>CM068367.1:3681640-4281640 GCA_034769895.1 Magicicada septendecula
AGATTGTGGAGGGCATTGGGAAGTGATGCTTCAGCTATCGGTAGGGTATTCACATTCCTATTCAGTAACTGATCATTACTCGGTTCTATCCTTGATACCGGGGGGGATTCAAAATTCACGGTAGTGGGTCGCTGTTCTAGGGTAGGTGATTGAAATGGGGAGATATATAATTTCGTCAGAGCTTCTTCAATTTCCTCCATTTTAAATGAGTCGGACTTTCTACGTAATTCTCTTATTATTGTGGGTAATTGCTGTAATGCTTCATCAGCAAATTTTTGCACATCTGGGGGAATTACAGTAACTTTGGGCCAGTTTAATAAATTATTTATCCGACGGGTTAAATGCTCTATTCTCTGTGTGGTACGTAAGATTATAGCGGGTGATTTTTCGTCGTGGAGGGTTTGCGATATTGACGTCAATTCCCTATACTTCGCATAACATGTTTCTCTTTCGCTATCAAGATCTATTTCGCTTAATCGACCTAACTGTGCGGGTGTATCTGGCCTACTTTCGCGTAACGTTTTGCGTAGTTCCGCGACCATTACGTTCGCGTAAGGGAGTCCGCGCAACAGTGCTTCATAGCATAATTCGTCTTTGAACAACAAATCTGGATTGAATTGAGCCATGTTCTTAAGATGCTAAGACTTATACACTGCTTATTCTACTTATACTAAACACTCTATTTTACTATCTTTAGATTTAGTAAAAATTTAATTACATGAGAGATATTTACAAATAGGTGATACGAGAGAATCGAATCTCGCCTCAGAGAGAGAGAGAGGAGAGAAATCTCACACAGCCATATTTTAATTTTCAACATATGGTTAAAATATGTTGTTACTGGGCAAAGGGGGTCAAACACTTTGTATTAGACAATAGAGGGAGGTGGTGTATTGTCTAACTCGACTTTGCAGCTTGTAACAATGGGATTGTTTCGTACAGGCGGTAACAGGTTATTTTCCTGTCCAATATTGTCGTCAAACCGACAAGTTGGGGAAGGAATTTTTGAACAGCCACGAACCTGGGCTTACAACACTTAAATATTTAAATATCCTTACCTATATTATGTTGCATAATAATGATTATAAAACTCTCTATCCTAATTTATGAGTTTACTTATTATAATACGAGTTCATATTTTGATTAATTTAATTTATTTTTTATTTTATTTTTTACTTACTATTAAATGTTAAGGCCAATTATTAACCCTTAATAATAAAGACTTCTTATTTCACTACACGCAAAAGGGAGAGTTGCGTATTTTAAATTAACACGGTAGTTAAACTAACAGAGTGAATAATTCTACAAAATATTAAATGACAACAGCAGAGTAACGTATTTTATTTTGCTATTGTCACTGACGCATTAAACCAAAAGTAGTAGAGTCGCGCATTTTATAACGTCTCGTCGTTATAATATCGGGAACCTGGTTAATTGGCTCAGGTCAATTAAACAGGCTGCCATAATCTTAACAAACTCATAATTAACTGGAATGTAAACAAATGTTAAATAGGATCCCGTGAATTGAGGGATATTGGACAGGGGTTTGTAGATTTATTCACTCACCTTTTTGGACCATGGCATCTCTTTATTACATAATGTTTTAACATCTCCGAAGAAATTTAGCAATGAGTATATTAAAAGTAAAAACATTTGCACCTCTTGTACAAATAGAATTAGAGTAATTAATGAGTTAACATAGCTTTTACTGCCTTCGGATCTGAGTATTTTGTTTCAGTATATGATATTAAAATTATAATCTTTATTTTGTGCCATCTGAAGAATGGGCTTATTTAACTTTAACGTGTTATATTCATAAAAGCATTAAACTTAACACATATTATTACTAAGCATGAAATTACAATTTTATGGTAATTAAGTCAGTCTTTCGTGTTTTACTTTACTTTCATTTGTTAATTAAGTATCTATCCTGTATTATTTTAAGTTAAGTTCTGAACCACGGAAGTTAACCCTGTAAAGATAAAATATTGTGGAGAACGTCCTTGGGTAAGGTGTGAGGGGGTACTGTTGTTATACCATGGAATGATTTTGAAAGGTCTATAGTATATAAACATGTAGTTATTAAACGTTGTATAACACCCGTTCTGGCAGTTATGAATCTCATTGCCAGCTAGTGTTTGTAAAAACCAGTTATTAACACGGTACTGGTGTAAACTACTGCAGTTGTTCTATGTACAACACAGCATGTCATACAGGTAGCGAGATTAAACTTTAACTAAATGTTTTTATTGATAGAAATTTATATACGTGCTCATTTGCTAGAATTTATACTGTTTTGAAGTATATAATTTTAATGGTATAAATCATATTTTGTAGCATTTCTGTACTTCAGTTATAATTATTAATCAGGTTTTCCACAGGAAAAGAAAAGACAGTTGGAAAAATATAAATATACAGTTATGATTCTATTCATAAATGCTCAGATTTTTCTTGTCACTTTATATTATTATTAATAATAAAAAACTTAAGAAGAATATAGGCTATATATAAATTAAAATATATATAAATATACACATTTATTGCAATAAGTGTTAAATAGGACAAACAAAAAAAAAAGAAATGAAAAAACATTATTTTGAACATCTAAATGCATACAAAAAACCAGAAATATATAAGTCTAATTTGGCCACACATGCAATAAACACTGACATGAATTCCCAGACATAACCAACATGACACTAATAAAACACATACCACACAAAGGCACCACAATGAAAATTTGGGAAAATTTACAAATATACAAACATAAAACTCAAAACAAACTAATACCTGAACAAATACAAATCAATACAAAACATGACACAATTTTCAAAGCACTCAACATCGAAAATACACAAAATACTAATATATACATCACAATCACACACAATAATACCAATTTAAAGTGCCAGGACCAACACACTAGCCACAGGATACCACAACCAACACACAAGTACAGGCCGTGAGGCGAGTGATGAAACTGTCTATGTGCGTAGGAGGGGAGGTAGCAGGTTGGGGAGACACTTCCCTTCACGGAGACCTAAGCCAACTGATGGGTTGTTGTCCCTAGCCGCTGTCCCACGCATGCGCATTCTTTCTCTTTGCCACTGCGCACCACCAAGACAGTTTCATCACTCGCCTCACGGCCTGTACTTCTCAAGACTCAGAACTAGTAAGGCTGAGGATGGAATCACAAAGTGTCCCGAAACATGTTCCAAATAAGGATATGAGATATATTATAAGGAAAGCATATCAACTAAATGGTTTTAAACAGGTAAAGATATTTATGTAATACCAACAGTAGTACTGTGTGTTCAAAATATTTGTGGTTGTAATTAATAATAATAATGGAATGAGAAGGGTAACCATAGACAGTATATACAATTTGTAAAACCAGCCTGTTTAAATTACACTAACGCCCTACTCAATGAAACTGTACTAATGACCTTTTTTTTTGTTGCACAAATTTATTCCAAGGCCGTTATCATGAAATTTGTGAAGTAAAAATGTACTGACATTGCACCCAACATATGTGTGGTACATGTGAATTGTACATTGGCACTTGGCTGTTCATCATGCAGAGTATTGTTTCAAGTTATGGATGACTTTGAACAGCACGTTCTTGTTTCCAAGAAATTTGAGCGAGTTTGACAAGTTCCCATGATTTTTACAACCACAGTAGCAGGAAATTTTGTTTAACATTGAGTAAAATATTTACACAGTTGTTAACAATAATAGTTGATTTCTCTTTGGAAGTACATGAGAGTCCCGTTGATCAAAAATTCTGGGTAATCCAAATCAACTTTCTAGAAGTTTTTTCAGTAAAACAAAAAAAGTTAGGAAAACTTGAAATGATGTAAACAGTTCCGTTTTATGTTCTGGTGAAGCATAGCTATAATGTTTTAATTATTCAGTTGTTTTTACTGTATTGAGAAATGTTTGGTATCATACTGTCAGATATTTTATGTCAAGTATGTACACATGGAAAAATTTATTTTTCATTTAGTATAACATTATACATGTGAAACTTGTTTAAAGTAAAATATATTTAAACCTTTATTATAATATGGATAGCATTTAGAATAGTTGAAAGGTGTTTGTTTTTTCATTTTGTTCACTCTTTAACTAATCCCAACACCTGAAAACACAGTGTTTCCTGAACAGTCAGCTGCATCGACACACAGCGTGGGTCCCCCCCCCTCCTTTGAAGTATATAGTAAGTTGTCTAGAGAGGAGAGAGGGGAGACAACACGATAACAGTACACTGTCTCACTCATGTAGTACCTCGGTCTCTGTCAAACACATGCTTCCATTGTTCTCGCCAGTCTTGGCGCAGGCGATGTTCACACTATGAAACTCTGGACATGACTTATGCGCATGTGCAAAAGACTGAAAATTTTGTTAGCTTCACAATGAGGTGTTTGTACACTGTGCATCTAAGCATCTAAGCCACTGTTCAATTTCTATTGTCAGGTTTTTAGTTATATGAGGTATGATAAAAAAATAATGAGAAATTCCATATTGTTTCCTTCAAAGCAATCCCCATCAGATACAGTGCACTCCGGTCCATAAAGCATTTGTAAAATTCTTTCTACTATAGTTTTCTGTTTACTGAGCGATTTTACCTCCATCTCTTTTGTGGTTGCAAAACATGTGCCTTTTACTGTGCTCTTTGTTCTTGGGAACAAGAAAAAGTCTCACGGAGTCATATGTGGTGAATATGGTGGCTGTACCATTACAATGGTGTTATTCTTTCCCAAAATCAACGTAATTAGTAGTTAAGTGTGAGCTGATGCATTATCGGGTGTAAAATCCAAGAGTTGTTTGCCCACTGTTCTGGTAATTATTTTCTCATTTCCTCATGCAACATATTCAAGATAATACACTTCAAAAAAAAAAAAAATGTTCTCACTACCTGTTTCTTCTTCGTTTTGCTTTATATATACATACTTTTTTAATGTAATGTATTTTCTTTTATCCTTTCAAAAATTGTGTTATATTGTTTCTGTTTTCTTTTATTTTTGTCATTTAAATTAAATATTTGAAGTTCTTCTCTGATTATTTTGTTCGGTGTCGTATCTTTCGGTTACATCATGTTACTCTACTCAAAAACTTCATCTCTTGCGCTTCACTTGTATTCTTTGCTCTTGTGCTTGTGATGTAACCTAGATTTCATTGCAGTGGGTAAGCATGGGTACTGTTAGTGTTTTATAAAATTAAAACGTCTCTTTCTTGTTTTATTTTTCAGACAGTCTGTGGTTTTAAAACTGTAGAAGGAAAAGTTATGCATACTGAGTCATATGTTCTCACTGTAACAATTGGCTGTATAATACTAGTTAAAAAAGTGATATTTTATCAGAAAAAAAAAAAAAAATTATCACTGCATGTTATCTTATTCATTAAAAAAAAAACGACAGAAAAAATAATGTACTTGATAAACACGCTGTGTTAAAGCTGGTTTCAATAACATGAGCTGTAATTAGCAATGTTTTATATTATCATGATAATTGGTAATGTAAGGACGCGCGTGCGTGCACACACACACACACACACAATTACAAGTTCTTCAAGTACATACATGTAAAATATTGAATGTTTTTAAACATTTTTATGCAGGTGAATGAAGTAGGCAATTTTTTTTGTATTGTACGATGGAAGGAACATCGATTAAATTTTGTGTAAAGAATCAGATAAACTGTTCTGTCATATTGAAGGTGTTGCATAAGGCTTCTGGGGAGCCCCATGGTATTCATGAACAAGCGGTTCGCAAATGATACAAAGGCTTCAAAGACTCGTGAACTAGTTGAAGAATTTGATAGTCAGATGAAGATTGTGGTTTCATGCTCCTCATGAATTTTAGTCACAAGGTGCAACAGTAAATAAAGAGTACTGTTTCAGAATTTTATGCCACTTGGGTGAAGCTGTTATAGAAATTAAACTCTGATAATTCATCTGGATGCACGCCATTGGTTGTTCAAGAATATTAGGCGAAAAACATTGTAATAACACCGTGACCTCCATATTTGGAAGATATGTCTCAATGTGATCTTTCTTCTTTTCGATTATAAAAAATAGCACAAAGGGCAGTGTTTTGCGACTGTTGAAGACATACAACAAAATTGCTGAGTGAGCTCAAGGGTATACCAAAAAGTGATTTTGAGGAATGTTTCTGAAAAAAAAAGGGTTGAAATTGTGCTGTATCCGACTGAGATAGCTTGATAGCTTTGAAGGGGCCACTATAAGTGTAGATGATTCAAGGCGTAATTTTTCAAATAAATAAAAATTGAGTTTATAACTTGCATCAGATAATTTATAACGTGTGGTCCATCTTTTGTAAGTTATCACTTGTACAGTAAGTCTAAATATTTATGTTTTGATATACAGGGTGATTCACGAAGAAACGGAAATACTTCGGGAGATGAATCTACATCGAAAAATAAGAATAAAAGTTAACATAGGTCCGGAAATGCTTTGTTAGCGAGTTACGGCTAGCGAAAGATTTCACCCGGGTTTCGGTTCCCCCCGGGTAAATGAAGACTTTCTGAAATTCTGGGAAGGGGCAAATTCTGTTGTTTCTTATGGTTTTTGACCTGAAAAATCGAATAAAACAGGTCGCAGAACTGTATCTCCCATAAGTTTCATGATATCCGACGTAAAACAGAAAAATCTTTGCCTAAAAACAAATTTTGGAAAATTGGAAACAGTTGGAATTTTTTGTTGATTTTTATTGACTTTATTTACACCATTTTTCTCAGAATTAAATTCTTTACAAGTTTTGTTTTTAACTTTTATGCATTTATTAGTCATTTAACAAAGTTATTGTACTTCTAACCTAAAAAAACGTTTTTTCAATTTCAGTGAAATCCTGTCCTTTAATATGTAAATAAAAAAGGAAATGTTCCCAGTTGACTGTTTGCTGTCAATTTAGAGTTTAGGGTATAAACTTGTTAGTCATGTAGAAGCACGTCAGTATATAAGTGTGGCCCCGGGGCTGCAGAACTCGCTCGCTCGCTATTTTGAACAAAGTACATTTATTATTCAGATACATTTATTATTCAAAGTACATTGATATTAGATAATTTTTCAGTTATGAGAAGCATTACAAAAATCTGGTATACTCTACTATTTCTTTAGTGACTTAACAATTGTAGAGGACACAATCATATAGTAAACACTAAAAATTCAAAACATTCATATTTGGGTTACAATTCCTTTGAGTTCGACACCGTACCGGATTTTCATAATTTTTCAAATTTTTTATCCCTTTTTTGGGTGCTATGGTCCCAACATTTTCCAATTTACAAAACTTAACACTGCACTCAGATGTTAGGTAAAAATTCTGTTTATTAATTTGATACCTCACATGGATTTTTGCAATTTCATAAAATTTTCACCTACTTTTAGGACCCCAACATCAAAAAATTTTTAAATGAAAAAAAAGAACAGTATTCGCAGACTGGTTAAAATTCCATTTTAATTTGATACCCCACATGGGTTTCTGCGATTTTTTCCAAATTTTTGCCTACCCCACAAGCACTTTTCCACCCCTCCATATTTGGGGTGATCAGTTGAAAATTAATCGTGTTTGTGTTGGGCAAAGTATAGACATGGGTGCTAAGTTTTATGAAAATCCATTGATGCATTTAAAAGTTATCAGTGAGACATAATCCAAACAGATTGACAGATAGACGAGTACGAAACAGTAAGTTACATCTGAAAACTTGCTTCACTCATTCAGTTAATTACTACATGTAATTTTAGAAAAACTCTTCAGTTGATAAGTTAATCGTCCGTGTTTGTTCTTAGCCTTCTTTTCCTTTTCTGTTATCACCACCTTGTGGCATTGAACTCGGTAATCCTTCAGCCACTGTCTAAACTCTTCAGTTGATAAGTTAATGTTCAGTGTTTGTTCTTAGCCTTCTTTTCCTTCTTTGTTATCACCACCTTGTGGCATTGAACTCGGTAATCCTTCAGCCACTCTCTAAACTTGGTTGTGCACTTCCAAGAAGAAGTAAAGTTCAATGAACCTTAGAAAAATTTGTTTTTGTTGGTTTGTTTGATTGATAAAAATCTGAAATAAGGAATATTTATAAATGTTGGTATGGTCCATTATTATTATTTTTTTAAATGTTGTGATGTTCTTCAATTTGTTTCTTCTGCAAGTAGTGTAATTTCGTATTTTCGTAAAAAGAAAATACGAAAAAAAGAAAGAAAAAAAAATACGAAATTACACTACTTGCAGAAGAAACAAATTGAATAACATTACAACATTATATAATTGCTGCAAGAAACTTCGAGTTACCCATATAGAAAATTATATTATTTTTTGTATAAAGTTTTAGTTTCTTCATTGTTTTGGATGTGTGTGTGGTGCGTATGGGGGCTGGGTCCATGTGACTGATCGTGGTCCATATGAAAGGATAGTATGTTGATGGTGTCAAAAACAAATGTTCAGTGATTTCCAGCTGGTGGTTTGCGTTACTTTTTTATGGAGCCCGGAAGCTTGTTGTGGAAAACCAATTTAATAATTACACAATTTACTTTAATAAGTAAATGAATAATAGAACATTATTTTAACTGAGAATGATCATGCAGGAGCAGTATATGAAAAAATGTTTCACTGATTCACTAATAAATGTACAGTACATTTCACTTTGTTTGTTTAATGGAATGAGCATTTATTTGACCTAGTCTTCCTATAAGAACTAGCCTATTTCCTTCCATCCTTTGGCTATACAAAACAGACACATTTGTCAAATATTTTGTATTTGATTTATAATCAGTTGGATCTGTTATTCAAAATTACATTAGGCCTAAGTGTTTTCAAACTACAACTCAGCATACAGATAAAGAAATAGTGGTTGCAGCAGATTGACCACAATTTTCACACTGAAGATTTTGTGTCAGTATACAGTGTTTAATAACTTTCTTATATCTTCTTTATTGTACTGACATAACAAAAATTGTACCATTAAAGGGATATAAAAAGTTATGTTAAATGTGTAAATCGCCTCTTTATACTTATTTACAATTATTAATCTTGTTATTTGACTTAGCAGTCTCTGTAACTCCAACTTCATCGCGCTTATTTGTTAAACTGCTAAATGTCATGTTCTGGATCTAACTTTCAAGTAGGACATTTGAAATGGTGGAAACACTGAAAGGCCTCATCCAGAACATGACATTTAGCAGTTTAGCAAATAAGCATGACGAAGTTTGAGTTATTTACAATTAAATATTGCTTTTTGTATATGCCAAAAATTGAGTGTGTATGATATGGCTCACCACTAGGTTCCTTAGTTTAATTATGATCCTCAACTACTTCTAAGTTGGAAACCACTGGGTTAGTTAAAATAGAATTCTGAAAAAAAAAGAATAAAATAACAGTGAATTCCTTTGTCTCATGCATGTGTACAAAGTCCAGAATAAAGTGATGGGTTTGTAGGGTGAAAAAATTATTAAAGTTTTTTTTTATGCACAATAATTGTTCATTTTAAAATAAAACAGATAATGTCGTGTAACATAAATACATAATGGTGTCTGGTTGTACATGACGGTTTGGTGTGCCGTGCATGTGGCCCACACTGACCTTCTTGTCTGATGCATGTCTGTCTGGAACTCGTATTGATAAAGCCAGCCGAGTGTAGTGTAAGTGCGTTATCTGGTTACGATGATATGACTACAGTCCGCCAACACAAGTTGGATAACCTTTAATCACTTTGTTACAGTGTGCACTACGGCAGAATATCAATTATTATTCACATATTAAGTAATCAGTACGGCGGCCGTTATCATAATAAATTGTGTGTGAGACTGAGTTGTGTGTGGTTTATTATTTTTTTAATTTCATTTTTTTCATAGCTAGTCTTTTTTTTAAATCTTTTCTTCTTGGAATAATAATTGTGTTAGCATATATTAACTGGTATGATGATTTTTATCGGTTGAAAACGGTGTCATCATCAAAGAGTATAATCAGTTGTATGCCGATGATGAAGTGAACATTGATGGTCACGGAGATTACAAACAATGAACGAAGAAACGTGTGTTCATCACATGATTTTATATACTTTATGACTGTGTGTGTGTGTGTGTGAGCGAGTGCACACACACACACACACACACACACACACACACACACACACACACACACACACACACACACACACACACACACACACACACACACACACACACACACACACACACACACACACACACACACACACACAAAGAAACCGTTGCAGTAGTAAGTTGATAGTAATAACTGCGTGTAATGAACGACCTCGACGACGACGACGACAACAACAACTACAACTACTACGTCAACAGGGCGTAGAGTTTCCAGGACAGAGTACTGTGTCTGTTGTCGTCTTTGTTAACATAACATTCATGACTGCTACTCTCATGTAGTAGTTATGTAACCACTCAGACGCATGTAGGGAATGGAAATGTTTTTTTGCTAATAATAGAAACACAACGTATTTACAATTGTTTTGGTAACAATTGGTTTTTTCTTTAAGCATATTTATTATAGTCAAATATCCGTAGAACAGTTATCAATTAAAGTGATAAAATATTTTGGTCTCAGCATTAATTCCGGCAGACTGGTAAGATTGTGTCAAGAGCAGATGAATACCCGACTATGATGATGTTTTCCTCAACAAAAAGTTTGTCAACACTGTAGATAAGAGTATACATCTCTACAGTTCTGTACACAAGGAAGTGCACTCTAAATTAATATTTTCCCATATGTTTAAGTTATGTGTTCTCAAATCTTGTGTCATTCTTAGAATTAAATTTATATGAATTGTGAAGTGACCAATATTGTTCAGTTGTCGAGTTTACCTGTAATGAGAACAAGTTACTGCACTCTGTCCTTAATTCTCTGTACTACAGGGAAAGGGTCAGGGAGATCAGTCTCCCCCCCCAATTCAAAATTTCAATGAAATCCTCTAATCACTTAACATAGGTCTATTTCTAAGCCAGTTGTGTCTGTGTTAAAATATGGCTTAAATAATTGTATTAATAATTATATGGAAGAAAATCTTGAATATCTCATTTGACCTGAGCAAATTGGGGAGTACAAGCTTCAAGCTAACCCCGCTTCCCCAAGAAGCTAGCCTCATCCCCCCCCCAGAAACTAATCTCATCTCCCCCCTCCAGGTGCAGCCTCCTAGTTACGCCATTGACCTCTACAATACTATTTTTTCTGGTACAAGTCATATCATTTTATGAAGTTTGATCAAAAAGAATTTCATGCAGTTCTTGTTCATTTTAAAAATTATCCCTTCATCGGCACTTATACTGCTCCCTTCAAAGTAGTCTCAGTCAGATGTAATACGATTAAGCCAGTCATTTAGCAGTCTTCAAAATATTTCAAGTGTGTACTTTCTGGTATAGCCTTGAGCTCACTTAGCTATTTTTCGTTTCACGTCTTCAGCAATGACGTGCGTCCAGGGGGATTATCGGGCTGCAATTTTCATAAATTATTCTTCCGAAAATCTGGCTGTTCTCTATGAATAGCTTGATACAAATGGTATAAAATATCCGAATAGTACTCTTTGTTTACCACTGCGGACATAAAGCATATTTAAAAACATTATCTTCATCTGACAACAACGATCTTCAACTTATTTATGGCAGTCTTTGAAGCTTGTAAACCACTTGTTCACTCACAGCAGTCTCGCCAGAAGTCTTCTGAACTCGTTTACCATGACAGAGCAGTTTATCTCACAGTTTACACAAAATCTAATCCATGTTCTTCAATCTTGCATTATAGAATGACAAAAAATTGCCTAATACACCTAAGGACGACTTATTCAGTTAGCTGTCAAATCTAAATGTGCATCAAATAGGGCTAAAATTGTAGACGGTTGTCACTAACATGTGTACCACTATCACATTGCTGTAAGATTAAACCTTAAGTGTGATGGATTCACTAATTTCTTTGCATTTCTGTCGGAGAGGTTATTAACACTACACATTCTCAAAGAGTGCAGAATAGTGTACACTCTACAGTAAATAAACAATAAATATTGTTAAATGTTGTTTGTTGTTGCCAATTGTTGTTTGTATTTTAATTACTATAATATGTTACACAAATTACCATGAAATAAGGCAGTAATTACTAATGTGTGTGTCATTGGTTAAGGAAATGCTTAAGAAAGGTAAACAGTTAAATATATAAGTATGTGTCTTGCAAAGACAAGTTTTTTGTTCTTAAATAAAAATAAAAGAACAGTTTTTCTACATACGTTTTTTTTAATCACTGTATACATAATTTACAGTTATAGTGGAGATGAAGTAGCCAAAGCAAAGAGAAATAAGAATTAATACATTTTATTTGGACTAGAAAGACAGTGTTATCATATTTATGCCTTAATTTTCTATACAGGACAACTAACAAATCCAGAAGCTGGAGATCACAGTGTATAATTATTTTTGTTTTTCTAACCGTTTTCCCATTTTTTTTAAGGTTTGCGTTTTCCTCCATTCGGGAGGAAAGTGTGTAGGCTATAATAAGGTATACACATTTTACAACAGCTGTAGTAAAGTTTGTTGTGGGCGCCATCTACTGTTTACAAAGCAGAAAACATCTTATTGAACAGCTGTTGTTGGTGCACCGAATCTAAAGCTAGTGACCGACCTGAACAGCTGTTTGATTGTATTCAGCTGAGATTAATTGTAACAGGTTTAATGAATAACTTCTCTGTATAATAAGCAGCAAAAAGTGATATTTAGTTAGCAATGACTTTCACTTTTCCTTCTCACTGTATCACTGATTGGGTTGTTCTCTGGATGAGCTATGAATATTGATAAATTAAATATGATAATATTTATTGACTGATAACCAGTACTTAAGTACTTGGTTACTATCATAAAGAACATTTATAATATAATTTTACATTTATTTAAGTACATTAGTTTTAGAAATGTCTTAATTTGTGATTGTAAAAGCATTCCACTGAAACTGATTAAATTTGCTGATAATAATAATAATATGTCATTTCATTAGAGTAGTCTTTGGATTTTGTTGAGAGGTGGGGTTGTTTACAAATTGGTCGTTTGTGGGAATGTCTTCTTCCATCCGTAGTCATCTTCATCTAGTTCATCTGCTGTCTTTATATTATATTACATCCTATGTTATGCATGCACATATGTGCGTGTGCACATACAAACGTAGTATTTAAACAAGGAATAAAAATACTTAATGGTATAATCTACTGTCAAAAACTAAAAAAAACCTTCTTCTAAAAATAGGTCTAAAAACACATTGTTTCTAAGTTAGTGAGAGGGGAAGGTCCACACAGGATTGTATGGAAGAAATAAATGAAGGAGGAAAGTATATAGTTATTAAAGAGTCTGTCTTCGGAAGAAAAGAAATTGGAGGTCTACCAACCTCTATGTGCACATACAAACGTAGTATTTAAACAAGGAATAAAAATACTTAATGGTATAATCTACTGTCAAAAACTAAAAAAAAACCTTCTTCTAAAAATAGGTCTAAAAACACATTGTTTCTAAGTTAGTGAGAGGGGAAGGTCCACACAGGATTGTATGGAAGAAATAAATGAAGGAGGAAAGTATATAGTTATTAAAGAGTCTGTCTTCGGAAGAAAAGAAATTGCAGGTCTACCAACCTCTGTGTTGAGAAGTTTTTTCTATAGAAATGTTAATAAAGTAGGAAACAGATAGATGTTTTTTTATCTGGTTTAGTGTTTTAGGTTTGTAAACTTTCTGTGGAAAATAAAGCACTTTTTATTCATATGTATTCAGAACATGCTATGTCAGCAAAGTAAACATGTGGTCAACCATTTTCTATTTTGGAAGTCCAATAGTTTTCATCCTGCTCCCTTTTTATGGTTAATAATTTTATCATTAACCACCACTTTTGTGTATTGGTATTCCTGTTTTTTTATACTTATTGTTTTTAAAATATAAAATAATTTATAAAGACTTGGTACAAGGAGTCTGTTGAGCTCTCATAAATTTCAAAAATATCAATAAATGATCGTAATCTTTTATGATAAAGTGTTTGTACTGTCAAAATGTTTGGACTATTAGGCTGTGATGCAGTACTGCCAAACGTTTGACCGTACCAGTGACTGATGTCTCCAGTGGCGGGGAACAGAGATCTCAGAAACCTGCATAGACTGTTGTATGTCTAATATTGTGCTGAATAAAATGAAAAGTCCAACCCTTCAAAACCTTGAAATAGGCACAAAAAATATAGGCAGTAAAAGAGTTCAGGTATCTTGGCTCCCAGGTAAACAGCACTAACAACACCAACACTGAAATAAGATGAATACAATTCGCAAATAAAACATATTATGAATTAAAGAAGCACCTGGAATCTAGCTTCATCTCAAGAAGCATGAAATGCAAAAATTACAAATCACTTATCAGGCCAGTGCTGATATATGCTTCAGAAACCTGGACAGTGACAAAAAATACCCTGAGACTTCTACTTGCTGTGAAACATGGATTCTAAGAACAATGATTTAGAGGAGTACAAGAAAATGGAATGTGGTGCAGGCGCTATAATTATGAACTATACCATCTTTACAAAGAGACAGACATTGTCAGGATAATCAAAATACACAGGCTAAGGTGGGTTGGACACATAGAGAGAATGGAGGAAGGACAGCCTATGAAACATATTTTCTAACAGAAACCAATGGGTAGTAGAGCAAGGGGAAACCCTGAAGTAGATTCAAAGACCAGATAGAGGAGGACCTCGGCAAGCTGAACATAAGAAACTGGTAAGCCAGGGCATGCAATAGGGAGGAATGGAATCGTCTCTTGGAGGAGGTCAAGACCCACCAAGGATTGTAGGGCTGATGATGAAAATGAAAAGTATATAATCTTACATGATTCATGGAATTTGTTGGAAGTAGAAAAGGTTGTTGGATTTATGATAGTATTGGCCAGTTTAAAAACAAATAAATATACAGTTCTTCACTTTACATATATATTTTTTTTTAATTTCTTATTTACATTACAACTTTTTTATCTCAACGTTTTGCCCAGTATTCTGATTAAGCATAATATCAGCAGCATAAATTAAACAGTCTTAAAAGTCAGCTGATGTAAGATGAATATTAATTATAAAAGAAAGCAATTAAAACTGGAAAAAACTATATTTATTAACGGACATTATAACAGTGGGTCAGTCATTTAAAAGATATTACCTGCATTAACAAAGAGTAGATTGAATATAATTGAACTTTTTCTGTACTGATGTGATAATTATCTGTGTGGGTGCATGCACACAAGGTGGGCGCGTGTGTGCGCACACATACATGTGCTATAATAAGAGATAAATTATTTTAGACAGTACAAATTCAGATGTTATAAAAAGTGACAAGGTCGTTTGTTGGAGTGGAAAATTTCAACTTGCGGACAAAGCCGTCATTCATTTGTAGAGCCATTAATAATGACCAGAGGTGATTGTAAATATAAGTATTTATTTAATATATACAAAGTTGTGAGTGAGATAGGGAGGCTTCATACAGTAATGTTTAATACTGAATAGAGCTATATACTGGTAATTTGAGGCGATTATTATTTTAAGAAAATTTGGTATGCATGTGTGTGTGTGTACGCGTGCATGCACGCATAAGTTGTTTAAGTAACAAATATGTCATAACTGCAAGAAACAGTAGAAATAGTCACTATATACTATCATGTATTGTCAATAAATATGCTATGTAAGAAAAGTGGAAAGTTAATTAAAAGTGACATGATGTTTTTTCTGCCCCCCCCCCACATACACACATTTTGACATTGAAGTAGTAAACAAAATTTGTCATCCCTGTTGTTTACCAAGATCAGGAAATAGTACACGTAAGTGTGAGGAGTTTGACTACTAACATTATTGACATATTATTGTATTTGTTGACTGGTAGTGACCCCACTCATTGAGATGTAGTAGTAGTAGTAGACCTTTAGTACCAGTTTGTCCTTTGGTACTGAACTGGATTTTTAAGAAAGAAACATGTCTCTCGGTTTGTTATTGTCTAGTCTGCAGGAATTATTATAATAAATATACCATGTTAACGTACTGATAACATACTAAATAAAACTTATTCCTGATTGGATAATTTTAATTACTTTAAAATATTTAATGTGAAAACATACATTTAAATGGCATTTAAAGAATATTTTTCTTTTTTGTTATCATTGTTATAACTGTACTAGGCCATTCCGTTTTCACAAAATGTTCCATATTTTGTAATGTAATGTCTGGTCACAGTACATAATATACAGGATGGCCCATAAGTCAGTTGGAAAAATTGCAAATAGCACTTTCATTGTAGAGGTGCAGCAGGGATACAGATACAGATAACGCATACAGATAGTTAATAGCATAGTTCTCATGACCTACAAGAAATGCTCAAAGTGGCCTCCATCCTTTTCTAGTCAAGTCAAGTAACTACTATGCTAGTCAATCGAGCATCTACATACTGCTAGTGCCAACTGACTTATGGGCCACTCGGTATTTTAACAGTATAGTGATTAATAGACGTACAAGGTGTGGCAAAAAAGTAATGAGAACTTTTTTTTTTAATAAAATTATTTATTCTGCAAAGTTAATGTTGTCCCCTTCAAAGTGGTTCCATCAGACTTCAGTGTACAATGTACGGTACATTTGCATACAAATGTACTTATGCCAATGTTCTTTCCAGTCCATAAAACATATGTGAAATCCTCGTTTGGATATACTCTTCAGTTATCTCCTGTATGGGTGCAAAATGTTGTCCTTTCACTGTGCTCGTTATTTTTGGTAACAAGAAAAAGTTACTTGGGGTCATATTTGGTGAATAGTGTAGCTGTGCCATTACAATGGTGTTATTTTTTTGCCAAAAATGTGCGATTTAGTAGCGAAGTCTGAGCAAGCTATGTTATCATGGTCCAGCATCCAATAATTGTTTGCCCACATTTCTGTTTGTTTGTTTGTTGTATTGCCTCATGTAACTGATGTAAGACTTCATGATAATACTCTTTAATGGCTGACAGTAAGAATTCGTTGTAGACTATACTATTGTAATAGAAGAAAACGGTAAGGAGAACCTTCTAATCGATCTCACTTGGCATGCTTTTATTGGTTTTGGCTCTTCAGGAAGCCTTCATTGGGACAACTGAGCCTAGCGTTTCGATATCATAGCCATAACACACGTTTCATCACCTGTTATGATGATGCATTTGAGTAAATCTGAGTCATCAGCGACTTCAGCCAACATTTGCTCAGCGGTGTTTTCGCAGTGAAGTAAAAATAAAGGAAACAAAGCATAAAAGACATGAGCTGTAAAAAAAGTGGTTGTATACGCTCACCATGGTCGTAAAGTGTTCAATTAGCAGTGCTAATTTACATTAAATTTCTGTATTTTATTTAATTAGCTACATATTAATTGCATAAACATGTTTATATTAAACATTACTAAATAATACAAATTTACTTAACTTTTGGCGGACGGAGTTTAGAGAATTTAGCTGCAGCGGTTCTTTCCTTAGCAATATCACAGCCATTTGATTAGGCTGATAACTAATTAATTAATTTGATAAGTTTCACTTCATGGTTGTCTCCAGAAAAATCATTGTTTGTAATATGTTTTCTAAACACTGTGCCGGCAATGTTTTTACAAGGTGATATATTCATTTTTTGGTGTTAAGTTTACTGTCAGATGTAATCAACAAATTATACATAAATTTTACAATCTTTAAAACTTCTGAGGACGCTGTAATTAATTTTCAACTTGACGCAAAGTCAGTAAAATGAGTGTAAACTATCAAGTTATTGTTATTTGTTATCAGTAAATGAATACACTCTACACTCTTCACACCTTAACTTCAAAAAAATTTTCAAATATTTTTAATTGTATCATGGTCCAATTTTTTTAATGGGCCGTTTAGAGTTTTCCCCATAAGGATCCCTACTGTTGCAGTGATCAAACAATGCATCTAATATTCTAATAAACTCAATGGTAGGTTTGGCTCCAACAAATTCTACAAGGTTTTTGTTCATTAAAAACTCTATTGCGTCAGCTACCTCTGCCCTTAGTGTTTATGACTTTTTCACATTCATTTTTTGATGTTCATAAAATATGTGATTCTCTGACAACTTATTAGCAAACTTTACGTTTCTTTTTGCAGATTATTTAATCTTAATATACTTAAAATCTATAATTCCTTGATTAGACACTATAGTATAACGTTATCACCTAAAGTATTGCAAGATAACTTATACATGGGACAGGTATCTAACATATCACAAACTTTGCGCATAACATTTTTTGGTTTTATATAAAAAAAGAATATACGAAATTATACTACTTGCAGAAGAAACAAATTGAATAAAATCACAGATTTATATAAAAAAAAGTAGGGTTTTTTGGACAGGTAGCACCAAGTTTCTTAACTGCTGTTATATTAGGATTTGTTCCATCAAATGTAACATTATGGACATATATACCTGATTGATACTAGATTTAACAACTAGATTTTTATATTTTATTAGTTAAGAGATACGTCAAAAGTAAAATATCGGTATGGAGAACCATACATGACTTCCATGTTCTAAGATTTATATTTAAAATAATTCTTTTGAAATGAAATATTTCCATAGAAACTACTTCTTTCTACTTCTTGCTTCAGCCTTAACCACAGTACTGTGGTCACTAACGTATACCACCTCACGTTAGCGCACTTGATTTTCACTGATCATGGCAGTCGATGGCACAGTCAAAACGTCTGGTTTTGCAGAATACATTGGCCCATGACCAAACAGCCTGGGAAGGAATTTTAACAACAAACTACTTCTTTGGTGCCAATAACGTAGTACCATATAAAAAATTATCCCCTCCCCCTCAACTATCATTTTCATTTATAGAAAATTACCCCACCCCCTTCAACTACCCTTTTCATTTATAGATATTTCATCTACCTTTATACAGTGGATTATTATGACCTTCTTTTCAGGATACTTTATTTATCAAAATTAAGTACTTTACTCTTGTTTAAACATAAAACGTTGCAGGTAAACTACCCCATCCCCTTAACCGATTTTTACCAAAATCAATAGGCCTTGAGTCCTCTACAACTTGAATTTGCGGCAGTTATCGTTCGCCATAAAATAATTCTACACACACACACTTTTTAGAAAATGACTTTTTTCATGTTTTGAGGGTAGTACAATCAAAATCAGCCCTTATCTTGAACACGATTTTTTTCACCATCACCATACTTCCATTTCCTTATGGAACATGGAAGTAAAAAGTAGGGCTTTTTAGGCAGGTGGCACCAAGTTCCCCTTAATTAGAATTTGTTCCATCAAATGTAACATTATGGACGTTAATGTTGTTGATACTAGATATTTAGATTTTGTTAGTTTAAGAGATACACCAAAAGTAAAATATCGGTATGGAGAACCATACATGACTTCCATGTTCTAAGATTTATATTTAAAATCATTTTCGAAATGTAATATTTCCATAAAAACTACTTTTTTCTTCAGCCTTAACCACAGTACTGTGGTCAATAACGTATACCACCTCACGTTAGCGCAGTCGATTTTCACTGATGATGGCAGTCGATACCACTCCCGAAATGTCTTGTTTTGTAGAAAAAATTGGACCACGGCCAAATAGCCCGGGAAGGAATTTTAACAACAAACTACTTCTTTGTTGCCAATAATGTAGTGCACATATAAAAATATGCATAAAATTAATGGCTTGTATAAGTTATAATATGACTCTTGTACCCGTAGTATCTTAATGGTATAATAATTTGCCCGTGTTATTCCTTGTATATGTTAATTTGTAATAAATAGTTGTAAATAGTGTATCAATTAATCGTGGAATATTTATGTTGTGTGTTTACGAATGTGATTTAAATATATAAGTAAAAGAATTGAATTATTCTGCCTTGGTTTCTGAATCAGAATTATAATTATTCCAGTTCAATAGTGAGAACTCCAAACTCAATTCAAAAAATCGCGGTCGAGTCATCCCAAACAATTTTCCAGTCACCTTCGATATTAGGCTTTAACCTATTATTTGAGGTTAATCTGGGTTTTTGCAGATTGCGTACTTCCAATGACTCCCTGAAGTCTTCTTATCCTTGTTAATTATAAAATAAATGCTGATAATATATTACGTTCCTGAAATAATAACGCATGGATATGATTTAATAACATAATGGTTTAATCTCTGTAATATAAATTCAAATTATTGGAAAATTCCATTCGATACATATGGTTGTCACAATCGATATTTATCTCAGGATTTAATAATTAAATAATTTTAATATATTTCGTGGGAATTCTTGTGGCTGCTACGAAAAGTTCCTTTACATGATAATTAATAATAGAGAGTACCTTTACAAACAATATATTACTTATAATCTAAAAAATTACAAAAATTATATATTAAGTAACATACAAGTTTGACGAGATTCAATGCTTCGTAAAAAGCATGTAGGTTAGAGTGACATCAATATCATGGCTACTATTGTCCGTCTCACAGAATAATGAAGTTTATTAGAATGTGTACAAATAAATGTTTCCTTGTAATCACTGTTTCGTTCCGATATGGAATTTGTTTTCACTTTAAAATGTTTACTAGTGATTAGTGTTAGTGTAAATTGGTATA
Organism: Magicicada septendecula; assembly: GCA_034769895.1. Taxonomy (NCBI): domain Eukaryota; kingdom Metazoa; phylum Arthropoda; class Insecta; order Hemiptera; family Cicadidae; genus Magicicada; species Magicicada septendecula. Next base: position 3,702,289 of record CM068367.1, read on the forward strand.
TTGTCTAGTGGTTGTTCCTTTTGGATAAAAATATTGTCAAATTATACTTTACACATCTTGACGATATTGCTGAAGGTTTTCTGGTTTTTCTGGATAATTTCTTGCTTGTATGTGTTACTGGTTCATGAAAATTGTAGTGGAGGGATTATTTATCTTCGATGGTGGTCCTTCAGATCTTCGTTCACAAACGGGTTAACAATTTTTATAATTTTATTTTAATTACCTCTCGACACGCACTATTAAAGCTGTTCTCCTTCACAATTAACAATTAAGTGTTATTTCTTCTTTTTTAGTCACCGAACTCATACAAACTTCTTAAATTTTGATTGGCCATTTATGTACAGGTTAAGTGTTATAGGATCAACACCCATTAATTACTTTACATTTTTCTAAATTACCTTTAATAGATAATTTTATTATTATACTCTAATGATACATGCAATGTTTACATGATGATTAATTATATAATTATAAACAATTTGATACTAAACATGCCTCAGTTTATAACTGTAAAACCTTATTAATTTGAATTTCTATGATATGTGGTGGAACAATTTGTTATGGTTGATTGTAATTTCTACTTTGACTGCCTGAGATAAATATATTTACATAAATTAACTGTTGACATAAAATCTTATAACATACAACAAAACTCTTAATAATAATAATTGTTTTTAACAACTTTAATTATTTCATACTTTTAAACTATTGTCTGTATGATAATAATAATAACACTTTTTATAAATAAATAATAACACTGTTTAACGGTAGTCTGTGTCACTATTTATATTATATCACTCATCACTGTAAAGGTTTGTGTCCCTTTTTCTATCCTTAAAAATATGCCTATACAATTTTGTTAATACAATTTTAATTTATGATTAGGTACTCTTTATTGGGTTTGGTTGTTATTCAGGGTAAGTTGATTATTTAGGCTTACTAGGTTTATTTATTTAATTTTTGTCTGTTTACTGCCCTATTGTACTGGGTTATTTCTGGGTTTCTTGATAATATTAAATAAGTCAAACCAACTAGGTTTCCTTTAATTTGTTAGCAATTATTATTTCTTGGTTCCTCTCTGGATCGGATTTCACTATTATTTACTATTCTTTTGTAACATTTTGTTTCGTTACAAAGTTAATGTTTGATCTCCATTAAGTAGTGCTCAAGTTTCCAAAGTTTTAATATTATGATGTCCGTAATTAAAACGCAGCAGGGTTAGTGTGTATTAGGGTACACCGTGGGCAAAAATTTTCAACATTCCCTATTGAGCGTTGCTCAGAGTAAAGCTGCGAATGTATGTGTACGTTTCACAGAAACACGCGGAAAAGAAGGAGCACTCCGAAGTCACTCATGGACCCTGAGCATCTTGCAGAGGGTTCATTCTCTAAAGACGAAAAGTCTGTCTATGAACCGTTCCTCTGTAAACACGTGCAGTTAGACTGCCCAGCGATCCACAGGAAGCAAATCGCTATCCACGCTGGACACTTTTTCGGCTTGCACGCATTGTGGTGGTGTGAGTTTCGGCACTTTCCATTTAAAAAGCGTGCAAATGTAAGAAAATAAACATGAGTGAGGCCAGAAATAAACACAAATTGTGTGTGTGTGTGTGTTTTTTTTTTCTTGCCCGGCTTTTTATTGCGGTAATCATAATAATAAAATGGAAACGTAAACATTACATAATTGAGATATGCTTGCCTGCTACGAACGATATATTTTCTCTCATACATGATTTAAATTAAAATGAAAAAATTATGATTTTATTGCCTGGCAACAAAATTATTTTATTTTTAACAATTACCATGTGAAGATACTTGTCTTTTACCTTTTTAAAAATACTACACTCATCATAATACTCACCGCTGCCAGAATTTTACTTACCGTCATAGTCCCCGTTAAACTTACCTTAAAAGAAACTGCCCAGGTCGCCAACATATTTTTTAGATAAATATGTAAACTTAAACACTCTTGCCCTTATAAAAATCCCGCTATCTGACTACTCTTAAAATTTCAGAAAACCCCCGAAAACGTTAGACGAGTTTATCAGCACAGAATACTAGGAAGTGGTTATGGCGTAATAATTTACAGCTAAAACATTTTATATGATGGAACAAATAGATTTACTGTTCGTCTTACTTTTTTAACAATTACATAAAATAGAAAAAAATACAATCAATCATTCCCGTGGTTGAATTATTACGTTAAATCTTATATATATATATATATATACTTATAAAAGCGGCCCAGTATTTACATCCACACACTACATTCACATACATTTAAATGATTCCTTTAATTAAGAGCGCTCTTTCGCATTAAATAATTTAACCAAATGGGTAGTCGCCTACTTAACCTTCATCTCGTGCCTCACTGTGTACCGGCTCGAATGTTTTGTCTGTTCGCCACTTTTACAATCCAGTTCTTTCACTCCACTCACGTCACTCTGCGATTTTTTGTTTCACTGTTTGGTGGTAGTTTATTGATGTTTAGGCTTTTACATCTGAAACAGTTTATTTGGGACCACTGAGTCGTAGCGAGCGTCCGGCCGACGCCGCTACGGTATCTCGACTACCTTTTCATGCGGGCGGACATCACTGCCTTCTGGTGTTAACAAATTTCGTCGCCGTTCACCGCCTATGCTGCTAAAGTCTTCGTCGTTGCACCCACAACACGTGTTATTTGTGGGTGTTGGCAGTAGACGAAATCTAGTGCCCACTGGTTTCGTCACACAGATGGGTGTGACTTCGTCAAGACTTCCGCCTTGCCGAAAGCACATGGTGAAAATTATCGTCTCCAGGCCATATTGTTTTACCAAATCGGCGTCGGTTGCGCACCTGCTGGTGTTTGCGCGTGTTACTCAACACTACAGTTCCTGGAATTTTATTACGTCGTTGCACACTGGACGCATTACTTGTTGGCTGGTTGTTAGCCACAAAGGTTTTTTGTCTCTTCTCCACAACGGTAAGCGCAGGCATGTGCGCACTGGAATTCTTTGAATTAACTCTCGTTGACCATGCCGCGCCCAACGCACTGAGCCGTTCTATGTAGGTGACTCGCTGTTTTGGGCCCGTACAATTTGTAATAAACCCGAACAAAATTATAATAAGAAATAATACCCCTTTTTGCCCAGATACAATACCCCCCCCCAATGAGAGATCTTCTGTCAAAACAGAAGAAATCTCATTGCTAAACCCCTAAGAGGATCGGTGAGGATATGGTGCCAACAACCCCCATTAGTTCTTATACATCATGGGTAAACTACCCCCCTGGCTCGGCGACCATGGCTGCACCTGAACGAGATTACTGGACTTCTCTATACGAGATCCCAACACCATAACATCGAACAGACACGCACCAAAACGCACCTAACCTTCGAACATGCCACCCCAAACTCCAAACCCCTGGCCTTACTCCATGCCAGATCCTCAACCGATATGTTCCCCCTTGTCATGCATACTGGGTCGCCTTCAGCATATACTTATTAGTACATCCTAACAAAATTTATTTTCAAATGCAAAGTTTCGTTTCAATTAAAATCAAATTGTTATATTACCATTTCTTTCTTCAAATCAAAGTAAAAATCTTTCATCTGAATCTATGAATGTTCTTCATTACTATTAATAATCAGAAAAACAAATTGAATACCTTATTAAACATGAATTCACTTACTCTAACATTTGTTTACACACATATTCTAAACAATATAATTCCATAAAACACTAGTAATACACATAAACAATAATACACTTAAAACTCAAACATCAATTAGATGGCAGGCACAAAACAAAACAAAAAATCAAAAATTTTTTTTCTTTTTTTTTTTCAAAAAAATTTAAATTTATTAAAATATATTTTTTTTTCATTTCGGAAAAAATTTAAAATTATTTAAATCACTTAAACGACAAAATTTGCATCAAGCAATTGCCAAAAACTGGTCTAGTTTATAACATCAACCATCAGCTGATCACACTGGGTCAAGTCAACGACCTTGAACTACATATGTTACACATAGGCTACATCATGAAGCGCATAAAACATCTTCAAAAAAATTTTTTTTTATCTTTAAACACAATAAAATAATAAAATAAGACATTTAAAATTAACATAGTATTATTATAATTAACAATAAAACTGACATTTAAATTAATCAAAATTACACATTTTATAGCTCTACATTATTCTCAAATTCTATTAAAATTTGTCCCTTGCTTCAATTAATTTTTTTTTTTATTTTAACTATGATTTACTTTCTTTAACATTCTCAATCTCCATTAGTTTGTGTGACTTAATTATTCATACTAACTTTGTAACGGTACAGAATTGTGCGCTACCCCAGTTTAATTTTATTTTAGCAATTCAGTTTTAATCAGTATTTAATTCAATAATTCAGTAATTAATAAATTGTTAACTTTCACCTGTGAGGAGCCCCAGTACAACATACACTGTTAGTCTAAACAACAGTCTAGACGCATTGCGTAACTGCCCCAGCAGCAGACTTTTTGTGAATTACAGTATGCAGTCTATCACCAGAGTTATCATCAGACAGCAGTGGAGAGCAGTGCATGTATAAGTAAAACTTTATACAGTGGCCTCGGAAATTTTGGTAGGCCAAAGCGAATACAGTAGCCTAGGCCTACCGAATCTTATAAAAAGTGTGCAAAAGAGTAAAATGAAGAAAGAGATCGAGACAATTAACGAATACGTTAATTTGTGCAGTTAGAACAGTTCTGTGTGATGTGGCTAATGTGACAGTGAAATGCTAGTGATCGGGTAACAACTGGAACACATGTCAGTTAAGTAACAAATATATATAACAGTGACTCCGTAACAATCTGATATCAGTAAAAAACTATACAAATTTAGATTTATAAAAGAATTAATGAGAATACTATAAAGGGGGTAAAAGCTATATATTCAATGGGAGAAATCATGATTAAAAGTACTGGTTCCTATAAAATAATTAGTTGATAAAATTGGTGTTTGAACAAATTCATGTTTTTCAGCTGTAGGCTACTTAATAAAATAAAATCAAGTTTGTTTAGGGATATAAAAATGTGTTAAATTAAGTTATTATGCCATAACCATTTCCTATTCTGTGCTGAAAACCTCGCCTAACGTTCTTTGGGATTTTTCTGATATTTAAGGGTAGTTAGATAGCGGGGTTTTTATAAGGGCAAGAGTGCAAAGGTTTCGATATTGAACCATAAAATATCGTGGCGACCTGGGTAATTTAATAAGGTAAGTTTAACGGGGACGATGACGGTAAGCAAAATTCTGGCAGCGGTGAGTATTTTATGATGAGTGTAGTATTTTAAAATGGTAAGAAGCGAGGACCTTTACAACGCTGACCCTGCCAGGATGTTCGTATAAATATTATAAGAACTAGACCTGTTTTAAAGCACAGAAAGTAGGATTTGGTAATGACGTATTTGTAAAATTAATCGTATATAATTACGTTGTGAAAATTAGGTTATGTTTGGGTAGAGCTATTGTGTGTTTACTTTTACGTATTGCTAACTGTTTTATGTGTGGGGTATTTTGATTTAAGTGGGCGTTATATAAAGGGGTGTTATATAAATAATTTTTGAACATGGGCGAAGTACAAGATAAGGATATTGGTTTCGCGTGGGATGAGTGGGAAAGTGAATTTAAAGGGGTTGTAGATGAAATGACAGACGAGGAGTGGGGTAATTTAGATAACAATTTAACGCGGATGGAAGAACAAGAAGAGGGAATATTTGCCGAAATTAAAAAGCATAGTGATGATATTAGTATTGGTAGTAAGATGACGAACGATAAAGGTAAGATAGTTGAAGTAACAGTGGTAGAAAATAAAACAGTGAACAGGCCTGACGATAGTGTAGGGGTGGAAGAAAAGGAGTATACATTAAATGACATATTTGACCTTGTTAATAAACGTTTTGACGAGATGGACAAAAAGTGGGATGAATGGTTGCGGGAACTAAAGACAGACCGATTAAAGGAGAACTCAGAAGTTGAATTAAAACAGGTAAGTGATAATAATGTTGTTAATGATAGTGAGGGAATAATTAACCAGGTGAGTGATAATGATAATTCTAATAATGAATTAATAAATAACAGTGACAAAATAGTGGGAGAGGTAGTGTTGACTAGTGAATATAATGATGGTGATTACAATTCTGAGGTAAGTGGGAGTAATACAAGTAATTATAATGATGAAATAACATTAAATAAGAATAATGATTATATAGCTGAAAATGGGGTATCTAAGAATGATACGGTAAGTAACAGTGGTGAAATTAAAAACGTGGTGTTAGAGTGTAAGGTTGTGAGCAGAGAAAGTGTTGATGAGGTTATAAGTGTGTGTGTAGAGAGGTTAAATGGGCAAAGGGCAGATGTTCCCCAAGTTTATGGTGAAACAGAGTTTTCACAGGTGTTTAATGAGGACAGAGTTTCCTCCTGTATTTGTATGGAAGACAAGGTGTCTTCAGATGGTCCCTGTATTTTTTGTGATTTAACTGGTAAAGCCAGTAGAGGTAATAAATATTTAATGGTGCCCTTTGCATGGAATGGGAGAGTTCAGTATGGTTATGAGAGGTGTTGTAATGAAAGAGAGAGAGAAATAAAAATTTTTGAGATTAATAGAGGTTATGAGATGTTGGTGCAGGTGTTAGATATTGAGAGAGATGAAGAAAGTGAATTGTATTATGAAACAGAGAGAGAGGAATATTTGAATAAAACTGTTATAAATGATAAAATAACTGACTTGATGTTGAGAAAAAATACTTACGGAGACTGGACAAAAATAATTGATAGTGACAAGTTTTATGACATAATAAAAGGGATAATGAATGATATAGAGGTAATGGTTTATTATAATAATAATAATAAACTGGATGTAAATAAAAATGACTTATGCTATAAATACGTTAGGTATATACATGACGATGGAGGTTGAATTAAAAAAGCAGTGTATGGACATTTTAAATAATTTAGTATATGGTAACGACTTGGCTGAATCAGGTATTGAAGTGTGACAAATAATAATTGGATGACGAAAATTTGTAAATAAATGTATTGTGTTAATGTTATTTTGCTGCAATGTACAGTATAGCTTATAGGTAACGTATGTTTGTAATAAGAACAAATGGCATAATAATATTTAAATCTATTTTGTATGATGTGTGTATATTAAAAATGTTTTCAATAATATAAGTACAGCTAAATTGTTTTGAGTGGAGGTTGTTAAATAATGGTCAATTTAAACAAATAATTTAAAAAGGTTAATTTTATTAATGAAGCAAAATTAATTTTGGTTTGAATTGTAATAAATAGAAATTGATAAATATGTTAACTACAAGACTCAGAGAAATTAACAGTTGAAGTAAGCATATGTGTCAGTATATGACGTAACCATGAATGTTTAGACTGATTTGATCAAATGTAATTAATTTTGAAATTGTTAATTATAACAATATGAATTAAAGTTAATGAAAGGTAATTAAATAAATTGAAAAGATAATTTTTAATAATGACTAAATCTATTTTGATCTGAATTTGGACTGTAATGGTAAAGTAAATAATTGATAAAAAAAAAACATAATGATTAAAATATTCATTTAAAATTGAAAACTGAAGGAAATTTTGTGTAAATGCAATTCTGTATAATTAATGTGTCATTTTGACTGGAACTTATATGTACTATTGTATTGTATATATCCTATATTGTTTTATTCACACTATTTTCTAGGGTTAAGAGATATTCTATAATAGAAAATGAACCAGTATGGCTAAGAGGAAACAAGTCAGTTGTGGGATATGGAGTGATGGAAGGCCGTTTATTAAATGTTAATTGAATGTTCTAGAGTCAGGTGATACTGTGGCGGGTATCTGTCCGAGTTTATGGTGTTGGGATCTCGAACAGAGAAGTCCAGTAAGATCGGATGGGTGCTGCCACAGCCGCCAGACTAGGGGGGTAAGAACCCATGATTAGTAGTGTTCAGGGGGTTGCGGCGCCATATCCTCACTGATCCTCTTAGGGTTTAGGCAATAAGAGTTTGAACGCGTCAGCCTTCAATCTCTTATTGGGGGGGGGTATTGTAATGGTACAGAATTGTGCGCTACCCCAGTTTAATTTTATTTTAGCAATTCAGTTTTAATCAGTATTTAATTCAGTAATTCAGTAATTAATAAATTGTTAACTTTCACCTGTGAGGAGCCCCAGTACAACATACACTGTTAGTCTAAACAACAGTCTAGACGCATTGCGTAACTGCCCCAGCAGCAGACTTTTTGTGAATTACAGTATGCAGTCTATCACCAGAGTTATCATCAGACAGCAGTGGAGAGCAGTGCATGTATAAGTAAAACTTTATACAGTGGCCTCGGAAATTTCGGTAGGCCAAAGCGAATACAGTAGCCTAGGCCTACCGAATCTTATAAAAAGTGTGCAAAAGAGTAAAATGAAGAAAGAGATCGAGACAATTAACGAATACGTTAATTTGTGCAGTTAGAACAGTTCTGTGTGATGTGGCTAATGTGACAGTGAAATGCTAGTGATCGGGTAACAACTGGAACACATGTCAGTTAAGTAACAAATATATATAACAGTGACTCCGTAACAATCTGATATCAGTAAAAAAACTATACAAATTTAGATTTATAAAAGAATTAATGAGAATACTATAAAGGGGGTAAAAGCTATATATTCAATGGGAGAAATCATGATTAAAAGTACTGGTTCCTATAAAATAATTAGTTGATAAAATTGGTGTTTGAACAAATTCATGTTTTCCAGCTGTAGGCTACTTAATAAAATAAAATCAAGTTTGTTTAGGGATATAAAAATGTGTTAAATTAAGTTATTATGCCATAACCATTTCCTATTCTGTGCTGAAAACCTCGCCTAACGTTCTTTGGGATTTTTCTGATATTTAAGGGTAGTTAGATAGCGGGATTTTTATAAGGGCAAGAGTGCAAAGGTTTCGATATTGAACCATAAAATATCGTGGCGACCTGGGTAATTTAATAAGGTAAGTTTAACGGGGACGATGACGGTAAGTAAAATTCTGGCAGCGGTGAGTATTTTATGATGAGTGTAGTATTTTAAAATGGTAAGAAGCGAGGACCTTTACAACTTGATTTACAACTTGGCATTTTTATCATCTCCCCCCCTCTGACTTTAACATCACTAACAGCTTTAATTAACATGACACCCATTCTCTATCAAAAACATCTATCAAACATTCTCTAAACCCCACTTACTACTCAACTCAATTCGCATCATTCTACCTTATATAAAAAAAATACTCTCTACCCCTTTGTACTCAGGATGTGGGTTCCCTCCCAAAGCTCATCCCCTTATCTGGTTCCTGGACTCTACCTAGGCAACCCTTTCCGGCGCTAAACGGTCCCTTCCTGTCCCAACACCTTTCGTTGCGGACTCCTTATCACACCACCCCCCTTACAAAATCACCCTCAACTAACTACTCTCCCAATACATGACTTTCATCTACAAAAAATATCTCCACTTATTTATTAACTCACTATATCAATCAATACTCTACATATTTGCCCCATAGCTACTGTGTCACTATCAATACTTCTCAAATTCTACATTACATTTATTCACAACAATATTTTTCTCTCTGGTACCCCTTTTATCTCAACATGGACTGATTTACATGTCCTAACAAAATAATAATCACCCAAAATCAACTTCACCTTTTACATTACCTTTAAAATTCTTAACTATCTCAATTCATTTATCACCATTTAAACCAAAATCTTTTAACACATTAAAATCATTATATTCAAACATTAGTTATATTCAAATCTTTAACTACATTGAAAAAATTGCAAATCATTTATAAGTGATATTCTACAGCTGATCAGCTGATTTTCTTAGTAAGATGCATGACCTTAGTACTGACATATTTCAAAATTATACAAAGTTTTACTTTACATAAATTGTATTATAAAATTTATACTTACAGTACATCATTCAAAACATATGATCCCAAACAATACATCTCCATTACCTTCTGAAACAATAACGATAATATGATTCCAAAACTAAATACATCTTACATTTATTCGTTTATTAATTATTATCAAATGCAGATCTCATAAAATAATTTAAATTTATTAGAAAAATTCAATTATATAACATTTAAATCAATCAAAATTATTTAAACATCTCAAATTATTTTAATTAAATCAATTATGGAAAACAACATTTTTAATTACATTACTTCCAAAACAATTTATCATTCATTAATTACCACCGTCGTAATCATTTATTTAATCTGACAAAATATTATTATTATTATTGAACAAATTCTACCACATACACCTATTGTTTACATAAACATCTTACAATACACACAATTAATTTCACTATCAATTATTTACAATTCTTCATCATTAATTGTTCAATTTTACCACACGTCATTTCCAAATTCAGCAAGGTCATAACCATAAACTAAAATGTTTAGAATGTCCATACACTGCTTTTTTAATTCAACCTCCATCATCGTGTAATAGTCGTACCTTTTTATAACATTTCTCCTTCTTACTTATACTCAATTTATTATTATTATTGTTATTATTATTATTATAAACCATTACCTCTATGTCATTCATCTTCCCTTTTATTATTTCATAAACCTTGTCGATATTGGTTAATTTTGTCCAGTCTCCATCAGTATTTGTTGTTACACCCAGGTAAATTATTTTCTCATCATATTCCTCCACTACAAGTACACTAATTCTTCCTACAGGTACATATTGTTACAACACAAATAAGCCACCCCAGTACCAGGGATAAAAAAGATAATTATAAATGTAAATATACTTCATATCAAATAAAATGTTTAAAAATAAATAAAATATAAATATTATGACACGACGAACGACGATATTACCCAACCCAAGTGATTGACCCAACAACAGAAAACCAAAAGAAGGGAACCACGAAACATACACAGAGACAAAAAGTGAGTGACCAAACAACTAGGAACTAACAAAAGAAGGTAAGAAACCAGAACCAAAGAAGAATCAAAGGAAGTGAATGAATTCCTACAACTAAATAGAAATTAAACCAGATGAGAAGAGGAGAACCGAAACAAGATGAAGAAGAAGAGGAAGAATGAAGAGGAGACAAAGTGAAACCAAGAAGTAGCAAACACCACATATAAAAGGGAGGAATGGTATACTCAAAGATAGAATACTGCAAATAAACCCCAAATAATTATCCACTAATGAAACAAATATTATTGTTGTAAATGAAATAACTTATATACCTGTTTTAAAACAAAAGACAATTAAAAAGTAATGTAGTGTAGAAAAGTACACTAACACAATTATTAAGGTTAGATTTAATGAAATGTAAATAACCAAATGTCATTAATAATAAGAACTATGTTATAAAGAAATAGTGAGAAATAATAGGAGAAATAAGTATAAGGATTACCCACTAAGTAACACTTAATATAAACAGTGAAACAAAATAAAGTGCAATAGTGAAAGTGTAAATACCCCAAAAATAGTGAGTGTATCAGTGATAAACCTCAGTTAATCAAAGGTGAAAGTGATACGTGGAAATAGATATTATCAGTAATAAAAATGCAATAATAAATAAGAAAACACTTAATAAATCAGTCAATCAGTCACTTGGTAAACCAGTCAATGATGTGAGTGAGCTTATGAACAATCATATAATTAAGAATAATTAAAAATAGTATTTCAAATAGAGATAAGTAAAGTACGTGATATTATTCAGGGAGAAAGCCCAGGTAAAAACAGTTTGTATTAACATGGAATGGAGGAAGATAGTAGTATTGAAATAAGGTTTTGCATTAAAATTAAGTATACAATGAATAAAACACCCCATGTTAGAAGGGAAATGTATTAAATGAGTTTGAAAGAAGTGATGATGTTTCTCACTCAAAGTAATAGCAAAAGAATGAAATAAATGTTAAACCAACAGTAACTAATAACTTATAAAGAATTGTTTGTTTCAATGTTATGAATAGGATATGGCTGAAAGGAACTTGCAGTCCATAAGCCTAAATTGTTATATTTTAAAAATATGTATAATGAAAACTGTATTGAATAGTAATTAAAACACAAACAGAATCAAAACGCAACACAAACAATTATCATAACAAGGTGAAGCCCATCAGGCTGAATTAAAATGTAATTTAAAAGAAATAAATAAAATACCATCATGGCTGCTTTTGGCTATGAAAACGTCTAACTGTCAGACACACACAAATGTCAATTGTAACAAATTCACAAGGAAATTTACTAATCTAAGACCAGTAAATGGCCAGTAATTATATGTAAATCATTTTAAAAGAGAAATGTTATTATAAAAGTTTAATTTAAAAGAGATATGTAATTTATCAGATGTCAAATAATTAGACTAAAGTTAATGTATTATAGAATATGACCTTACGAGGTATCATTTTAAACTTTGAAAGGAAATAACGACAATAGTGATATTATTTATTACCCCAAAGGAACGATAAAGGAATAAAATCATTAAGAAAATACATAATAAATTTGAATAAAAATTCAAATCTCATAACAATGCTTTTGAAAGAGGCCTTAACCAATCAAAGGGTTTCTGTTACCATAGAAACGGGCCGTTGAATACTAGTTTTCCGTTAAATTTATTAGACTTGAAAAAATGATGCGTGGGTAAGTGGCACGCAAAATTGTGATGACTGAAATTTTACATTAAATAGTTAAAAAGATGTTCAGAAGTTGACAACAAGAACCAAAGACAAATAGATGCAGAACTACCAAGATTAAACGATGTCCTGGAACCAAATCACAAGAAATTAAATAGCAGAAAGTCCCAAGACTAGATAGAAGAAGATGCCCGAAGCCTAAAACCAGCCCAAAATTGCAGAATTTCCACTACCCCAGATGACAACATATCAACACTGTCTGAACTGATAAGTATCCACTAAATTCTTTCCTCCCAGAAACCAAATTACTTTAAATATTTCTCAAAACAATCAAAATTTCTCACTATTAAACAAAATTAATTTTCTTTCAAAGGTTTAATGCATAATCAACTTACGTAAAAACATTTGTTAATTAAAATATAACCTCGCATTAGTGTGCGAACTTTGTAACAAATAATACGACACTACCGAACAATTTGTAAAAACACTTTATACTCTTTAAGTACGTATAAGGTATGGTAGTGTACTTTTCTAATGTAATCAACTTTTATGTCTTATTTTATAATCCAAAGGACCCCAGATTTTGAACAGATTAATATTTTGTATGTAAACAGAGGCCATGACAGCATTGAAATAATTTGTTTCAAAACCAATTTCGCCAACATGGGATGTATGTTTCATGTTCTAAGCTGGAGCAATTTGTTATTAAACCATTTATAATCCTTTTGTCATATTAATTAATGACTGAATTTGCATTAAAATTACAGTACAGAGTATTATCATCGTTTTATTTTATAGGACGTTGTAGAATATATGTGTGTTAGCAATTTTTATTCAGTAACCAATTAGCGCTCGTCACGAGTGGACAATACGGCAACCTGTACAGCGGCGGGAACCATTTGAACGCTCCATCCGCCAACGCTGACAACACTTATTAACTTGTAATTTAACAAATTTAATTGTTTTAATATAAACAATTTGGCGCCACCTGGGATTCGCAACCCCTATGAATGAACAGGTAGGTTGTACTGGTAATTTAGACCACGCTACAGACTTCAGTAGTGACAGCTATTATTGTAACGATCGGTGTGAGGCGAACACACCACATTAACACTTATACACATAAAAAACAAGTGTAAACATTTTATACAAAGGTACGACCGAGTCTTCGAGATCGTTACAGATTGACGATTCCAGCGTGAAGTTTAATAAATAAGAAGGACGTACCCATTTTCTCGTTACAATATTTATCATCAATATAATCATTGTCTACTACTGCACAAGGTATGTCTACATTATTTATCATAATTCTTTTAATATTAAATATCACTATAATATTGACGACTCGGAACACAAAGTTTTTTATAAGTAAAAACGTAAAGTTTTACCTTACAGCCTAAACCGGCTTTCACCTATAGAAGGCTTCATCAGAGGCTGTCGTTAGTAGCGCTGCTCGTCTTGTTGTTGGCGACGAGAAAGTGTTTCGAAAGATTGAAGCTGTGTGTGTGTGGTGAGATGTGTTCGAATAATGCGTGCGATTTGAATTGTGTCTGTTCGTTTAGGATGTCGTTTTTATTTGTTTTTGTGTGTTTGTATATTTCTAATTGTTCTAGAGTGTCTAGTTTTCGGCCTTTTGTGTGTACGTGTAGTATGTTCATGTTATTGTCGATGTTTTTATATGTGTGGTTTGCTTCAATGAGGTGGTTTGCGAAGGTAGATTCTGTAGTGGTGTGGAGTGCTTTTGTGTGTTCAATGTATCTCTGTTTGAAGCTGCGTCCCGTCTGGCCTATGTAGAATTTACTGCAATTTGAACAATTTAGTTTATATACACCGGGTAGATCGAATTTGTTTTGTGCTTTGGGCATGCGTTTTGATAGTGTGTGTTCTGTTTTGTTAGTAGTTTTGTAAGCGATTCTGTATCCTGCTTTTTTGAATTTGTGGGCAATTTTTTCTGTTTGTTTGTTGATGTATGTTAGTGTTATGAATTTGTTGTTTTCTGTCTTTGTCTGTTGTTTGTTTTGTGTTTTGTGTAGGAGTTTACTGACTATTGTTCTGTCATAACCGTTAGATTCTGCTAGATATTTTATCGTGTTTAGTTCGTCTTTGTAGTCTATTTCATCTAAGGGGATGTTGTTAAGTCTATGTATCATGGTTCTAAAAGCAGCTAGTTTGTGTTGTATTGGGTGATTGGAGGTGTTGTGTATTAGTGTGTCAGTTGTAGTTGGTTTTCTGTATATACTGAATTTGTGCCTGTGTTCTAGTTTTGTGATGGAGAGGTCTAAGAAGTTTATGGTATTGTTGTGTTCGTATTCGGCAGTGAAGGTTATGTTTTTATGTATTTTGTTTATGTGCGTTAGTAACTGTTCACATTGTCTTTTGTTTCCCCTGTATAGTATTAGAATGTCATCAACGTATCTGTGCCAATATAGTATTTTATGTGAGTGTCTGTCATTGTTTGTAAGTATTTTTGTTTTTTCTAAGTGTTGGAGGAAGACTTCTGCTAGAATGCTGGATATGGGGGAGCCCATGGGTAGGCCATCGTTCTGTGTGTAGTATTTATTGTTATAAGTAAAGTAGTTTTGTTTTGTGATAATGTTCAGAGTTTCTGTTATTTCATTGATAAGTTCGTCTGGTGTGTTGTTCTGTTTGAGTTTGTTTTGTAGGATGGTGATTGTTTCAGAGATGGGGATGTTTGTGTACAGGTTTTTAATGTCAAAGGAGGCTAATGTGGCGTTATGGGGGATGTGTATGTCTTTTATTTTTGTTACTAGGTCAGTGTTGTTTTTTACTGCAATGTTGTTGTCTATTTGTGTGTGTTGTCTAATAATTTTGTCTAGATATTTTGCCAGTTTGTGTGCAGGGGCATTACGGTAGTTGATAATGGGGCGGATTGGAATGTCTTCTTTATGGATTTTGGGAAGCGCTTTATGGATTTTACTTATAAAAAACTTTGTGTTCCGAGTCGTCAATATTATAGTGATATTTAGTTAAGTAACGGACACGTCATGGACAACGAAATCCAAGAAGCTTTTAATATTCATCTTCTCTATCGACTCTCCATAACCTGTATTTAGCTTGAACCACTCTGACTCTTTCTCTCTCTCATAATCACTTTCATCACCTCACCCTTTCCCATTCTCTCTCTCACTCCATGCAGAGGGTAATACCACAAAATTCTTTAAACACCATCTGACCCTACCAGATAAACACAAAAAACTTATTTGACCATTTGCCGACCCATCGTCACCCAAATGTCCTAGTGAGGATCTTTTATCCCCATTAACAACGTGTGAAAACTGTTTCACATTTAACCCCATAAAAATTTGCCCCCTGTTCACCCTTAAATTATCTCTCCATTCTTTCTCCAACTCATCAATGCTAATCATTACTCTGTTACTAACACCAACTAACTTTCTACTCTTATTTTCACTATTATTTACCGTATCACTCTTAGATACCCCATTTTCAGCTATATAATCATTATTCTTATTTAACGTTATTTCACCATTATAATTACTTATATTACTACCACCACTTACCTTGTCTACTATTCCTTTGTTATTTTCCGTTATAGTTCTACCACCACAAACACTTACCTGTTTTATTTCTCCCATTTTCTCAATAAGTTTATCAACCTTATTATTCAAACTGCATAATGTGCTACATAAATATTTCATCATATCAGATTCACTCGTATCATTACTTACCGCATTATCTGCCACCTGATCGACTTTATTCTCGTTTAATTGATCTGTCTCTCTAACATTTTCTACCATCACTACCCTATCATCCTTATCATTAGGCCTATTTACTGCCTTATTTTCTACCATTATTACTTCAACTACCTTACCTTTATTATTTGTCATCTCACTATGTTTCTTAATTTCTGCGAATATTCCCTCTTCTTGTTCTTCCATCCGCGTTAAATTATCATCTAACTTACCCCACTCCTCGTCTGTCATTTCACCTACAACCCCTCTAAATTCGCTTTCCCACTCGTCCCATGCGAAACCAATATCATTCTCTTGTACTTCCCCCATATTCAAAATTTATTTATACAACTCATTTCTATATAAAAACCACTATTATTATAAAACTACACATATAAAATCAAAACACCTAACACAATCATAAACACAATAATCCAAACATAACCTTTAAAGTAAATATATACGATTATTTTTTACACATACGCCGTTACCAAATCCTATTTTCTGTGCTTTAAAACAGGTCTAGTTCCTGTAATTTTTATACGAACATCCTGGCAGGGTCATCGCTGTAAAGGTACTTCTCTTTTCTCATTCTTTAAATACTACACTCATCATAATACTCACCGCTGCCAGAATTTTACTTACCGTCATAGTCCCCGTTAAACTTACCTTAAAAGAAACTGCCCAGGTCGCCAACATATTTTTTAGATAAATATGTAAACTTAAACACTCTTGCCCTTATAAAAATCCCGCTATCTGACTACTCTTAAAATTTCAGAAAACCCCCGAAAACGTTAGACGAGTTTATCAGCACAGAATACTAGGAAGTGGTTATGGCGTAATAATTTACAGCTAAAACATTTTATATGATGGAACAAATAGATTTACTGTTCGTCTTACTTTTTTAACAATTACATAAAATAGAAAAAAAATACAATCAATCATTCCCGTGGTTGAATTATTACGTTAAATCTTATATAGATATATATACTTATAAAAGCGGCCCAGTATTTACATCCGCACACTACATTCACATACATTTAAATGATTCCTTTAATTAAGAGCGCTCTTTCGCATTAAATAATTTAACCAAATGGGTAGTCGCCTACTTAACCTTCATCTCGTGCCTCACTGTGTACCGGCTCGAATGTTTTGTCTGTTCGCCACTTTTACAATCCAGTTCTTTCACTCCACTCATGTCACTCTGCGATTTTTTGTTTCACTGTTTGGTGGTAGTTTATTGATGTTTAGACTTTTACATCTGAAACAGTTTATTTGGGACCACTGAGTCGTAGCGAGCGTCCGGCCGATGCCGCTACGGTATCTCGACTACCTTTTCATGTGGGCGGACATCACTGCCTTCTGGTGTTAACAAATTTCGTCGCCGTTCACCGCCTATGCTGCTAAAGTCTTCGTCGTTGCACCCACAACACGTGTTATTTGTGGGTGTTGGCAGTAGACGAAATCTAGTGTCCACTGGTTTCGTCACACAGATGGGCGTGACTTCGTCAAGACTTCCGCCTTGCCGAAAGCACATGGTGAAAATTATCGTCTCCAGGCCATATTGTTTTACCAAATCGGCGTCGGTTGCGCACCTGCTGGTGTTTGTGCGTGTTACTCAACACTACAGTTCCTGGAATTTTATTGCGTCGTTGCACACTGGACGCAATACTTGTTGGCTGGTTGTTAGCCACAAAGGGTTTTTTGTCTCTTCTCCACAACGGTAAGCGCAGGCATGTGCGCACTGGAATTCTTTGAATTAACTCTCGTTGACCATGCCGCGCCCAACGCACTGAGCCGTTCTGTGTAGGTGACTCGCTGTTGTGGGCCCGTACAATTTGTAATAAACCCGAACGAAATTACAATAAGAAATAATACCCCTTTTTGCCCCGTTACAACCATTGTTTGAAAAAGTTTAAATGAATTTTCAAGTACTTTACTCTTGTTAAAACGTAAAAGGTTGCAGGTAAACTACCCCTTCCCCTTAACCGATCTTCACCAAAATCAAAAGGCCTTGAGTTCTTTACAATTCAGGGATGTATGCAAAAAATTATTTGATTCTGTTTGAATTTGCGGCTGTTACCGTTTGCCATAGAAAAAATTCTACACACACACACACACACACACACACACACACACACACACACACACACACACACACACACACACACACACACACACACACACACACACACACACACACACACACACACACACACACGCACGCACGCACGCACGCACGCACGCACGCACGCACACACGCACACATTTTGAAAAATTACTTCATGTTTTGAGGGTAGTACAATCAGAATCAGCCCTTATCTCGAACACGATTTTTTTCGCCATGACCATACTTCCGTTTCCTTATGGAACATGGAAGTAAAATGAACTGTTAGGGGCCTAGAATAATAAAATCTTCATAAAATCTTCATAAGCTCAAACGTTCAGTAGAACTGGCCCAAATGTAATAATTGTAAGGTGTCGAAGCAAGTGCATTACTGACTGAATGACTTGTTTAGTACACGTGGTAATTTAGCGCCAAACGATTTACAGCCAGTGGTGGGGGAAGCTGTGTGTGCTTCGGACTGTTTTCTGTCGTCACTCTTCCCGTCAGCACCTGATTCATTTATTATACATCGATGTGTGGACGTGACAAGAAGAAAGCAAGTGGTCACAACCACAGCTGTGTATAACGGACCCGTGACTTCTGAACATAAACTGTTTTATTGTTTTTATGATCAGGTAAAACTGAATTTGAATGAATTCACAAGAACTGTGGTGGTAAACACTAAAATGTTTAAAATAGAATTTATTATAAAGACATATGAAATAATAATTATTATAAACAATTCTCTAAAGTCGTGTACCATTAAATCACTTGAAAATTCATGTTAGTGAGGCATAGCTCACACTACTAACAAAACAGTTGTGTATGATAGTTATGAGTGGCATATGGAAATGACCACTACCAGCATAGATTTTCACAACCCTGTAATAGCGTGTACATTATTAATAAGGTTGCTGCACTTCCCGCTGCTGGGCCCCGGAAGTGTTCACCATACACACAAATAACATAACATAATATCTAAATCCATCAAAATGCTTAAGACACTTTTTCTGTGTTGTGACTTACTTCTCAAGTATTTCTATAATTAATATAATTCTGTAAAGGAAGGAGGAGTAAGTAAAAGAAATTGTTGGATGCGTTAATCTGTGAGCAGAGTCGGATGCAACCCGTTTATTTCAAAAACATTACGAGCCTCTAAATTTATATAATTATGTGCCAGTCAGCAACGGTCAGTTCTGAGCTAATTTTTTCTGAAAAACTGAATATAGAAAATGTTAAATGCTAAATATGGGGGTGTCGCATAAATCAATGCTAGTTTACAAAATGGTGTTCAGCGTACACACTGTGATCTACTTATAAATTTCTGACACTGTTATCTATCGCAAAAGTTTATAAAATTGTTTCAGACACTTATGATGAGCAACTAGTTTGTCTCGCTTTTGCTTCGTGATTATGCAACACTTGCCACCTTAAGTTATTAAAGGTAAAAATGTTACTTGGCAATCCAGATGTCCTTTTGCGACCTGCTGTATCTGGTCGCTACGGCTGCGTGTCCCTCAGTACCTGGTTTGAACCACTGCTATGTCTGTTCTGGAAGATCGTGTAAAAAGTGTACGAAGTTCGTGTTCTCGTGTCTTTGGCCCGGAATGTTGAACCAAGTTTTGAACTTGGTTATTGAGGCTCCCATACTTGACGAAAGTCCGGTGACGGGCCGCCTTGCTAACAGCGTATGATGGGAGACTGACGAGATTTAACAAAGCACAATAGGGTTAGTAAAAGGAAGGGCGTGACGTCAGTGCGTTGGACAAGGTACAATTCGTGGATTGTTGCATTCGGCAGACGACGAATGATTGCAACAGACTCCCCCCCCCAAAAGACAAGCGTCGGGAGCAGGAGCGACAGTTGTCCACGGTTTAATTCGTCAAAATTAATCGGTACGGTCAGTGTAACCAAACAGAGTCGAGTCAGGGGAAACCCGTAGCTTATGTACGTAAATGGGAAAATTCAGATACTAGCGCGGCACTAGCCGCCATCTGGAAACAGCTCAAATAGCAACCTTCCGTCACCTTGGAAACGTTGCCTGCGCGCAGCAATGCTTCCTCACTGAAAGTGAACGACAAGGGGGTGATCAGTCCCCGCGCCGCTCACCAGGCAAGGCGACCGAAAACGGGGTTACAAATTAATATATTAATGAGTATGGAACATGTTCACACCCGAACATGAGGACTGCGACTCAGTATGTGAGGGTACAACAGACTTGAGTTACAACAAGAGCCGAGAAGGGTGGTTGGTCAAGAGCATCGACAACCAACCGCGCGGCTGAGAGCGAGAGATCAAACTGGAGGGGTCACTCACCTTAAAAGCGCTTTACGACCACAGCTACTTCTCTCTACCGCACACGGACGACAAGGTGGAGAGCACATCTCTCCATCGTCCGATCGTGCGAGGTGAGATAAAGGGGGTAGTACGCACCATTACCACTACCCAGGTACATGGCTAAACTGCGACAGGGGGGGCACACCAGACTACATACACTGGCAAAGGGGTGTACGCCAGACTACATTCACTTGCAAAGGGGGGTACGCCAGACTACATACACTGGCAAGGGGGGTACGCCAGACTTCATTCACTGGCAAAGGGGAGTACGCCAGACTACATTCACTGGCAAAGGGGGTACGCCAGACTACATACACTGGCAAAGGGGGGTATGCCAGACTACATACACTGGCAAAGGGGGGGTCACACTCTTTACGAGCCTTTTTTCTTTTACGAGTTTCTTTCCTGACCTCTCTCTCTCTCAGCGCGAAAGTTTTGCACTGTCGCTTATTACGAAGTCATTGATTCATTATAAAATAGTTTACCGTGACAAGGAAATGCTAGGTGACACGACTTGACAGTCGGGTTCTGTTTTTCTGAATGCCGCGTATTAATTCGTAGTTAACGCAAACCAATTAACATGAAACAGGTGATAACGTGTGTGTGACAACAGACAACGAACATTTTCCATTAGTAAAAGGCTGCTATTTTATGAAAATGTTAATTTTGATTTTACTTGTAACGCCTTCCACGAAACAAAATCGGATTTACAGAGATGCGCACGTTTCTAAATAAAATTTACCGAATTTATTAATAGAGTACGTCACTTTTATACAAACAACAGATGCACTAAACATATTTTGAATAACAGCAGATTGGGAGGCGGTTAGCGAACAGGACAATCAGACATATGGCACGGTGAGCAAGGTATGGAGTTATTAAGCCGAGTATGTGGAGAAAACCAAAACATAAAAAGCGCAACGATAAGGGAGCAGCTGTTCGGTGGAATGCAGATAAGACGAACAGGTTAGCCTGGCAGCCTTGTGTGCCAGTCAAAGTTCAACTAGCGGTTTTCTACTCGCGAGCGAATAATTTGAACGATCTGATTTCACGACAACTTACAGCAAAGACGTGACAAAATTGTTAAACTATGCATATAACATTTAAAATACGTCCGACAAAATCCTATACAAAATTTCACGCGACCAATACCGTGCAATACAAACAATACAAAATTTCAACACCACATAACCATGCTCTGCTACCACTTCTGGTGCTGCACTTCCCGCTGCTGGGCCCCGGAAGTGTTCAGCATACACACAAATAACATAACATAATATCTAAATCCATCAAAATGCTTAAGACACTTTTTCTGTGTTGTGACTTACTTCTCAAGTATTTCTATAATTAATATAATTCTGTAATGGGAGGAGGAGTAAGTAAAAGAAATTGTTGAATGCATCAATCTGTGAGCAGAGTCGGATGCGACCCGTTTATTTCAAAAACATTACGAGCCTCTAAATTTATCTAATTATGTGCCAGTCAGCAACGGTCAGTACTGAGCTAATTTTTTCTGAAAAACAATATAGAAAATGTTAAATGCTAAATATGGGGGTGTCGCATAAATCAATGCTAGTTTACAAAATGGTGTTCAGCGTACACGCTGTGATCTACTTATAAATTTCTGACACTGTTATCTATCGCAAAAGTTTATAAAATTGTTTCAGACGCTTATGATGAGTAACTAGTTTGTCTCGCTTTCGCTTTGTGATTATGCAACACTTGCCACCTTAAGTTATTAAAGGTAAAAATGTTACTTGGCAATCCAGATGTCCTTTTGCGACCTGCTGTATCTGGTC
Source organism: Magicicada septendecula (assembly GCA_034769895.1). Lineage (NCBI taxonomy): Eukaryota > Metazoa > Arthropoda > Insecta > Hemiptera > Cicadidae > Magicicada > Magicicada septendecula. The sequence continues at coordinate 3,724,922 of CM068367.1, forward strand.
GCTACGGCTGCGTGTCCCTCAGTACCTGGTTTGAACCACTGCTATGTCTGTTCTGGAAGATCGTGTAAAAAGTGTATGAAGTTCGTGTTCTCGTGTCTTTGGTCCGGAACGTTGAACCAAGTTTTGAACTTGGTTATTCAGGCTCCCATACTTGACGAAAGTCCGGTGACGGGCCGCCTTGCTCACAGCGTATGATGGGAGACTGACGAGATTTAACAAAGCACAATAGGGTTAGTAAAAGGGAGGGTGTGACGTCAGTGCATTGGACAAGGTACAATTCGCGGATTGTTGCATTCGGCAGACGACGAATGATTGCAACAAGGTTAAGGAAAACAGAACATTGGGCCTCCATCTCATTTACAGCATAGAGAAGTGGTTCCAAAACTTTTCAGTCCACGGCCACACCCTAAATAAAAATTTCACGGACCACGTCTGAATTATGAAATATAACAAAGTGTAACTATGATACAAACTCTTATATTTTAATTAAAATGTATTAAAATAAAAAATCTCTTAACTTGCAAAATTATAATATTAATAATATCAAGTTTAATGTGAACAATGAAGCTGCTTTTGAACAGTTAGCTCTGCAATGTTAGGTTTAATGTCTGATAATTTCAATATTAAGTCAGTCTCGACATCAAGTTTATTTCTTAACTTTGCTAACCTCGGTTCCATCTTTCCAGTCACATGTGTCGAAATCCAACTACTTAGGCATAAAACCAGCTAGACGGAAAAACGTTATACTTAGATACAGCGCTTATACCTGGACTAAACCAGCGTAACCAGTTCTCTGCGTTGATGCGGCGCTCTAGTCAGTTTGGCTGACAAACAGATCTGCTACATGACATGATTTAAAGATATTATTAAAGCCATTAGTTTGAAATTACTTTTACAATTACAGTTAGTTTGAACCAAATAAAAGTATTGGAATCTTCTAATAATTGTTTTAAGATTCTAAAATTTAGATTTTAGACTATAAAAAATCTGAGAAAATTTTTTCTTAAAAGTGCCTGCGGACTCCCTGCAACTTGTCGCGGACCACTGGCATAGTATTAGAAGGAAAGTTTTGTACAGTGTACAGTGTTGTCCTTAAACAATATCCATCGTAAATTGTCAGTTGTTGCACAATGAATGTTGGCAGTTTTGATGGTTAATCATATTTATGACAATTGGTATGTTACACCAATACACTTTTGAGGCAGTCTAGCTAGCAGAGGAAAGATTAATAGTAAGTGTGAGGAGAGGGAGTATGGAGATACTTTTTTTGTTACTCGTGTTATTTATGAAAAAATATTTCATTTTATGACAAATCATTTTTAATGAAGAAAGTTATGTTAGTGGTTATAATCACAAACAGAACTATCAATGATGCACACCACAATAGAAAAATTATTCTGATTAGCGCTTTCAAGCTTCACAGCTCATCGTCAGATCAGAAATAACAATAATAGGACAAACAGCGTCTTCATACCCCCAGCTGTTTTAACTTATAGCTGTTTATGAAAATGTGTATGGACGGTAAAACAAGTGGGGGTATGAAGACGCTGTTTGTCCTATTATTGTTATTTCTGATCTGACGATGAGCTGTGAAGCTTGAAAGCGGTAATCGGAATAATTTTTCTATAGTGGTGTGCAACAGTGATAATTCTGTTTGAAATCATTTTTAGATGAAATATAACAGATTTTCATATATAGTCATTGAAAGATTTATTAAAGAATTATTGTAGTTTATGAAATGTACTAATAGAAGTTTATAATAATAAAATAACATGAATGTATATGAACGTTCCTTGTTCAATTTATTGGTTCTGTAAGTTGTAAAACGTTACTACTACTGAAACCCATCACTTGCACTACTGACTGATCTTGCCTACTCCTTTAAAGATTTGATTTAAAGAGATGATCTTACTCAGTTTTCTCTAGTGTTAGTGAACTTTGCGTAATGCATTCATATTGTAAGTTAAAACTAACTGAACTATTTGGCCGTCGTGGTTAAGTAGTGTAAAAGTTGTTGATTAATACTGAGGCAACCAACTTCAGTAGGAGGGACTAGTTTTGTGTGTCCAAAGATGACACAACAATTAACTGTGACCAAACAACTCAAGATTCTTGTAAGAACTTAGACAGAGGCCATAGAAGAGTTACTACATTTGTAGCTCTGATTCGTTCACAGAATTTAGCACAAATATTCACAAATACATATAATGAGTACGAGGGTAGGCTGAAAAGTAATGCACACATGCTTGTAGAACACGAACAAAAAGAAATAGCAAGATGGGGCAAAAAGTAAATAAAAGTACATTTCCTTAGCTTCAAAATTATATATTTATTTTTCAACATAGTCGCCGTTAAGTCTAGCACATTTCTCCCAATGCGTAACAAGTTTTTTTATCCCGTCACTGAAATATTCTTCCGACTTTTCTCGAATCCAGGACGCAACAGCTGCCTTCAGCTCATCGTCCGAGGTGCAATGCTTACCCTTGAGGTCTCTCTTGAGTAGAGGAAAAAAATAGAAATCGCAAGGCGCGAGATCAGGGGAGTAGGGAGGGTGTGGAATCGGTTCAAACTTCAGGTTTCGCAGAGCCTCTTGGGTTGCGCGCGAGGTGTGTGGACGAGCGTTGTCATGTTGCAAGATTATTGGCGCCAGGCTACCTCTAACCTGACAAACTCAACGTCGGAGGTGTTTTAGATCATTTTGAATCAAATCGTTGACGAGTTTGCGATGTTCATCGTCTGTCGCAGTGATCGGACGTCCGCTGCATTTTTCGTCATCAATTACGGCTTTTCGAGGCTCGCAACCTCGAAATTTTATTACCCATCGATTCACAGTAGACCTATCAACAGCATCGTCACCATAAACAGCCTTTAAACAACGATGAATCTCATTAGGAATCACATTTTCAGCAGTTAAAAATTCGATAACCGCACGCTGTTTAACTCGCGTTGACATAGCACTACAACACGTCTCCATACGTCTGCTACTTAAAGCGTATTGTTGTACGAAACTCCTTCAAACTGCGTATGCGTTTGGAGGGGGAATGTTACTCCGGAATGCCACCAGGTGCGCTTCTGTAGGTAATTTTGTTCGTGTTCTACAAGCATGTGTGCATTACTTTTCAGCCTACCCTCGTACTATGGATGCCTGACATTCAGCCAGGAGGTCAGTCGTGTGTTTAAACCTATTTTGTTACGTTGTCATTGTCATCATAAACTAAAAGTAGGAGGTGTACGTAAAGCGATCTCTCATACAGTGTTGCATTCACTTTCAGAAGTATGTGACACATTTCATATCCCCTAATGTGTTTTTTATATGTACATATATAGTAAAATTTAAAGCTGAAGGCATATGCGCAGAAACTAGTTTCTTCATGGATGAGTCCACTTTGAAATTGTGAATGGCGGGAGGGTAGCGGAGAATCAGCTGCTATGCAAGCAAAGGTGTAGCCAACATGCGTGTCACGTTTTAGTTACGTTGTTAATTACTGTTACATACTACCTTGGTCTATATATTATTACCTCAGTTTATTATTAGTTATGTCGTTGTTTTACCGTTCATTTAAATCTTTTAAATGGAACTATTCGTGTTAGCTTTAGCACATACTTCAGTGAGTCTGAAGGTTTTTTATTAACGTCTTGTTTATCTTTACAATAAAAATAATTAAGTTTAAAACAAACAATACAGAAATAATAGTAGAATATTATTTCTATTATGATATAAAACGTGTGTGAGTGTGAGCGGGCGTGATTTCGTTTTGAGTAATAATAAAATGAAGTACGATATTGAAATTAAAAAATTTATTACAATTTTTTCATTTTCGCATATTATAACTTTAACTTTTTGCCTTATTTACAATAAAAGGTTGGTTTCCCAGCGGGTAAAACATAAAATGCTCTCTCTGTCGTCCATCTGTTACTTTTACGAGTTGTAACATGTTCAACATGTTACATGTTGTAACATGTGGAGGTAAAAGATGTTCTTAAAAGATATTATTTACCTAAAATACTGTATTAAAATAACATGATTTTTCCTACTTCTTGAAACAGATTTTTGTTGTCTGGGATTAAAAAATTTCTGCAAGTAAGCTAATACTGGTAGATGATACTTAAAGTCGCCCCTTTATGATTAACTGCAGAGGTAGTCGAGTGTAATTAAGGAGTGGAAGTGCACAAGTGCATAGTTTGCACATTGCATTCCAATCTGATAAGAGCTGGTAGTACGTCTTAACAGCAGACAATTGCAGGACTAAAAAAAAACGAGATAGGTTTATATAACATTTGATATTTGAGAGAGAGAGGGAGAAGGAGAAGGAGAGATCTGTGGTAAAGGAAACATAGATTATTAACAAACCTCGCTCGCGAGTTTTGGTTACTATTCAAAACAATATTCATACGTTGGCTGCACTGATGCTCATAACAACAATTCTCTTCTCACATCTCAAAGCGACTCTCACCACATCACCATTCCCCTCTGCCCATTAGCATTTCGCGCATTCCCATGCCCTTAACTTTCAATTATGTTATACCTTAGTATGTATTGGGTTTTAAAGATTGTACTTAGTACTGTAATTTGTAAAACAGATTCTAGTGTTTGTGTAAGTGTAATTGTGGTTTGTTCTTGAACCTACTTAAAGTAAATTGTAATGAAAGTTCTTATATAATTTATAGTCATGATTAATTAAATTCCTTTTATGTTTCTTTGTTTCAGTGTCTGACACACCGAGAAATGGAAGTTTTTTTTATTACCTAAAGTATTTTTGTACAAAAAAAAGAGTGAACAATGGCTGATCCAGTGTACTCTGGTGATTTTTTCATTGACTCCAATTTCACTGTGAAATCAGAACCACTGACGATGGATACTCTGATTTGCTCAAACAACTCAACTGCTAGTGTGCCGATTCCAGCCAGGAGGGCTATGACGGAATTGACTTACGATTTTGAATCAGTTGAAACATCGCCAGGTGGTAACTCTTTTCAAGATGGCAGTGCAGCTGGTCCGTCTCTATATTCGAGTAACTCGTTGTGGGGCAGTCGTTTAGCTGGCGTTGACATAGATGTCAAGATGGAAGATGATGACATTTTTCAAGTGGACAAGTCAGATCTAATACAAGGCCCCACTTTGGCTGAGCTGAACGCCAATGATGAAACACTTCTGGAAGACTTGAACTTTGATGATCTGCTTCTGCCGGATGAAAGCAGCAGTTATTTTATTAGTGTTCCCAGCATAACAAGACTAAGTCCGGCACTTCAGGTGACAAACACCAATTCTAATTCGAGTACCATAAACTGTGCTTCCTCGTTTCCACCGGACGGTATCGGTTTTTACAAAGACACTTTCACTACGTCGAGTGTGCCGTCTAGCCCGTTAGATCCTAGTAACAGTTCTGCTGGATATCAGAATGCCGTGTCCCCAGCAAGTCATCACAGCTCAAATTCGTCTCTTCAGGTACATTCAGCGACATCATCGGTGACACCTCCACCGCTCGGAGTGAGTCCGCTTCAACACAGGCACAGCACTTTACATGAACTGCTTTTGAAAAAAGAAACATTCTCAGGGTCTCCAGACAGAAGTCTTCTAGGACAGTCGGTGCCAGGGCCTACTAGTCCGCTACATCTCGCTTCATCCGGAAGCAGTGCGGGTGGGAGCAACGGGGGAGGACTGGGTGGTATAGGAGGCGGCAGTGGCAGTACAGGTGGTGGAGCTGTGATACGTAACCCTCGCTACGCCTCAGCAGCGTCTCGTCTGTCTTCTTCTGCACCAACACACCTGGGTTTGGATCAGATTTGGCAGCGTAGAGAACCGCGGCCTCATCTTCTTTCAACCAGCTCTCTAGCTGAAGCAGGGTCTACATCATCAATTTCTACTGGTAAGTACTTTAGACACACTAGTTTAATTTCTCATACACAAAAAAGTATGCAATTTGTTTTCAGTTTTAAACCAGCATAATGTTGATTTACCAACATTTAAATATTACGTTTTTGGAGAATTTTAAACAAATAAAGTTTGGATAAGTGTTCATATGTTTGTAGTACCATAACAAGAATATAGCAAAAATCCAAAGGTTTGTATTGCACCAATAACATTTATATTTACTTTTCTTTTATAAAATTGCTAAACTGCTATAATTGTTTTTATTATTTAGACAAAGCTTTTCGTCATTACTGACATCTTCAGGTCTTAAACAACGTCTATCAACTGTACGTTGTAGGCTTTTATACTTTAGGCCCCTCCCCTTATGTCATCGCCCCTCCTATTGGTTCTAGCTGCTACCGCTCTTCATGGGAACTTTGTATACCTTTTTCCGTTAGGCATTTTTCTAACGTCCGTCAAATTGTTTTAAGAATCTCCCGTTAATTTCTTCATTCTTGACTTATAACCTTTTGCATTTCGTCATTTTTTAGTGTGTTATTCTTATTATTTTAATTTATTTTTGTTTATTGTTTAATATATAATAAAATATTTCTTCATTTGTAAAATCCACTTTTATATTCATTAATTTATTTTTATCTTCTTTTTTAACTTTAAGTATTTCTAGTTCTTCTATTAATTTTCTTTTTTGCGGATTGTTTTCTATTTTTATTATTTCCATATTTTCCTTGGGATTTATGAATTTATGGCCTGATTCGTTGAAATGTCTTGCATATAGTGAGTTCGTTACTCTAACCCCTTCTCCTTTTGCGTGTTCATTCATTCTAATTTTAAATTTTCTTCCAGTTTCGCCCAGATATATCTTATTACATTCCCCACATTTTAATTTGTATACGCCGCTTTTTTCTGTTAATGGAATTTCTTCTGTTTTATTATTTTTTATATATTCGAATACATTTTTCGTTTTCTTTATTCCTATCTGTATTTCATATTTTTCGAAACATTTTTGTAACATTTTTGTTTGATATCCTATGTATGTTATTGCTCCTTTATATTTCTTTTCTTCATTTGTTTTTTCTTTTTTGTTATTTTCTATTTCTTTATTTTCCTCTATTTTCTTAACTATTCTATTAATTATTTTAGGGTTGTAATTATTATTTTTTGCTATTTGTTGTATTTTCTTTAATTCTTTTTGTTTGAGTTCTTCATTTTCTAGATAATTTATAGCTCTATATATTTTCTTTAATTCTTTTTGTTTGAGTTCTTCATTTTCTAGATAATTTATAGCTCTATATTTATATTTATTTATTTATTTATATTTAAATAAACGAAGCAAGTTCTCAGTTTTAACTCAACCTTTGGCATTAAAAATGTCATGTTAACGTTAGAACACATCAGCTGATGTCATGTTAACGTTAGAACACATCAGCTGATGTCATGTTAACGTTAGAACACATCAGCTGATGTCATGTTAACGTTAGAACACATCAGCTGATGTCATGTTAACGTTAGAACACATCAGCTGATGTCATGTTAACGTTAGAACACATCAGCTGATTTTCGTAAAACTTAGAATGCGTGTCCATACTTTTACCGTACAGAACCCTCTTGTTTTTGAGATTAACCCCTCAAAAAATAGGGGCGGTTGGAAGGTAAAAATTATAGGAGGGGCAAAATTATGAAAAAAATCAAAGAAGCACATGTTGGGTAACAAATTAAAGTGAATTTAAGCCACAGTGTGAGTATATGTTTTGAAAATTTCAAAATTTTTGGATGCCGGTGCCCAAAAAGTGGGTTGAAAATTTTCATAAAATTGCAAAAATTCATGTGGGCCGTCGAAGAGAATATTAACTAACATCTAAATGTAATGTTACATTTTGGAAATTACAAAACTTTGGGATTACAGGGCCCAAGAAAGTGATAAAAAATTTGAAGAAAAAAAATTGTGAAAATCCATCAGAGTGGTCGGACTAAAAAGAATTGTAACCCAAATCTGAATGTTTTGAATTTTTACTGTTTATTGTAAAGATTTAGTTATATTACTAAAGAGTAGGGAAATCGGGATTTTTTAGTCTTTTCGTAATTGAGAAATTCTTTAATATTGAATTTTGTATAGTAATAAATTGTGCTATGTAGCACAATGTTACAATGCAGGGCCCCCAAAAGAACAAAAACGTAACACACAACATACCACTTAAAATAATCATAAGATCCACTACCACTTATAACAAGTTAGGCCTACGAACATAAGATACATCGAAGATACTCATAATAACTAACATAAATATAAAGGAGAGCGGGTAAAAAGAGAGTCGGTACAACTAGCTAGTTAGTAGAGTTAAGATGAGTTTATTTACTTCAGAATAAAGTCAGCCTCTTAATTTTGTGTAATTATGGGTCAGCCAGAAAATAAAGTTTGGTTACTGAATAATTAAATACTAAACATTTAAATACTGAATTAGTTATATGCTGAATAAGTGAAATACTGAATAAGTTAAATACTGAATAAGCTGATTACTACATAAATCAATACTAGTTTACAATTTTAATTGTGCGTAACACACATGCTATGATCTGTTGATGAATTTCTAACACTTCCTTATACTATAAAGTTCTTCCAAAAGATATAAGTTCATGTCACACAAAGCGAGTAATTTACTTGATGTTCCTTTCTAATAGTTGTCTGAAAACTGGGAACTGCTGCTGGATGTAATTAATGAAATATATTGTTACTTGAAAGTGTGTGCACTGCGTTTACTAGCGTCCTGCTGTCGCTGGTCACACCATGCATACATCGGTCATGGGCGCGTGTTTCTGCGCTGTTCACAGGCTGCGTTGCCGTAAGTAGAGTGAAAAATTCATGTACTCTCCCCTGAAACGCAAGCGTCAGGTGTAGAAACGGCGATTACCCAAAATTAAACTCAATTGAATACGCCCAAAAGAAAACCCTTAGTACAGCCAGAACAGTTACGGTTAGTTTCAACACACAAACCAAAACCTGGCACGAGACATTAAACACTCCCGAATCCAACCAACAGACACACAAGTACACGAGGGACAAAAGGCATCCAATAAATTAACAAGCAATAATCAAACACAATAACATGATCATAAATTACCCTAATTTCAACAATATAACAAGACACATTCCAATACACATAAAAGCAAACGAGATATAAACATCCAATCAATGAGTATCCCGTGCACAGGAGATACGGTTTGGGGCAATTAAACAAAGTCAAGTTCAGGGAATTTAGCACCTTATGTGCGCAATACCGGAAAATTTCAAATCACTTGGTATGGCACTTGCGGCTATCTGAAGACAAATCCGAGGGGTACCGTCGGTCACCTTGGAAACGTTGTCCGATCGCAGCAATGCCTCCACACTGAAAGTGAACGACGAGGGGGTGATCAGTCCCCGCATTGCCCACCAGGTAAGGTGAGTGAAGGTGGTTTGCTAATCAACAAGTCAATACACAAGGAAACACTACTATGCCAGTACAGCAGCGCCCGAGGTATGAGGGCTACAGTTGGAAAAAACGGGTTTCAATGAACTGACGTGACTTTTCTTCATGTGAGAAAGAGTCTCCGGGTGTCCTAAATTCATGGTTACCAGGGTTAGGAAATCAGTAATACAGAATGGACCTGCCCATCGGGGCATCATTTTTGTGGTGGTTTTGTTCACTACTGAGCTGAGAGGATGGGTGTTACATCATACCAAGTCACCTACACTGAACTGACAAGACCGACGGTCCTTGTTATATGAGTTCGCAGTGCGGCGGTGGGCTTTCATTAGGTGGGACCTTACTGACTGCCACACTATCTGGGTGTCCTCGGTCTTTTCGGGCAGAAGACTCTGGATATCCCAAACGCTAGTTAAGGGGGTGGACGGGGCGAATTTAAACATGACGTCAAAAGGACTTCGTCCAGTGGACTCGTGTGAAGCGGAGTTAAAGGCTATCTGCAACCAGGGCAGGGACTGATTCCGAGAGTGGAAGGCTATGAGTTACTTTACATTAAGGTTACAGTTACAACGTTCGGCCAGTGAAGGTTGAGGGTGGTAGGAAGATAAAGTGTTATGTCTCATGCCGTGAGAAAAGCAGAAATTACGGAAAGAGTGGGAACTGAAACTGGTAGCGTTATCAGATATTAGATACTTAGGGAAACCGAAATTTTGAAAAAATATGGGTATTTAAAGCTTGTACAGTAGCCGCCGAAGTAGAATCGTGGACCGGACACAGCCAACAAAACTTGGAGAAAGAGTCCACAGCCACCAAAATGAACCGATTTACCCCGTTTACTTCGGGGCAATTTGCCGACGTAGTCGATGTGGATTTTCTCCATGGGCCTACTTGGGACGGAAGACGATAAAAGACCCACCCTCAAATTTTGAGCTGGCTTGCTTGTCTGACACATGTCGCAATGCCTCACCATTCTTTTAATATTGTTGTAGCAACCAGGCCAGAAGAATAAGCTGCAAATCTTGTTTTTCGTTTTAAAAAACCCTAGGTGTCCACCCATAAGCGAGTCGTGAAAATACCGAAAAACCATATCTCTTACTGCCTTTGGCAAGTAAATTTTATGAGGTCTCCCAGATTTATCTTTAGTGCACAGAACTCCTTTTGAGAGGCAGTATTTATCTGCACAAGATCCGGACTCCACGTCTTCTATTGCTTTTGCCACAACGTCGTCCTCACGCTGTAATTGATAAAGATCAGAAAAGCTGAGGGGAAAATTGGACAGGACGCCGGCGCACAGGGCAGGTGTCGGTGTTGAACATCCTGGACAGGGCGTCCGCCACAGGATTTTGTGTACCCCTAATGTGTTGCACTTCAAGCTTCAGAGAAGTAAGCCGGGCTATCCAATGTCCTAACTTCCCGAGCTGACGCGGATGGGAAAGCAAACATGAGAGAGCTGATTGTCGGTTTCTAGTATGAATTCCCGATGTTCCAGATACTGACGAAACTTCTCCACCCCAAAAATTACTGCTAAACATTCGGATTCGTATGCGGACGATGCCTTCTTTTCCTGAGGGGTAAGCATGCGGGACGCAAAGGAATGGGTTGCCGGACTCCTTCAATCTCCTGTAGCAGGACGGCGCCAAGAGCACACGAGCCAGCATCCGTCTGAAGGATGAAAGTTCGGTTAAAATCAATCATACGTAGGACTGGGGGTTGACTGACAGCGTCCTTCATAGCAACAAACGCGTCCTGTTATTCCTTCCCCCAAAGGAACTTCTCGCCCTTTTTTCTTAGCTGATTTAGAGGGGCCGCGATTTCAGAAAATTTTGGGATGAATTTGGAAAAATAATTGACCATCCCGATAAAACGCGTGACTCCCTTAGTGTCTTGGGTCGTGAGAACTCGCGAAGTGTCCTGGTCCTATCGGGGTCTACGCGAATGCCATCCTCAGACACTAGGTGTCCTAGAAAACTAATCTGTTTCACTCCGAAACTAGCCTTGTCTGGATTCACGGTAAGCTTGGCCTTTCCTAGCCTCTTGAGTACATTGTCGACATGACGCACGTGGTCTTCCCAGGATTTTGAGTGTATGATAGTGTCGTCGAGGTAGTTAAACACGTATTTATATTTTATATCAGATAGGACATGTCCAACAACCTAGTGAGCACTTGAGCCCCGGTGCTCAAGCCAGAAGGGACGTGACAAAATTCGTATAAACCGTAGGGCACAACAAAAGCGGTGATGGGCATGGACCTTTGAGATAAGGGAATTTGAAAATAAGTGTTGGATAGATCCAGAATGCTAAAATATTTCGCTCCCGAAAACCATTGAAAACTGGTGTGAATATTGGGTAAAGGTTGCGCTTCGATTTCAATGTTCTTAATTAACTTCCTATAATAATCGACAACTAGTCGAGGTTTCTTGTCCGGTCGGCAAACCAAAAACGTGGGGCTTGCATAGGGGGAGACGCTAGGTTTAATAATGCCCTCCTAGAGCAGCTGGTCGGTAATTTGCCTCATAGCCTCTATTTTGGGACGGGCGAGCTGATTTCAATGTTCTTATTTAACTTCCTATAATAATCGATAACTAGTCGAGGCATCTTGTCCGGTCGGCAAACCAAAAACGTGGGGCTTGCATAGGGGGAGACGCTAGGTTTAATAACGCCCTCCTCGAGCAGCTGGTCGGTAATTTGCCTCATAGCCTCCATTTTGGGAGGGGCGAGCTGGTAAGGGTGAGCCTTAACGGGCCGTTTGTCGAGCAGAGTAATGTCATAGGTTATCTTGTCCGTGCGGCCTAGATCCCCCATTAAAACATTCTTATGTTGGTTACATACTCTTTATGATCTCGTCTGCTTTTTTCTGGTCGAGATACCCCACATCGAAAGGCAGGCCCCTTATGTAAAAGATTTGAATGGCAACCTTCTGGACTGGTTTCGCGGTCAAGTAATGAAATGAGGTTTTTTGGGTCGAACTTAAAGTATATCACCCCCTGGTGTATGTCAAGTACTAAACGGGTGTGATGGATAAAATCAGCCCCAAGAATGAGGTCACACGATAAACCCTCGGTATCCAAAACAGGGAAGTTCCAGGTGTATGTATCAATCTTTACCCGGCATAAAACTTCCAGACTGACCCGCAAGTTACTGTTGCAAGCGCTCTTGCATACTACAGCACTTTTCGCCTGTTTTAACACACTTTCGCTTTTCTCAATTGCCTAAAACAACCGACGCGACATGATCGTACGCACAGACCTGGAATCGATCAGTCCGCTTACTGATTTTTTACCGAAATTAACTTCAACCTGGGGCGAAAACAATTAATTTTTGAACAAACTGGTTAAATTATTTTCTGTTTCTAGACGCTCTTTAAATACATTATGTAAGGTGACCCTGTGAGCCAGGATCCTGCTCGTCACTTCTTCAGACAAAGGGCGACGCTTTCTGGAACCCTTTTTTGATAGTTTGGTGGCGAAGAAACGGCACTGCCAGATGTAATGTCCTTTTCTTTTACACTGATAACAAGTTGGGGTAAGGAGATGGTTAATTGATGCGCGGCTGTGCGGTGGTGACTGCCAGTCGGGTCAGGCTTGCGGTAGGAAACTGAGATACAGTTGCTGACCGTACGGTCTCTCATTGCAAGTTTTTTTGGTTTAGAGGAGTCTCTTCTCAGTTTGGGGCAGACACGTATTACGTGCCCGTTCTCCTTACAGTAATGGCAAGACCTCCGATCCTCAGTGGTCCGGCGCCAGCCGAGTAACTAGCAGGGTTTCGATCTGTCATAGTCCGGCCAGTGAACTGAAAGTTTGCCACCTCCACGCAGATCTTATCCAGATGTGTGAATGTGGATGGGCGATTGGAAAACACAAGACAGGACCTCATTTGGGCCGACAGCCCAGAAATGATGTTGTCCATGACCTCCCGCTCCGTGACGGGCAGTCACAGCACCTGTGTGGCCTCTTTTATCTCGGAGATATAGGTGGACAATGATTCCGCGCGCGATTGGGGCCTCAAAAATAGCTTCTGTTTTAAAGATGAAAACAACCTCCCGGGGATGAAAAATTCCAGGGCTTCTTGGTGGAAAGCGTCAAAGTTATCTCCCGGGAGATTCTTAACGAGATGGTCGCTCAAGGCACCACAATAGGGCATCAGTAAATGCAAAAACCCGGCCTCGGAACCCAGAAAACACCTTTTAAGTCTTAGTGCAACGTTGAAAAACTCGAGCAGAGTGTCAACGCAGAATCCATCAGCTTTTGGAAGACTGCGGGCTATTTTCTCTGCAGGGTGCGGCAGTTTACTGTAACAAAGGCTGGTGGGTAGTAAAGAAGGAGAGGCGTTCGCGTTGTTGTTGCCGCTTAAGAAAGGGTTCTGCTTGAGTTCGGGAATGCTGGTTCCCAATGGGGCTGCCTTGTCCTCTAGTTGGATAAGAGCGCTAAGGCCTGGATTACTACCGCTCGGCTGCGCGGACTCATACGGACTAGTTTCGTTTTCGGCCACCGGGCAGCTTTCACTCGCAACCAAAACTTTTTTAAATTTTTCTATTATTGAAACTACGTTTTTCCGAGCGCCAACACCTGATGACGATTCCGCCCAAGACTCTAACAATCTCAAACGACTCTCAAAGGCCCGACACCTGGCTCTAAGCCTTAGGTAGTCGTTCCGACACTGAGACTCCTCTATTTTCGCGAGGTCAACGTTTAATATGTCTGAAATCAGGTCGCAGTCTTTACACTCAGCATTGATATCCAGCCCTTCAAGATACTTACGTCGGGAGTTCTCCCCTCGTGTATTGCGGTACGCAAGCATTTTCTTAGTTCGCATACCGTTCCGTTTCTCTGAATGCCGCGGGCTTTTAATTCTAATGAAAGATCGTGCTTACGTAGTAGGTCAATTTCTGCTAGTAAAGCCATATTGTATGTAATAAAGAAAATAAGCGTACAGATAGTGAAGTTATTGGCCAACATCCAGTGATAATTAAACAGCTGATCGGGAGGTGGACTGCGGACTCGATAATCAGACATACAACACGGTGAGCAAGGTACGGGGTTATTAAACAGAGCATGCGGGGTGACGCGAATACCGCAGTACTTGCCGTTATCTCTCAAGCAAAGTTTATTCGACTAACATTTCTTCCCAACATAACAAATTAGGCAAATCAGAATAAAAATTTTTAAACATGATTATTAATAACGACCAAATATCTAGCCCAACATCAAAAATCAAAAATTCACACGAAAACAATTTACATAAATTACATAAAACAAATCATCGACATGTCACAGACAGGAGGGAGCCTGGCTCGCAGGCAAAACTAAAGAGTATTACCTGAAATTGACACCATCTAATATACGGTACTGTCCCAATAACCGTACCTCCACTCATTTTCGACATTTCGATTACGCGATTATTGGCATCAATATGAAGTGAATATTGCAATTAAGTTTATTTGGACAATAGAAATTGTCAAAATTTATTTGCATATGTTATAAAATAGTTTGTTTATAATTGCAATCATGTTTCATTGTCATATTTTTTACGAAAAATGTTTGTAGCAATAATATAACTCCCGATGTGAGCCTGTGCGCCGTTGTTTTTACGTTGGCATTTTCAGGCATTTTTACGCTAACATGCAAACTAAAATTGCACACGGAAACCAATATGCCTTTAAAATAATACTTGCTTTTTGTGAAATCCACATAAAAACCAACTTGAAGTAAGGTGAGATGCCTTATTACTATACATCTCTCCCTTTTAACGTCAGAATTCGTTTTCCATTAATACTCGGTTTTTGTGCAGATCACTGGAAAAGCAGCCAACTTGACGGAAGCCAACTCGTGATGCATCTCCATTTTTTCTGTCCATTTTTTGTGTGTTTTGCACAAAATTTGCTTGCAGTGAAGTTTTTCATTTGTTAATACATTGTTTTTTCTTTTTTGTTTCAATCTCGCTATTCACGAATGATTGTGTTTTTCACTTTTTTCTGTTGTTTTTGTTAAAAATATGTTATTGTTTTTTGTTTTTAATGTAGTTCTCTCTTTCAAGCATTGACTGGACACATTAAAGGTCATATTTTTCCCAACCATGGCTTTTATTTCTTTAAACAATAATCTAAAAACCAAAAACCATTATACCTAACATGATAAATGAAATCAACACATATTTTCGCTTACATTAAGAAATAGAATAATTTACAGTTAGTACACTTCTTCTTCACGCCGTAGTATATCGATACTATCAGGAAGACAACAACAGGAAGACAGAGACAGACTCATGTGTTTAACTGTCTGAGAGTTAAAATTACACAGGATGGAACACGTGATGTTACATTTAAAGAGAGCAACTTCCCAGGGGAAAATGATTGCATTATTGAGTGGTATTCATTGAGATAAAACCATTACAAAAAAGATGTCTTCGATATTGTCATTTAAAAAAACCATCCTCACGTATATAATTCTGAATTACAGCCTCAGAAAGAAGCAACACAAGGGCTGTAAGTGCAAAGGAAATAGATGTTTGGTGACAGACAGTGTGAAAATTGAGAAGAGATGAATACCTGGATAATAGAAATTATAAGTTGTATGTATACGATTACAGGTGTTGTCAGCAATAAACATTCAAATTTGGTTTGAACATGAGCAGTGAATGGATGAACAAGTCTCTCAAAACAGATTCTACATGGGAACCCAAGAGAAGAAGACCAGACAGGCCGAGAAGAAACTGGAGAGAGAGAGAGAGAGAGAGAGAGAGAGAGAGAGAGAGAGAGAGAGAGAGAGAGAGAGAGAGAGAGAGAGAGAGAGGACGATCTATGAAATTACAAGGATAGATGGAGATTGGAAATTGGAGAGTGTTGTAGATCCCCCCACACTCACAACCATATAAAATTAAAAATTAGGGTGTCTTAACAGTAGGCTACTAAATTTTTGAATATTGAAAGAAACAAAATGAATGCAATGAACAGTATCTGCAAACACACAGTTATATTACAGCATGTGTCATTTGAGTGTGTAATATAAGTCAACAATACCTGTATTTTTAGAGAAGTGAATCCCCTTATATTTGAGGAAGTTGGGGAGAGGAGCTACCTTGAAGCTTTTGAGATGTGGAGCTGAAGGAGAGCCTTAAGAATGTTGTACATAGAAGATGATGGTATTTTGAAGATACTATGTGAAAGAAGAATACAGATTGGAGCCAATATGGAAAGGGGAAGTAGTACGGTTGGTCACCTGCTATGCCATTCAAACAGGTTAACTACGTTGAGCAAGGGGCATGGTGGAAGGGGAAGGCCCAGGCAGGAGTACATGGATGATATAAAAGAACAAAGAAGGTACCTGGTGATTAAGAGATTGTCTATGCAAGGGAAGAAATTGGAAGATATGTGTAGAAGAAGAGAAGAATGCCCTTACCTGTGATGCTGTTTCGATTCGGATTTTTTATATTGAGATTACAGGTAGTTCGGATTTTTTGTGTATGGATCATCAACTATTCTTTGAAATATAAAAATTGCAGTGGTTAGTATCTATTTAAATAATAGTGTGTAAACAATACCTTTAAAAGTTGGTAATAAATTAGTGCAAAAACCAAAATACGTCTGTATAAAACTATATATCAACAAACTCTGGTATACAGGGCAAAGTCTTGGTTAATGGCAGGTTAAGTTCAGATTGAAGATAATAGTATTGAAGATAAACTAGCCAAGAAGGGTAATTGGTAGACTCAAAGGGGACAGAATCTAATACTCAAGTGTATTAGGAAGACTAGAAGTATTGTCACTGTTAATGACATTTCAAGGCAACAGCTGCAATAATATGGTTGTGTGGGTGTGGTGTGTACCAAGGCCCAGAATGCAATATGAAGATCAGCATATATCTCAGAGAAGACAGAGAAACCCCATAAAGTAAGAAGTATCTGTTTAAATATTGTCTGCAGTACTATAAACATTGTTATTGGCAACAAACACAACAATATTAATAATTAATAATATTTAAATTGAATTAATTATAATAAATAAAAGGGATAAGGAAACTCAAATTAGCAAAGGCCTGTACTCTAACCCGGGAACTGTACGGTAAGGAAACCCTTTCCAGAAGTGCGAAAGTCCGCCATTATAACACTGTGATTAGGCCGGTGATCATGTATGGAGTGGAAAACAATGGGCTTTCAAAATTTAGAAACCTCTTCTTAAAATTGAATGAAGAATTCTTCGGAAAATTAATGGCCCCAAGAAAACCGAAGATGGGTGCAGGCATAGACCCAAAGAAGAATTGTTCAGGGATCTGGAAGTGGCTTTCCGAAGGAAAATACTGAAATTCCTAGGACATATGGTTCGGTCCAGATTAAACAAACAAATTTTCAACTATATTTGGCAACTTTACAGTCTGAACGGATACACCAAACAACTCAAGGACGAAATGATGAATCTGGGTATCTCTGAACAATTTTGTGGGTAGAAATACATACAGAAGCAAAATTCAAAATCTCTGAAGTGAGAAGAAGACGAGAAGGGGGTTGGCAGTGGAAAGGAAGGTGGTGCATAGTATGCAAATGGGGCCTTCTGGCAGGAGAAGAAAAGGAAATGAGATTCACGTGATCTACGGTTGTCCTGTTTGTATAAAAAAAGCTAGTTTCTTATTCCAAAAAGAAAGTTAGGTGATAATGAAAATACAGAATTTCTTTGAACAGTATTGAAACACAATTCACTATAATTTTAGATAATTATCAGTGAATATACTGTAAAGCTGCAAGACTAGAGAAACCATTGCAAACTTTGTGTTAACTGTCTTAATTGTCTTGAACTCTGACCTTTAGGGTGTGGGAGTCAAAATTTGATAAAATATTTTTAGTAGTGTTTGCCTCATTAGGTTAGGTAAGGCATTCAAACATTGGACAACAGCACTGAAGAAAGTTGTTATGCTTATATTATGTCTATAAAATAGGTTATTTACCTTCTGTCGACGTTTCTTAAAATCCTTTTAGGATTACTCGAGTTTCGACACCATTTGGTGTCATCATCAGATCAGAACATGAATTAAGTTAAAACATTTCGATGTATATGCATCTCGTCAGATATTTAAAGATTAAAACAACACATAAAATTATATATAACAATAAATAAACTATATCACAATAAAATAACATTAATAAAAGAATATAAAAAACAACGCGGCCGCAACGAACCTGCACAGGAACGCACTCCACGGTAAAATTAATCAATGCCGGTTTGACCTCGGTTCAATTTTTCGATCTGATATCGCCAATCTCTCGTTCCATAAGATCGATTCTATTAAATAAAACATTATTGTTATATATTGCTTTTTCATTAAGGACACGATTGTGATCCTTCTTTATGGCTTTGTATATCTCGAATCTTTCAAGGGTGTCCAGCTTTAGTGACTTTTTACAATTATGTAGGATATCTAAATTATCATTGATACTTTTTATATTATGGTTATATGAGCTCAAATGTTCTGCAAATGTAGATCTTGTTATATTTGATTTGGAGCTTGGGATATGTTCTTTATAGCGTAATTTGAAAGAACGACCTGTTTGTCCTATATAGAACTGTGTGCAATCAGAACAATTAAGTCTATATACACCAGTACCATCAAATATATCGGAGGGTATATTTTTGTTCTATATAGGACAAACAGGTCGTTCTTTCAAATTACGCTATAAAGAACATATCCCAAGCTCCAAATCAAATATAACAAGATCTACATTTGCAGAACATTTGAGCTCATATAACCATAATATAAAAAGTATCAATGATAATTTAGATATCCTACATAATTGTAAAAAGTCACTAAAGCTGGACACCCTTGAAAGATTCGAGATATACAAAGCCATAAAGAAGGATCACAATCGTGTCCTTAATGAAAAAGCAATATATAACAATAATGTTTTATTTAATAGAATCGATCTTATGGAACGAGAGATTGGCGATATCAGATCGAAAAATTGAACCGAGGTCAAACCGGCATTGATTAATTTTACCGTGGAGTGCGTTCCTGTGCAGGTTCGTTGCGGCCGCGTTGTTTTTTATATTCTTTTATTAATGTTATTTTATTGTGATATAGTTTATTTATTGTTATATATAATTTTATGTGTTGTTTTAATCTTTAAATATCTGACGAGATGCATATACATCGAAATGTTTTAACTTAATTCATATTCTGATCTGATGATGACACCAAATGGTGTCGAAACTCGAGTAATCCTAAAAGGATTTTAAGAAACGTCGACAGAAGGTAAATAACCTATTTTATAGTCTTAATCGTTTCTGGAGGCAAGAAAAATGTTTAAATTATATTATGTACATATGTCAATTATTATTTATATTAATCTTAAAAGTTTAATAATTATACTAATTATATTTATTTTTTTCTTTTGTTTTTGCTGTTAATATAAATAAAAGTGTCGGTACTGACATACTCGAATAAGCCAAAAAATATTATTTTTTCATAAATCCAAAAATAAACATAAATAATGTAAAATAATTTTTGTACAAATTTGTTTACTGTAGGTGGTGTACTCAGTCCAGAGGCTCATGATTTTTCACTTGATGAAAGCTTCGATTCTGAAGAAGACAGTGATCATTATGAAGACTATTCTTCTGATGCAGGTAATGTACATACTTGGTTCTATGATAATAATCTGACGAACATATAATTATATTGTTCGTTAGTGTGCTGAATCTTGATTGATTTTTCTGGCTCCTTATTTCCATATAATTTGATTTTTATTGTATTATATATTATTATTGTATATATAAAACCACATTTCTTGATTTATTTGTATTGCCCTGCAGTGTGTTAGTGTGTTGGTTAAATAATAATTAACCATTAAACTGGATTTATTTGGATTCATTATGAAAGAGTATTGTAATAAAATTATAGCCTCTGATTTTTTAATTGAAATGTGTTATTGTTATGAAAGTATTATAATAGAATTGAGTTTATTTTAGTTATTCTGGAAACGTTATATTATGTTGTTATAAAACCTGCTAGCTTTAAGTGTGAGCAGTTTTTAGTTATTAAGTTTAGAATAAGTTCTTCATACAGATGAGGATTAAATTCAGTGGAAGTCACTTTTTAAACTGAGAGATTAAAACAATCCT
The DNA here is from genome assembly GCA_034769895.1 of Magicicada septendecula. NCBI lineage: Eukaryota > Metazoa > Arthropoda > Insecta > Hemiptera > Cicadidae > Magicicada > Magicicada septendecula. The sequence continues at coordinate 3,745,359 of CM068367.1, forward strand.
TAATTATCATAGTTTGTTTTTTGCTGTAGTGTTAATCATAAAAGTGATATCTAAATGTATAATAGTTTAAGTACACATACTTTTGTAGTGAAACAAAATGTTTATGCCATATTACCAATGCATAATGAATGTAATTTTATGGTTAATAATAAAGTTCATTGTAATTAGTATACAGGTAAGAGCTTTTTTTGAAACAGAAAGAAGTAAATAACACTGCATTAGTTGTAAAATTCATAAAAAGAAACCTGCATCGGATTAATTGTGAACATCAATGTGAGAGAACAGTGACAGCAAGAGATCAAAAGTATGATTATGTCTTATTAATGGTTTGTTGATTCACTGCCAAACAGATAGTTGTTGTGTATCTGATATAGTTTGCATGTGCCTTCTGTATAATGGCTGACCTTGAATCAGCTGTGAATTGTGAATTTTTATTTTTGTCCCATTACTCATGTGTTTTGGTCACATATTGTGACGTTTTATACTCATTGCCCACGTGTATTATGTTTTCTTTATCATATTTTTTCGATGTGTGTACATTTATATTGTAGGAAACATTATTAAAAATTTGTACTTTTGATAAATTAGTGTGAATGAAAGAATTGAACTATAGAATTCAATATGTACATCAATTTATTGAGGTCATTTTTTTAAAAGTGACCTTACTTAAACATGCCTTTAATAAGTACACAGTTTTTTGCTTAAAATTTACATACTTGCTGAAAATTTTCCCATACTCTGATTGAATACTCATTAGTAGCAAAACTTATGGATCAAAATGTATGAAAGCACATTGCTAAAAAAGTATTAGAAAATTCTTTGTAACCCTTAATAGACATTGTGTGTTATGTCCATTTTAAAAATATATTTAATGTCCGTCCTACATGAAGCTACTAAGGCACTTTGCAGCTTTGAGTTATAACAGTTCAAGTCATATGTTGTATGTCATGTCTGAGGCTGTAGGATCTGTATATGTGCTTCCACGTCACGCATCCCTCTTCAGTCCTTCATAAGAGCTTGTTCCCTTGATATTATCGACAGTTGTATCTTTCATCTTCCCATTTTTCCATTCTCCCAAGTCTTCCCTTCCAATAAGGCAATCCGTTCCTAGCATATGTCATAATCAGTTGGCTTTCCTTTTCTGATAAACTTCATTAATTTTGTCCGTTGTTCTATCTTTCCCATCACTGTCTCATTTATTTTCCATCCTCATGCACCTTCTTCTTCTTATTCTTATTCAGCGACGCGACAACCCATTACTGAGTCAAGGCCTCTTTGAACAGCCTCCGCCAGTTGTCTCGATCAAGTGCAGCTGCTCTCCAGTTCCGGGTCCCAAGGATATGGCGCGCATCATAGTTCACAGTGTCTTCCCAACCATCCCTTCATCCTCACTCTGGTGATTCTCCTGCAACTGTAAGTGCTTGCTTTGTAACATTATAGACAATTTGCCAACCGCTATAGAACACCTTTGTCCAACTGCTTACCTGGGACTTTCTAATGCACCCTTGGTCATACACTACGTCCAACCCTCCCCTCGTCTGACATACATTTCAAATTTGTCAATTCAAATCCAAACTCTGGATCCAAACTGGTGAAACAATTGTCTGGAAAATAAAAATTTTCTGTAGAACTATACCAAATATGAATTTATTAAATCCTAGTATTAATAAAATGTTCTACCAAGTGCCGAGTGACCATTCAATCAGTGAAACAGGTATGGTATAACTTCAGTTGTGTGGCAATAAATGACAGTTTGTCAGCAGTAAATTCTAATTACAACAGAACTTTAATGATAATTTATCTGGTACATACTACTTTGTCATTTAAAGATTTTAAGCTTACAGATTAATCATTGTATTTACGCTGTATTGAATTTTGCAAATTATAAATGTCTGTTGTGATTAAATTGATTCTAGAATCTATTAGCGATGGAGAAACATCATCACGAAGCAGTAACCCAAAGAAAGAACGGTATTTTTGGCAGTATAATGTACAAGCGAAAGGACCCAAAGGACAGCGACTCGTTCTGAAGACACAACAGGAAGACCCTCATTTCCTGAACCAGGTGCAAGACCCTGTGTTCAGTCCTCAGTGTTCTATGCAGGGAATCAAACACAGGTGCAGTAAAACAGAGAAGAAATTAATAAAAGTCTTGTGTTTTGATAGATTTTTAATTTGAATTTTTGTTAAAACTTTTATATAAAATTAGTGTTCTATACTCAGAACAGTTCTTTTTTCAGAGTGTGTGTTAGAGAAGTGCAATGTAGAGAAGAGAAACTGTGTGCCACTAGGTATAAAGATTGGAGAAGATTATAATCTGCATTTTCCAGATGGATTCTAGCAGACGATGACAGTTATATATACTAAGTGCTCTGAAAAATAGGTGAAGAATATAAGTATTGGTGATTGACCATAAATCCATCTCAGACTGGATACCTTATAGCAGGAAACTCAAAGAACGCTTCATGCTTGCAGACACTGACATTAAACATAGAGATTGTTATAAATATCTTGGTGACAAGATAACAAATGATGGTCACAGTACAAAGATGGGAATTCATAGTAGATTCGATCAAGGAAATGCTGCTGTACATCAGTGGCGGCTGGTGGCTCCAAATTTTGGTGGTTGCAGTAGTCTTTTTGAGTGGGGGGGAGGGGAGGTTAAAAGAACACATTAATCAGGAGGCAGAGCTACTACATATTGTAACTATAATTATTTACTTTAACATAATCACCATGCAATTTATTTCACTTTGTATTTGTTTACAATCATAGCTGTGTTTTCGTCCCTTTTGGACACCATCTTTAGTTACTGCCAACTGTATAATCCCACACTTACCTCTGTCCAGGGTTCGATTGGACGAGCTGTAGAGCAGAGTGGTTGTTTGCAATAAATAATTAGTCTAGCCCATTCTATATCTTTATTAATTCATTAAACCATCATCAATAAAATTAGCTTCATCTGTTCCCAAACATTACAACTTCATTTACTTCCCTTCATAAAATAAACAAACATTTTATTTATCTTATCTTACACGTATATGTTAATTATACCATACTACATTGATTTAAAACAGATATTGAGATACAAACTTAAGTTTATCTACCGCAAACCAGCGCTTCACTCACACATACATACATACACACCTATTTACTTAGGAGATCTCCATTTTAATAATCGTAATTTAAAAGAACGACATTGAAAAAATGGTGGACCCTTGTTACAAATTTTGTTTTACCTCCCCAGTGTTACTTAGCTGTAATTGCGTCCCCAAAACAGTCCAGCCTCCTTACGTCTGCAATCACTCCACACCTTTCTGTTTTTTGCCATAATTTTGAAACTGTTAATCATAACACCATTGTTATTTCAACTTATATTATTTAAATAACTGCTTCTTTTTTAAATTTACATTTTCTTTATTCGGGCGCCCGAAATTCGTTCCGGGACTTTTTTCGTGACCGGCCGGCACAAAGGTGTAATTTTAACTGGGATGGCTGAAACTGCGTTGAATTCTGAGATGGTGGGGGGGGGGTCACGTAGTCTCATTGCATTGTTTTATTCGTCTGACGTAACCAGATTCTGAGGCGGTGGTGACCGCACCTTGCATTCCAAACTAACGTAAATAAAGGTTTGGCCCTTTACGTCATATGGCGTGACCCCTTAGTGTTCAGAGTTCATGCAGTTAAAAATAACTGTTTCCAGCAGCTAAGCTGTTGACCTTGAGTCACTTCGCGTACGACGTTATAATCCCAATAATATTTTCAAATAACTTTTACATAATTTAATTAGGTTTCGGGTGGGTAATATATGTACTGTTACAATACCCCCTCAATGAGAGGTTTTATGCCGAAGCATAAAAACTCTCATTGACACTCACATACTTCCTAAAGGAATCAGTCCGGATATGTCGCCACAACCCTCTTTATGTTTTATTAAAAATTCATGGGTAACTTACCCCCGTGGTTCAGTGACTGTGGCCGCACCTGAATGACCTTACTGGACTTACCTCTCGAGATCCCAACACCGCAAGCCCAGACAGGCACTTGACGCCCCTGCTCTGACGCGCAGGCCAGCACAGGACTGCCGCCACTGCATCACCAGACACTGAAACATTAAACCAAAAGTATCAAATAGTGGCCTTGTATAATACCATATCCTCGACTGATCTGGTTCCCCTTAGCTGTGCTGGTTTGCGTTAAGAAGCACTGGTTTTTCTTAACTCCTAACACACATGTATTGTAATGTAACGGTGTTTTTACGCGTTATTTATTTAGCCACACGTTGGTTGCATCATCTGTAATGTCACGTATTACGTTACCGAAAATAAAGTGTCAATTTGTATTTGTTTAGTGAAAAAGAATTGAAAAAAAAAGTTTATCCTGCAAGGGTAAAAACCGCCTTGTTGCGGAAATCGATTTCAGCTTCGAATGGCTAGACGTTTTGTTTGCAGTCTGGCTCGTTCGTTTGTCCACACTCCTTGCTGCTGCCTGTAATTTTTCTGAAACTGATCTAATATTTCTACAAATAACTCTTTTTGATCAGATTGACGACATTTATTCTTATTTTATTTATTCAGGACAAAAATAGTCGACCTTTTGGTCGAACAAGGTCATAGTCGGGTCGACTCGGGTGCTCAATTCGATTGTACAAGTATACAAACTTTATTAAACATTAACTTAAAAAAATAATAAAAATCTCAGGGTTCTGGGTTCTTTAAGACTGCTATTGAAGTCAGAAATGCAAATAACAAGTACAATACATCACAAATGTCGGTAAAATTAAAATCTTATTAAATACAGGGTGCGGCAGAAAAACCTCACACATTTAAAAGGCTAACAAAAAAAACATGAGCTATGCTATTCTAAATTTTATTACATAATATGAAAGGATACAGAATGCAGTTTCTTTCACTTGGTTTTGAAAATGATATCGCCTAAATGGTGGCCTTCTTCCACGATACACGTTTCTAATCGATTTCTGAAGTTTTGCATCACTCGCTGGGTGAGTTGCGGTGTTATCCCTGCAATTTCTTGGCGTATAGCAGCCTTCAGTTCATCAATGGTTTGTGGTCGATGTCAGTAAACATTAGCCTTCAGATGGCCCCAAAGAAAAAAATCGCAAGGGGTGAGATCGGGTGATCGTGCGGGCCACCGAATGTCACCATGTAACGAGACCAAGCGCCCGGGAAACAGTTATCTCAAAATAGCCATCGAGTTTCTGGCTGTGTGGGCAGTGGCCCCATCCTGTTGAAACCACACATTCCGATTTCCAAGTGCGGCGAGTTTTGGTTGCAAAAAGTGTTGTAACATTTGCACATACCGTTTGGGAGATTGCACAATGGACTGTCTGACAGCAATGACATTTTCTGGTGTCCGAACACTCCGTGGTCTTCCAGATGGTTTCCGTTTTAATGCTGACCTTGTAGACCGAAAATTTTCAACCCATAACAGTATGGTTTTTCTGTCCGGAACAGCATCGCCACGATTAAGCTCGAAATGTATTCGAAAAGCTCTCTGCGTGGCGATCACAGATTCGTTATTTCAGATAAATGACTCAACAACAAACACATGATGTATACCAGTCCACGCCATGATGGCAACTGAAACGGCAAGGCACACGCTACCGGAAACCAACACCACGAACCCCCCACTCCACCAGTGCAGGTGCAATGACTCGGCGAAATGTGGGAGGTTTTTCTGCCGCACCCTGTAGTATTATGATAAATAAAGTTTGGTTGCTAGGTAACGGCGAATATTTGATTCACTAGGGTTAGCGGTGAGACGGACAAATGGCCGCTGATGTAGTCAGCTGAGAACGCTGTCCGAAAATGTCCTCGCCCCGTCTCTTTGGAAATAAATGATTTTTAGTGTGTTCTCAGTTTTAATTTATGTTTATTTCTTTTGTTGTCACTTGTGTTCGGTTTGTTGGTGTTTGTTGAGTTAACCTGAGTGTTGTGTAGTCGTAGTTGTGGATTAATTATAAACTCGAATGATCTCACCCACACAGAAGTGTTCGAATTTTGTCTTCACTTTTTGTGATTGAAGTTTTTTCTATTTCTTGGTGTTTTCATCTGTTAATGGCAGTTAGTTTATTCTCTTCTTTTATAAGATAACTAATACTTTGACTTGCAGTTGTTTATACTGTTCTACTCGTTCAAAAACTGATTCCTTGTTTTACATTTAATTTTTTATTATACAGAGCTCATCTGCCCCCTCTTGAAGTTAACAATGGAATAATTATTTTTCGTTTCTTCGTCAACGGTCTTGCCCAAGAAACTCTGGCCTGCTATTGGTTAATACCTGTGAACTCTGGTGATCACATGACCAGTTTACAAAAATCAAATATCTTTACACCTATGCTAAAAAATACTTCCTTCCTATCTTTAAATCATATTAATTTTAAGTTACTTAGTGGTTTTCCTTGTAAAATTATAAGTATTTTGATACCTCATTTTACATGAGTTGGTCATTATAAAGGATGATTTCTCACCTTATAAAAATTCTAATTTTGAGCCTATACTTTAATTATACATTTGTTATATCACTTTACAATTCTTTAAATTAATCTAATATGTAATATTACTGTTATAACAATTAAGTTCATCACATAAATTTTGTCCCTTTGCTGTTTTATCACATTGGTTTACTAATCTACCATTTCTGACATTATTTCCTTTGTATGGAACTTGTGGCCTAGGCCAGCAATAGCATTTCATTAATATATTCTAAATTACATTTATTATTACCTAGGTTTTTGGTTTTGAACCCTTTCCTGAGTTACATCTTATTACATGAGTCTTGACCCTTAACACGTTTTCACAATAGTTACAATGAAATCTTTTGACATATTACTTAAAGTAGTGTTTACATGGCTAAGTTTACAATCATAAATTAACAAATAATTTAAGACTCCTTCCTCCTGAGTGAAGGAGTCGATACGGGAAACAAACAGTTTCGACCTGAGAGTCGTAATATTGATTTTAAAAGAATTAAAAGCTAAAAGATTAGAACAAAATCTTTTAACATGTTACCTTTAAGGTATTGCCTTCATGGTCAAATTCTACATTTATAAATTGACAAACAATCACAAACTTCTTGGTGTACCATACTTCCATCCCATCAGTCTTATCAAGCATTACTGGCTAATGAATAGATTATTGTTCATAGGTCCTGGTTTCTAGTACACAATTTTCTTACTTTGCCAGTAGGCTCAAACTAACTTACTATGTCGTTTATACATGTTGCTAACTATAGGTTTTGGTATAGAACACAAATACAACTACTTCCACCAAAGCCTTCACTAACATCTCAATCTGAGATGAATCCCTTCACCACAATTCACTGTTGTTGTTATTTATGGGGTTTCCTTTTTTTTAAAGTAATTAACCCGCACTTATGCTGTCACCACTCCACTCACACTTATTGTATTTATAACATATTTGAATAATAATAGGGATCATTAATTTTTAGTTCTTTTCTGTTTAATTAGTTACTACCCTTGTTCCCCACTCTCTTACATCAACATTCTTTTAACAGGTTTGTATTTTATGATTTATTATACATGTTATTTGCTTGCTGCACTCTTGTATTGTACTTTGTTATTTTTATTACATTTTATGATCTAGTTTTTTAAAAGTTTATTATTCATTTAAATTGGTAGAATGATTGATCTTACCCATTCTGACTTCTACTGAATTGAGCAATTCTTTATTTAAAACATAACTATCATTATGTCGTGTTACAGTATATATATACTTAACATAACATGAAACATTTCAAATTTTACTATCAGCATTCTGTATGCCCCTCTCTTGTTAACTCTTCTTCCAAATATTTCCCTGATTCCAATCAGAATTTAAATAACCACTTCCCATTACATCATTACAAATATCTCATTACCCAAATTACATTTCAAAATATGTAAATTCATTATTAAAATTCTCTTAAACACATTTAAATTGTGAATAAACAAACTTATAATCACTGTGAGGGCGGCAATTGTGAATACACTCACTCTTATCAATAATATTAGCACATATATTTAGTAAGGTATAGATAACAAATACCATAATTCAGTATTAATGATACTCACCAATTTCATTATTTGCCGGGCTCGTTTTCTTCCTTTATAACTTGTTTTCTACCTAAGGGGTACCAGGGTTCGGGTACAGGAAGATTTTGAAACACAGTTGACGACACAAATGATAACCAGATATTCTTGAAATTAACCATCAAATTTAATTCAATCTAAGGTAGTACACATACAACCATGCGGTCAAAATAGTGACGTCATATGATATGACACAAAACAAAATGGTGGCTAACTTTCCTATCTCTTTTGATTCTCTCTATTTCTTTAGCTGTTGAATTAATATCAATGTACACTTTATAGCTGCAGCTTTAAATCATTTATTAATAGTTAATTAGTTACTGCACAAACCAATGCCTTCGGTTTATGTGTTATGGCCATACATTCACGCATTCATTCTCACACATTTAACTTCAGACCCGTACATTCTTTTTTATTATCGATTTGATATTAATGAGCTCATTAACTATAAAAATGACAAAAGGAACTTCTCTGCTTGTTAGGTGGTGGTGTCCATCCGTTGTTGGTGTGAGACTCCCATGGTGATGGTCAGTGTTCGCCTTTAATTCCGCTGAGTTTAATTAGATAGATGTGTGCACTGAATTTACATTCTTTATATATTTATACTGTAAACAAGATGAGCCTTTATTGCTCCACTACTGTTGGTAACATTTTTGTTAGTTGAATTAAAGTATTGTTAAAAAGTTATACACACAACGATACATCGCTGTGGCTCCTCTGAAGAATGGCGTTGAAATGAGAGCGAGGCAAGTGTAATTTCTTGCTTGTGTGTGTGTAGTTCTTACGTCATCCCGCTTTGTCTTGCTGGACAACGCCTCGTTGCACACATTGTACTCAGTGCGTCATTGTTCTTAGCGATGACGGACTAGTGTTATAGCCCAATCATAATGCATATTGTGGTACTTCGTCATAAACACCGCCATGGTAGATTTTGCTGTTTTCACGTCCACCGGAGACCTTGGTGTTTTACTCTGGCCGAATTTACGTTGTTCCGTTTTCCAGAGGGACAATGTACCTAACCATTCTGTATGTTTAAAAAAAATACATAATGTAACTCTACGAATTACTTACAAAAGTATAATTATATTTATCTCTTACCTTCGGGTTTTTATTCCAAAGTCTTTCAGACGAAAACAGCTGCAAAAAGGATTACTTGGGTTTGATATGTTCAATAATTACGTTAACCCATGTGATACTGTCTAAAACACATACTTAGTTTTATTTATCAAAAATTCGCCTTTCTTTTACGTTATTACAATCTTTCAACTATAGTACAACTGGTTGAAATTATTTCTTATCTCTATTGAGTTTTATTTTGGTTAATCTTATAAGTGATATTGTTAAATAATTAAAACATTGAAAATGAACCAGTGGATAACCTCTATCTTAGCACACGCACACTCATTCTGTTACATTGATCTTTGAATAAACTCCGCCCCTGAGAAAACTCTATCGTACAAAGTTTTGGTGTTGTATATTTTCCTTTTATAACGAATAATCACCGGTTAGTTGGCATTGGTTTTAATATGCATATTAAAAGTTTCTAGTTACCCATACGCAGCGTACTCCTAGGGTTGGTTGCGCAAACTGGTGTTGAATACTTGCTTCGATCTCACGCACTCCGATACTCGTTTAATACGCTTACTGTTCGTGGTTAAAAGCCCTTACTGTTTTATACATTAAGGTTCCACACTATACATTATGATTAAGTCGGCCGACGTAATTTTATTCGCACTTCGAAATTGTTGTAGGCTGGCCGCGCGGCCCTGTGTCACAACTGGCACTGGTGTTAGTTCGCTAAATTGCATACAGTGTTTTTTGGTCACGTGATCGTGCATCTGTGCTCCCATTGGTGCTATTGAAAAAGCGCCTTAGCAGAGGCGGGAAGGTGAGCAATGTTTTTGCCGCCTGGCGCAATGTGCAGTTACATACTCTCTTTCGTAATTCACGGCTGAGGCGCAGGTTGATGTTATTTCACCATCGGTCTGCGTTGCATGAGTGCGGAGACAAAACATAGACGTTTTTTTTGCAATAAACACAGCCTATCTGGTTGACTAACTCGGGGTTCTACAAGGGTGAACAATGACTGTATAGAGAATGTAATTTTAAAAAATGTTATCTTGGCCCTACAATCTCGTACCGTTACAATACCCCCCCAATAAGAGATTGAAGGCCGGAGCGTTCAAACTCTTATTGCCTAGATCTAAGAGGATCAGTGAGGATATGGCGCCGCAACCCCCCTGAACACTCTACTACATCATGGGTTCTTACCCCCCTAGTCTGGCGACTGCGACAGCACCCATCCGATCTTACTGGACTTCTCTGTTCGAGATCCCAACACCGAAAAATCGAACAGATACCCGACCCAGTATCGCCCGACTTTATAACATGGAATTAAAAATTGACAAACGGCTTTCCATCCCTCCATATCCCACATCTGATTTGTTTCCTCTTAGCCGTACTGGTTCATTGACAACGTACTGGCTCATTTTATATTATAGACCCTAAAGAATAATATTAATAAAACAATATTGGTTTACAATGATACACATAAATTCCAGTTAAATTGAATAGTATTCCCCATACAATGTTGCCCATCCAAAATAACACCTTAATTACACAAAAGGACATTAACTCCATTTATACTTAGCTACTATAAAAATTTTTTTTTTTATATATATACCCCCCTTTTAATCCCTTAACCCCTGATACCCGTTACATTTTAATGTGTTCTGCGCGAGGCTTGGCCTTTTTCAGCCTCATCCTCGCCGTAACCCACATCTCCCTCGTGACCTGTAACTGGGTCACCGCCCATCCACACTCACTATTACCCCCCCTAGACTGTAGCGTCTAGTTGCTTTCACAAGGACTGATGCGGAAGGGGTGGACATTTTTTTCTTTTATTCCACCCCCATCCTTGCTTCGGCGTTACAAGAAAATTCGGTATACATATAACCTACTATTCTTTTTATACACCCCTAATGGACTACCACCCCTATCTGGGTGAAAATAGCCCTGTTCCAAAATTTGGTAGATTCCCCAAAAAAATAACCCCCCTACTAAATCTAACAAACCACCGGGTTGACAAAATAAAACAAACCACAAGCCGGTTATATCAAGTAAAATTTATGATTTGCCACAATTAACTACTTTCACGGTCATGGTCCGGTGAGGTCATGACCGCACTTAGGTGGGGAATCTACAGTTAAAACATAAAATATAAATTGGCATTGATACAAGTTACGTGGATAGTAATATACACCTCAATTTTCCAGACACTATCTCATCCTGAACATTTTCCATCAGTTGTCAGTGTTAAATAAATGTTTCAATTCTTATTGACATCAATTAGCATTTAATTTATAATTCCAATTTGAATTTAAATGAAAATAAAGTTAAGTTTATTGTTTAAAAATCATCGTTTCCGTTAAATTTATTACTAAATTAGTTTAGTTGTATTTAATTTGCTTTAATTAATTCAATTAATCTCAAAAGTTACAGTAATGGCCTCATTATTATTTGGTCTGTAAAAAAATTTAATTTCAATTCTTTTCTATCACAATAAGGTTTTACTCAAGATACTGATTCAGCAGACTACAACACTTTTTGTTATTGTCACCAAGCATGACTACAGACATTAGTCTCAACATACCACACCTGTTTATATAAACACTAGTCTGCAAGACTCACATAGTATAAACATTCTGGTTACATCATGTACTGGCATATATACTTCCTGCAACATTTTCATTTCTATAATTCTTCTTGTTAACATATTTGTCAAAGTCTATTTGTTACCATTCGAACCAAATATAATTTTAATTCACCTTTCAATTACTTTAATGACATTTTACTAAAAACATTTTAACTATGATTACATTATTTAAAACACTTTGAGTATAAATACACAACACAAAATGGGCTTCATTAAGAAAATTGACTTTAATAATCTCCACTCAGACAGTTTAACTTTAATTACAGCTGTATAAAGTTAATGTATAAAATATATAAAATTACAATTTCAATTTGAATCAAAATGAATTTAAACACAGCATTAACATTTACAATATTACGTTACTCCAAGGACCACTACAATTCTATTTGATCTCTTCGTTTGTTCAAAACAATTTCAATTACTTTAATTACGATTTTCAAAATGATTCTACGTGGTTTAATGTTTAATTTTTTCCTTGGTATTTCAATGAATTTTACCAAAATTAAGTCATCTGTTTCAAATCTCTCTTTAAAGTCCTCCACAATCACCTTCTAACTACCGTTTATCCTCTGCTCATAACCTAACATAGCAGGTACCACAAAATAATAATTAAACCTTTTGGTTACATAAGTTTACTTTGGAATATTTTCCCAAATTATCTACTTACTTGATATTATACTTATTGTAATATTTATACTTATTATTTTTCTTAATTACCTGTAAATAGGTTGTGCTTTACTTGTACAGAATCATTGTTTCTATTAAATTATACAAAAATTTGTTATTTAGTTTGTCTACTCAGCCACAAAACTTCTCCACTACCTACCTAATTAAGGGATGAGTTTACAATTCATAAATAACGCCAGTTTATTTAATTTTGAGGATTACCCTAATGTATTATTTAGAATTAAGGCAATCAAATGGTTCAAAAAAAATGTGCCAATTTGTGTAATTATTGTTTGTGTGTTTATTCTAAGGGGAGGGTTAGGGAAATCGGGAAGATAAAAGGGATAAGGATTATTAAAAGGTCAAGAACTAGGACTAAAGGTAGGGACAAAGCTTCCTCCGAAAATAAGGGTACCAGGAGAAAACCAAGGCTCGCGTGGGCAGGGGCGCGTCCCTGAAATAGACGAACCCCACTGGGACTAGTGGGGAACACCTATCCGCTACCACTAACTGTTTTATATTATTTATAGTTATTTATAATTATTTAGTTATAGTTTTTGTAATTATTTAGTTTATGTTCAATTACAGGATTTGATGTATTATTTTTGTTTATTATTATTTCATTTTGACCAATACTGTTTTAAATTGGTGGCGTTATGGGTACCCACTATTTCCCCAGTCATTTGGTTTCGTAGAACGTAGGCATTATCCATTTTGATGTCAACAACTTCATATGGTCCTTCATACAACAAAAAGAATTTTTTAATCTCTTTATCTTGTGCACTTGATAAATCGTGTCTTCTTACTAATACCAACTGACCTATTTCGTACTTGATCCACTTACCTTTGGCATCATGAAGCCGTTTTCTCCTTTCTCCCTTCGTTAATAAGTTTTCATTGGCGAGCTGAAGTTTTACTTCCAAGTCTCGTGGGTTACTCTCAGGTGGAAAATTGAACAGCTGTTCCAGGATCCTAGGTGGACGTTTTCCTTTAACAAGCTCGTATGGTGTGAACCCTGTTGATTCATGGGTGGTGCAGTTTAACCATTCTTCAATTCTTCCCACATAGGCTGGCCATTCACTATGTTTAGCGTGGCAATATGCTCGGAAAATTCTCCCCAATTCTCGCATGACCCTTTCGGCTTGGTTCGATTGAGGATGATATACCGCCGTGTGTTTAGGTATAATACCTTCCCAGCCCAAAGTTTGTCGCCATATTCCGCTAATAAACTGGGGCCCATGGTCAGATAATATTATTTTCGGTTTCCCGGTTTTAATCATATAATCCTTCGTTATTTTCTCACTTAGTACTTTACTAGTGGCCCGCTTTACACTGTATAATCTTACAAATTTCGTAAATGTATCTAATACTACAAAAATATACATGACGCCTCCCCTTCCCTTCGGTAGAGGGCCAAACAAGTCTACCGCAACTAGATCAAAAGGCTTTTCTACTTTAACACACCTCATCTCTCCCTCTAAACGGTAATTAACTACTTTTGACTTTTGGCATAAATCGCACCCTCGGAGTAAAATTCTAACCCTCCGTTCCATATTCTTAAATAAGCATGATTCTTTTAATACATTTACACATTTCCTAGCACCGAAATGCCCATACCGAAAATGACAGTCCCATATTATCTTATCTACCAACCCTTCCGGTATAACTAACCTCCAATCACGCTCTCCCCCCTCTACTTCTTAAACAAACTCCCTTGATAAATCTGGAAATGACGGCTATACCCTGACTCATCTAAGTCGGACTCTAAGCTAGTTATTATTTTGTTCAATTTAAGATCTATTCTTTGCATACTATTAATGTCTCTCAATTCTTCCCCAAATAATCTATCTTCCCTGCTAAGTCTGAAAATTTCTATTTCTTTTAAGTCCCTCCCTGTTCTCATTCCCTCTGTATCTACCCTGGATAAAGTGTCAGGTATTTTGTTTTCTACCCCTTTTATATACTCCCAACTAAAATTGTACTCTTGTAAAGCTAGCACCCACCTGGTTATCCTGCTGTGTGTCAACTTACAGGTGTTTAAAAAAGATAATGCCTTGTGGTCCGTCCGGATGATGGTGGAGTTGCCCAGCAGATATGTACGAAACTTCTTTACTGCAAAGACAATGCTTAATAGTTCCTTCTCCGTCGTTGTGTAATTTCTTTCAGCAGCTAACAAGGTGCGACTGGCGAAAGCGATGGTGTGATGCTCCTTTTCGTCGTCCTCCTGGTACAATTCTGCACCCAATGCGATATTACTAGCATCGGTCTGTAAATAAAATGTGCGTTCAAAATTAGGGTGATTCATCATGATCATGTTACTAAAGTGGTCCTTTATTTCGATAAACACCTCTCGTTCTCTTTCCCCCCATTTCCATTGTTTGTTCTTCTGTAACACTGCGCTCAGCTTAGAAGTTATATGGGCATAGTTTTTCTGGAATTTTCTATAAAAATTACATAGCCCTAAAAAACTTTGTAACTGCTTAATATTTCGAGGTTCTGGGAATTTTAAAATTGATTCTACTTTCTCTGGGTTAGCTTTTATCCCCTCTGGTGTAATTATGAACCCTAGAAAATGTATTTCATTCTGTAGGAATTTAGACTTCTCCCAATTGACAGTCAACCCCCCTGTACGCAGTCTATCTAATACATATTCTAAATGTTCCACATGTTCGGAAAATGTTCGTGATGCTATCAATATATCGTCTACATAAATGGTTAAAAAATCTAAATTCTGTGGCTGGAGTATTTCATCTAAACATTTTATAAAGCTGGCTACACTGGTATTCAGCCCAAAAGGTAATCGTTTAAATTGGTAATTCTTTCCATTGAACAGGAATGCTGTGTATTTCCTGCTTTCACATGCTAACGGGACTTGCCAGTACCCCGCGGTTAAATCTAATGAGGTCATGTATTCGACTCCACTGAATTTTTGGAAGATTTCATTTATTGCTTCGGGTGACTCTCGGTCCGGGATAATTATCTGATTAATCTTACGGGCGTCTAAACATAATCTAACTCGGCCATCTTTCTTAATGACTACTACTAGCGGGTTAGAGTACGGTGATACTGATCTTTCTATGATGTCCCCTTCCAACATTTTATCTAATTCCGCCTGAACCGCCCTCCTCTTTGAATAAGGTACTGGATAGCTTCTTTGTACATAGGGTGCGTGTTCCCTTACTTTTAATTCACACTCATAATCCCTTGCCCTCCCTGGTACATCGGCAAACACTTCTCGAAAACACTCTATTACCTGCCACAACGCTTTGCGTTGAGAACTCCCTACATCACGACCCTCACTACAAAATTTTACCGCTCTATCCTCCCAAATTTGTTTATTTATATTACCCCCTGACTCTCTCTCTCTACATACATACGTATTAACTTCCGTTTCTATTTTACTGGCCCGATTCAGTATCATCTTAACTCCCGAAATTCTGACTTTATCTACTACCCGCTCAAAACTAATCTCGACTGGTCTACCTTCATTATTTAGTATTAACGACTGCTTCTGGAAGTCAATTACCGCC
This sequence comes from Magicicada septendecula, assembly GCA_034769895.1. Lineage (NCBI taxonomy): Eukaryota > Metazoa > Arthropoda > Insecta > Hemiptera > Cicadidae > Magicicada > Magicicada septendecula. Next base: position 3,761,380 of record CM068367.1, read on the forward strand.
TTGTGTTTTATCAAAAAATCATTCCCCAGAATAACCTCCAAATTTAGTCCCCTTACTACTAAAAATGTGTTGTCATATTCTACTCCATTAATTACCATGTTCAAATGTATTTGTTTAGTTACACGTTTACTCCTAACCCCGGTAATACCTACAATGGTCACCCCCGCTACTGGCAAAATTGGGATATTTTTATTTGTTTCTTGCAAACTCTCTAATACGTTTTCAGAAATGACAGAAATTTCACTACCTGTATCGACTAAAGTTTTTACTTCCTTACCTTCAATTTGAATTCTTACCTCTGTCAGTCCGGTTTCTGGTCTAGCCGTCTCCAAATCCTCTTCCTCCATTAGTTCCTTGGACATGTCCGTACAGATGACATTATTTGTATATTCGTTGTTATCTTGGGCCTCGCAGTCATTTGTCGACAATGGTGGGGTCCCTTCACTCACTGTCCTTGTTAGTTTTCCATCTGGGTGTTTGCACGGCCTGGAGTGTGTCCACCACGACCTCTATTAGGAGTTCCGCTGCTTCCCGGTGCTCCTCGGTTGCTGCCCCCTCCTCTCTGTGGTTGACTATTTTGGTTAGGCTCCGTATTACGTTGGCAACTTCTCTCTTTATGACACCTGTAACAAGTTGTTCTACTACCATAGTTCTCACAATGACACTCTCCACATCGCCAGTCATCACGTCTATAGTTATTATTGTAGCCTCCCCTTGTCCCTCTATATGTGTTTGGTGTCCCACTGGATTGATTATGATTATGATTCTCGTTATTATGTACCCCTGACCGGTTTGGGCGCCTACCAATTTCCCGGTCCCTGATATTTTGAAAAATGTCTAGTATTTGTTCAAGATCATTTATACCTTCCACTTCTCGCGTCATCAGGTTAATTTGCACCTCCCTTGGTAAATGTTTACTTATATGACGTACAAATGATCTAAACGGTAATGGTGGTTCAAGGTATTTTGCCTCATTGTACATTTTCATTACGTAAATGGTGACATTATTACCATTAGTCCCAAAATTACCCGGCCCCATTATCTTACTTCTAAGTACTTCTTGGTCCTCTTCAGACCAGTATTTACTTCTAAAATCCCCTTCAAAACTTTCGAAATCTAACCAATCTCCCTTATGTACCTCTGCCCAAATTGAGGGGCTTCCCTTAAAACATTTCATAACTTTCAACAATTTCATATCCCAATTATTGTTACAAAATCTATTAAAGTCTCTTACTCTATTTAGGAATTGCATGGGGTGTACCCCCCTCCTATCACCAGTAAATGACTCTAACTCTATTTCGCTATCTACATTACGGGTGATTACTACTTGCTCATGGACACTGTCTAGTGTTTTGTTTATTGCCGTTTTCAAGTCATCTTTAACATTGATCATTTTTTGTTCCATTAAATTAAACTTGTTATTAGTTACACGTTCAGATTAAATACTGGCATTATTTACCATTTCTACAGCACCTTTTAATAGCTGTATTTCTGACTTACAACTACTTTCTGTTTCACTGATCTTACTGTCAACATTGTCATTAATTTCTAAGATTTTATTCGCAAAACTCAATTGACATTCACTTATTTTGCTATCGCAATTGCTTTCTATTTCATTTATTTTGGAATTAACATTAGTTTCATATGTCTCAATGTTATCTCTAACTTCTTCTATTTTCTCTACTACACAGTTAAATTTACACTCATTATCAACATTATACTTATTTATACTACTTTCAAAATTATCTTTCAACTCTTGAATTTGCTCATACACTTGTATTTTGACTGTCTCTGACACTTGTTTATTTACATTAATGATATGCTTATTTAACTGTTCATTTACTGAGCCTATCACTTGTTCTTTAAATGTATTGAAACATTCATTCGTCTCATTTAAACGTTTATTAATATTGTCTTCTAACTTGACACTCTGTTGTTTCATATCATATAAACGCTCATCAAATATTGTATTCATTTCACATAAACGCTTATCAAATTTTTGGTCAATATTATTTATATCGCCCTTTAACTCATGGAAGTCACTCTTCTGTTCATCAAATTTCGCGTTAAAACTACTCAAGTTATCAGATATTGTTTTCATGAAATTACACATATCTTCCATTGACAACTGTTTAATTCGTGTTGTCGTTGGGGTAGATTGTGCTACTGCATTTTTGTCAGTGAAGCTGACTTCATTATTAATTTTATTTTCCCTATTCAATTTTGGGGTTATTTGGATCCCCGAATCATCTGTATTATTTATTCCATTTGTAATATCTGGTTTTATTTTATTGTCCTGACTCCCATCTGGAGTCGAGTGGACCTCAATATTATGCATAATGGCCGATTCATCAAAATTGTCAACATTAGTTACTTCATTGGCATCGTCATTATTCGCTGCCATTTTATACAAGTTTATATAATGTTACACAAGAATATTAATCTTATCCACTATTGACTTAACCCTTTTTATATTTAATTTACCAAAGCGTCCTCCCTCTCAAATAACCCTTTCTGCAGCTTAATTAGGTCTGGCGAATATAGGTTGTAACCTATACTCGCGTCCCTGTTCGGGCGCCAAATGTAACTCTACGAATTACTTACAAAAGTATAATTATATTTATCTCTTACCTTCGGGTTTTTATTCCAAAGTCTTTCAGACGAAAACAGCTGCAAAAAGGATTACTTGGGTTTGATATGTTCAATAATTACGTTAACCCATGTGATACTGTCTAAAACACATACTTAGTTTTATTTATCAAAAATTCGCCTTTCTTTTACGTTATTACAATCTTTCAACTATAGTACAACTGGTTGAAATTATTTCTTATCTCTATTGAGTTTTATTTTGGTTAATCTTATAAGTGATATTGTTAAATAATTAAAACATTGAAAATGAACCAGTGGATAACCTCTATCTTAGCACACGCACACTCATTCTGTTACATTGATCTTTGAATAAACTCCGCCCCTGAGAAAACTCTATCGTACAAAGTTTTGGTGTTGTATATTTTCCTTTTATAACGAATAATCACCGGTTAGTTGGCATTGGTTTTAATATACATATTAAAAGTTTCTAGTTACCCATACGCAGCGTACTCCTAGGGTTGGTTGCGCGAACTGGTGTTGAATACTTGCTTCGATCTCACGCACTCCGATACTCGTTTAATACGCTTACTGTTCGTGGTTAAAAGCCCTTACTGTTTTATACATTAAGGTTCCACACTATACATTATGATTAAGTCGGCCGACGTAATTTTATTCGCACTTCGAAATTGTTGTAGGCTGGCCGCGCGGCCCTGTGTCACAACTGGCACTGGTGTTAGTTCGCTAAATTGCATACAGTGTTTTTTGGTCACGTGATCGTGCATCTGTGCTCCCATTGGTGCTATTGAAAAAGCGCCTTAGCAGAGGCGGGAAGGTGAGCAATGTTTTTGCCGCCTGGCGCAATGTGCAGTTACATACTCTCTTTCGTAATTCACGGCTGAGGCGCAGGTTGATGTTATTTCACCATCGGTCTGCGTTGCATGAGTGCGGAGACAAAACATAGACGTTTTTTTTGCAATAAACACAGCCTATCTGGTTGACTAACTCGGGGTTCTACAAGGGTGAACAATGACTGTATAGAGAATGTAATTTTAAAAAATGTTATCTTGGCCCTACAATCTCGTACCGTTACAATAATAAAACAATGAAAATACCCATAATTCCCATAATTCTGGTACTGGGTCAGTCTGTACTGTTACAAACCCCCTCAAGGAAAATTTTTTGTGTCGAAACATAAAAAAATTTCCTTGACTCATTCACACTCTCCTAAAAGGATCAGTCTAGATACGTCACCACAACCCCCTGTAACGTTACACAAAAAAATTTTATCATCACTTACCCTTGGTCCTATGATGCTGGTCGCACCCTCTGACCTTACTGGACTTCTCCTGAGAGATCCCTACACCATAAGGCCATGAGGCACTATACACTCCTGTTCTGACGCTCCAGCCAGCCCAGGACTGCGGTCACAACACCACAAAACTCTGAAACATCCAATACAAAATTTCAAAATAGTGGTATAGTACACTTACATATCTACAACTGATATGTCCCCTTTTAGACGCATTGGTTTGTGTTCGGGCATTGGTTTGTTTTTTAATTCAAAAGTGTCACTTAACCACAACAAGACTTAAAATACATTGATTTCTTACCACCACCAAATTCAACTACTTCCTTGTAAGAAAATAAACAACATATATAGGCAACTACATATAACACAATATATCAATCATTCTTTATTATACCCCAAAATACCTTCACCTAATTATTTCTATAAATTCAACTTACAACTATCATGGCAGACACTTTTCCTTTAAACTTTGTTGCTCAACTTATAATCATTTATCTATTTTGTAAATGGCAGCTTACTAGAATATTTTATTTAACTTCATTTTTTAACTTTATATTTTCAACTTTAAAATATACTATCTCTTAACACTTATTATCGTCATTACCCCTGTAACGACCTCCTAGCCACACACTCTATTGCCCCCCAACCGAACTGTAGTGCTCGGGTGCCTCTGCAAGAACTGTAATGGTGGAGGAATTATCATCTCCTTTGTTCTTGTGTTGGCTTCACATTTAAAGAACAAGATATCATAATATCTACACTTACATAATTACATGCCCTTAAACGGTTCTACCACCGGTCTCTGCTGTTCCTTCTTGAACAGAGTGGCAGCCGCTGTTCCCTAGTTCCGGGTAATTTCCCCATGGATATACCCCCCTGTTAATTTCTATTCTACACCAATTTCAAGACAGCTATGGTCGAAGGACTTAAATAATGGCCATAGCTGACCGCTCGCCAAAACCACGATTAGTGCTGGTAAGGCAGTAATCGCCCGAAAGTCGGGGAAATTAATCTCATTTATATATTTTACACTTTACCAGTATTGATACACTGCATAAACAAAATCACATATAATATGAATTACATTCAAAGTGTACCGTGCATTACGCCCACATGAGGCCTCCGATGATGGCAGCATTCTATGTGTTGCTCATCAACCCATTTCACTAGCCACAGTAGTACATGTCACTACTGCCCTAGCCCATTACTTATACTTTACTTTTTCTACATTAACTGCTCTCACAGTTCGATTTTGACTTATAATTCACTAACACCACTTAACTACAAAATACTCTTCACTCTTGCTCAAAAACAAGTTCGTTAATTATTTAAAATTTTCACATAGACACTTTACAAGTTCGAGCTTTACCTTTTTTCACAACTATATTCACTGCTATAACAAGATAGGAATGACAACAATGGATCACCTGCTCAGCTTACCTTACATACACATATTTTTCTGTTTTCAGATGGAAAACCAACAACATTCATTTCTATAATTCTAACAATTTTAACATATTTCACCTCACACTTTCAAAGAAATCTTTGTTACTGGAATACATATATATATATATTTTTTTTTTTTTTCAATACACAATTAATTCTCATTCATACTTCTAATCAAGTACCTCTCTCTTTTTTTTTTCTTTAAATTTATTTTTCTATGCTTCCCAGTATAATTTCAAATTGCTAGCATTTTGTGTACCCACTATTTCTTTAGTCTCCCTATCCTGTAGTACATAGGCATTCTGCATTTTAATTTCAACCACCTCATAAGGTCCTTCGTACAGCAGGAAGAACTTCTTAATTTCCTTCTCCTGAGCCTTAGACAGATCGTGCCTCTTCACCAAAACCAACTGTCCTATTTCATATTTCATCCACTTACCTCTTGTGTCATGCCTATTCTTCCTTCTTTCTCCTTTACTTACTAAGTTTTCATTTGCCAAACGAATCTTGATGCTCACGTCCATAGGTGCACTCTCAGATGGGTAATCAAATAACTGTTCCAATATTCTCGGAGGACGGGTCCCTTTGACAAGCTCGTGAGGTGTATAGCCGGTGGACTCGTGGGTGGTACTGTTCAGCCAACTCTCTACCTTCTTAACATACAACGGCCACTCGCTGTGTTTAGCGTGACAATAGGCTCTAAAGATCCTGCCTATCTCTCTCATTACACGCTCAGCCTGGTTGGACTGGGGATGGTACACAGCCGTATGCTTCGTGATGATTCCTTCCCATCCTAACGTCTGACGCCAACGGCCACTGATGAATTGCGGTCCGTGATCTGATAAAATCACTTTCGGCTTACCCACTTGTATCATGTAATCCTTAGTCACTTTCTTACTCAATACCAGACTGGTAGCTCTTTTAATACTATACAGCCTCACATACTTAGAAAAGGTATCTAACATTACAAACACATACTGCACTCCTCCTCTACCCTTTGGTAACGGTCCGAACAAATCCACTGCAACCAAATCAAATGGTCTCTCCACTTTTATACAATTCATCTCCCCTTCGACTCTATAGTTCACCACTTTTGATTTCTGGCATAAATCACAACTCTTTAACAACCTTCTAACCCTTCTCTCCATATTTCTAAAAATACAAGACTCTTTCAATACATTCACACACTTCTTCGCTCCAATATGTCCATACCTTAACTGACAATCCCAAATAACCTTATCAACTAACCCTTCTGGAACTACTAATTTCCACACACGCTCACCCCCTACTATTCTCTTAAACAATAACCCGTTATGAACCTGAAAATACTGATTATACTCTGATTCACTTACCTCCTTTTCTAAACTCTCTATCACCTTACCTGACTTGTCCTCTGCTCGTTGCATGTTCCGGATGTCTCTCATCTCCGCTCCCAAAATTCTATCCTCTCGACTAATCTTAAAAATCTCGATTTCCTTTAAATCTCTACCCGTTCTGTTGTGCAGCATGTCTATCCTTGACAAAGTATCCGGTATCTTGTTCTCTGATCCTTTGATATATTCCCATTCAAAATTATATTCTTGTAATATAAGTACCCATCTGGTTAGACGACTATGAGCCAGCTTACATGTGTTTAAAAATGATAAAGCTTTGTGGTCCGTCCTAATTACTGTGCGATTTCCTAGAATGTATGTTCGGAACTTTCCCACTGCGAATATTATGCTCAATAGCTCCTTCTCCGTCGTCGTATAGTTCTTCTCTGCCTGGATTAGTGATCTACTTGCAAATGCTATTATTTATGCTCCTTGTCCTTACCTTCTTGGTATAATTCTGCACCGAGGGCCACATTGCTCGCATCCGTTTGTAAATAAAATACTTTCTCGAAGTCTGGGTGGTTCATCATCACCATTTGACTGAATTTCTCCTTTATCTCTTCAAATGCTGTGCGCTCCTTCTCGCCCCATTTCCATTGTTTGGTTTTCTGGAGTACTGCACTCAATCTTGTGGTTAATTCTGCATAATTCTGTTGAAATTTCCGGTAGAAGTTACATAACCCAAGGAAACTCTGTAATTGTTTCACATTCCTCGGTTCAGGGAAACGCATGATTGATTCTACTTTGTCGGGGTTCGCTGTTATTCCTTCAGGTGTGATAATAAATCCTAAAAATTTTACCTGTGTCTGCAGAAACGTTGACTTATCCCAATTCACGGTGAGTCCTCCTGCCTCTAGTTTAGCCAATACATAGTCTAAGTGATCTAAATGGTCCTCGAAGGTCCTTGATGCAATCAAAATATCGTCCACGTAGACCGTCAAAAAGTCTAAGTCCTTGGGTCGCAAAATTTTGTCCAAACACTTTATAAAGCTGGCGACGCTGGTGTTCAATCCGAAAGGTAGACGTCGAAACTGGTAGTTCTTACCATTAAATAAAAATGCTGTATACTTTCTACTAACCTTTGCTAGTGGAACCTGCCAATACCCAGATGTTAAATCCAACGATGTCATATACTTTACTCCACTGAACTTCTGGAAGATCTCATTGATAGGCTCTGGTGACTCTCTGTCGGGAATTATGATCTGGTTTATTTTTCTGGCATCTAGGCACAAACGTACGCGTCCATCTTTCTTAATTACTACTACAAGTGGATTAGAATAATGCGATACTGACCGTTCAATTATACCTGTTTCTACCATCCTGTCGAGTTCTCTCTGCACCGCGCTTCTTTTTGAGTAAGGGACGGGGTAGCTCCTTTGCAAGAACGGTGTGTGTTCCCTTATTTGTAATACACATTCATACCCTTTTGCCCTTCCTGGAACTTCGGCAAACACTCCTCTGTACCTCGCTATCACCTGCCATAACGCTTCACGCTGGCCACTCCTTACCACCTCACCTTCACTACAAAATTCATCCGCCCTTAACTCCCAAACAGCATCATTAATATTACTCTTTTCACTCTCCAACTCACTACTATATTCTGTTTCTAAACATGCACTTACCATGGTACCTAAATTATTCTCACTTACCCCCTTCTGTAGTATTTTAACTCCGCACGTTCTAACTCTACCTATTATATGCTCAAATTTTACTCTTACCGACCGATCACCCCCATCTAACTCTATCACCTTATCTCTAAAATTTATAACAGCTTTCGTCCTTTGTAAAAAATCGTTACCCAGTATGACATCTAAACTTAACCCTCTTACTACCAAAAATGTGTTTACAAATTCGACATTATTTATTAGAAAATTCAAATGTATCTGTTTAGTGACTCTCTTACTTCGTACACCCGTGACTCCTATTACTGTGACTCCCGCTACTGGTAAGATTGGAATATCTTTGTTAGACTCTCTTAGTTCTGCTAAAATGTTCTCTGCTATCACGGAAATTTCGCTACCCGTATCTATCAAAGTTTTAAAATTCTTATTTCCTACAGTTACCTGAATCTCTGTCAGTCCTGCTCTCACCTCGCTGTTTGCATTGTTTTCTTCTTCCATCAGGTCAGCGACAATATCTGCTTTAATTACGTGGCTGTAAACCTCCTCGACTGGTTGGACCTCCTGCGTTTCCCTGAACAGTGGTCGGGTCCTAGCTACCACTGTCGTTTCTAGTTTTCCTGGTGTCTGCTAGTGGAGGGGCCTCGGTGTCCCTTATCTGGCCTCTGGTTGTTGTTCATCGCTCCTCTAGTGTCAGGTGTCTCTCTGCCTTGTGGTTTATCTCGTGTCTCCTCCGTTGTCCTTCTCTAGGCGTTCTACATTTGAAGCACTGTCGCCTGAATGGGAAATTCTCCTGTTGACACTTATAACATCTCCACTCACCTGGTTTATAATGGTTATTTTTATTAGTCACATTATGTTCATTGTAATTGTTTCTTTGTGAATTATACTCTATCAAATTCGATTTATCGTTACCCTGTATTAATCGCCTATTCACTTCCCTATCCCGTATACTCTGCAAAATATCAAGGATTTTCTCAAGTTCGCTTAAATTCAATATTTCTTTAGTCATTAATGTTATTTGCACCTCTCGAGGTAGATGCTTACTAACGTACCTTACAAAAGAATTAAAAGGGATTGGATGTTCTAAATATTTAACTTCATTGTATAACTGTGTCACATATAGTGTTATGTTATTGTTTGAATGGCTCCCGAAATTACCCGTTCCCATTATTTTACTCCTCAACGCTTCCTGTTCCTCCTCTGGCCAATATTTTCCCTTAAACGCTTGTTCAAACATTTCGTAATTACCCCACTCTATTCTGTGTGCTTCTGCCCATACCGCGGCACTACCTTTAAAACATCTGATTATTTTAGTTAACTGGATCTCCCAATTACTACTACTAAAATGGTGGTACTCCCTAGTTTGGTTAATAAATCGCACGGGGTGTATTGAGCGGTTCTCATGACTGAATAATTCTAACTCTATTTCATTATACAAATCTCTCGTAATAACAACTCTTTCCGTATTTCCCGTTAAATTTTTGTTAATCTCCCCCCGCAATTCATTTTTCATTTTGGTTAAATCATTTTCAACTAGGTTATATCTAACATGCACATCGTTATAATTTTGTATATGCAAATCATCTATTTCCTTAACTCTATTTTGCAACATACTTATTTTATTGGTTGTACTGTTTTCGTGTTTTGATATAATGCTATCTATTGTCTGAATACCTTTTGTTAGGTCTACTACATCTAATTCGCATTGGTCTAGTTTGCTTTGTAAAATATGAGTCTTCAATTCTAACTGCTTATTTACTTCATTCTTAGTTTTAATTTCTAATTGTTCTACTGTCTCTACATATTTATTTTTTGTTTCTCTATTTTGGGTCTCTATCTGATTTTGAACTGTTTCATTGATTTGTTTGACTCTATCATTTAAATTACTTATCTTAGTTTTAATTTGCTCGTCTACAATTTCTGTGTGCTTTTTAATATCATTACATTGTGTTTCTATTATATTAATTTTCTCATTAACATTGGAATTTTGTTTATGTATTTCGTTTTCAACTTTTTTAAGTTTCTCGTCTAATTGGTTCAATTTTACGTCTTGCACATTATTTTGTTTTTTCAATTCATTTTCGAGGCTATCAAACTTCTCGTCAATCTCTTTTAACACACTATTTTGTGTTTTAATCAATGCGAACAGGTCTTCTAATGATATTTTATTTTCGGCTACTTTAGGTGTTGAGCTAATGTGTCTTTCCCGTAAAATAGATTCTGTCTCTGAATTTCTATTTCTATGCTATTGTTATTTTCTGCCATTTTGTATTTTAGTATTTAAATGGTTATTTATCTCTATTTGTATTTGACTACGCAATATACTCAACTCGTATTTAACTATTTACCTTTAACAACATAACCTCTCATTCATTATATATCGTCTTCTGTGTTTCTCCATCTATCTGTTTTATATAAATTAATTTTATACAAAGTCCACTGTGAGGGCGACCAATTGTGAATAAACAAACTTATAATCACTGTGAGGGCGGCAATTGTGAATACACTCACTCTTATCAATAATATTAGCACATATATTTAGTAAGGTATAGATAACAAATACCATAATTCAGTATTAATGATACTCACCAATTTCATTATTTGCCGGGCTCGTTTTCTTCCTTTATAACTTGTTTTCTACCTAAGGGGTACCAGGGTTCGGGTACAGGAAGATTTTGAAACACAGTTGACGACACAAATGATAACCAGATATTCTTGAAATTAACCATCAAATTTAATTCAATCTAAGGTAGTACACATACAACCATGCGGTCAAAATAGTGACGTCATATGATATGACACAAAACAAAATGGTGGCTAACTTTCCTATCTCTTTTGATTCTCTCTATTTCTTTAGCTGTTGAATTAATATCAATGTACACTTTATAGCTGCAGCTTTAAATCATTTATTAATAGTTAATTAGTTACTGCACAAACCAATGCCTTCGGTTTATGTGTTATGGCCATACATTCACGCATTCATTCTCACACATTTAACTTCAGACCCGTACATTCTTTTTTATTATCGATTTGATATTAATGAGCTCATTAACTATAAAAATGACAAAAGGAACTTCTCTGCTTGTTAGGTGGTGGTGTCCATCCGTTGTTGGTGTGAGACTCCCATGGTGATGGTCAGTGTTCGCCTTTAATTCCGCTGAGTTTAATTAGATAGATGTGTGCACTGAATTTACATTCTTTATATATTTATACTGTAAACAAGATGAGCCTTTATTGCTCCACTACTGTTGGTAACATTTTTGTTAGTTGAATTAAAGTATTGTTAAAAAGTTATACACACAACGATACATCGCTGTGGCTCCTCTGAAGAATGGCGTTGAAATGAGAGCGAGGCAAGTGTAATTTCTTGCTTGTGTGTGTGTAGTTCTTACGTCATCCCGCTTTGTCTTGCTGGACAACGCCTCGTTGCACACATTGTACTCAGTGCGTCATTGTTCTTAGCGATGACGGACTAGTGTTATAGCCCAATCATAATGCATATTGTGGTACTTCGTCATAAACACCGCCATGGTAGATTTTGCTGTTTTCACGTCCACCGGAGACCTTGGTGTTTTACTCTGGCCGAATTTACGTTGTTCCGTTTTCCAGAGGGACAATGTACCTAACCATTCTGTATGTTTAAAAAAAATACATAATAAAACAATGAAAATACCCATAATTCCCATAATTCTGGTACTGGGTCAGTCTGTACTGTTACAAAATCAACTACATAATAACAAATTATTTACTTATATCTTTCTCAAAATCTGTTAATCATCTCCACAATACTCCTCAAAACGACACCAGAATCATTTAAATATATCATAAGATCAAGTACATATTCTCTATTATCAACATAATAATCATCAACTTTCTCCTTCACACATCATTTTCTAATATCCCCCCTTAACCCAGTTAGAATTAGGTAAATCACCTTCCGGGTAAACCGGACGAGGCCTTTACCTTGTTGCATAAATACTGTATTTATGCCTCTGCCTTGTAACGGCCAACTCCTTTCCACACACTATTACTTTGTGATGTTGGACTGTAGCGCCCATTTGCGTCCACAAGAACTGAAGTTTATTAGGGTGCAAACGCTGCTTACACTGTTCTTGCTTCGGCGTTATATAAAAATTCGGCATTACTGGTATCCGAGGACACCAGTAATCCTACTGTAATGATTCATATGCCCTTAATACGGTCTATCACCCCATTCGGTGGTAGCCGCTGTTCCAAAGTTATGAGGATTCCCCTGGTTAATTTCTAAATTGTACCAATTTTAAAGGTAACCAACCATGGTCAGTTTACAATAGGTCTGCCCACAACTGGTTGCCATCCAAAACCACGATCTGGGCTGGTAAGGCCGGGACTGCCCGAAATGTGGGGAATCGCATTTAAAACATATTATACATTTAAAGTTAAAATTATCGAGATATTTTTACAATCCCGCTATACTCAAGCAAGAAAATTATTTAAAATTTACATTACAGCTAAAATTCACAAAGAGTAAAAGAAATCGTTATTCGTTAAAACAAATTTCACAAACATTATCATTTAAATGTCACTGTCCATTTATCAGTTCTATGTTATCACCATAGCTTCACTATGTTCCTTGAATTACTCCACTAGCGAGTACAAATAACATTTGATTGATTTACAATTTATAAATTTTCCTTTTAATTACCACCAGACACTGGTCTGCTATTTCTTATTTATGATATTTCATATACTATCTACCATAGAGTTTAACAACCTAGGCACACGCGCACTCTTTTTTTTTCACAGTTATATTTACTTATTATTTCCAACACTCACACACTTCCTAAAGGGATCAGCAGAAATATGGCTCATAGAGATGAGGTCGGTGATGGACAGCTCCCATACATTAATGATTACAAAACCGAAAGCACTTATGTCAGAGTCGAAGGAGTTGTACAAGGAGCCGCCAAAACCGACCCCCATTATTTTGGCTCTTACAATTAATGGTTACCTATTACTACTGATTTTAAAACAGCAAATTGATTAGTCGCAGGTTGCAAATAACACCTGATTACAAAATCTTGAAAATTGCCTTATAGTACTTTTGTTTTGAATGAGAAAAAATATAAGGCAATTGGTGGCTAGCGGGATGCGCCAATTTATGCGTCTTTTACAGTAACATTCACCCACTAACCTTAGGGGTCCCCCTCCCCGTTCTGAACAAAACTAAATTTCTACTTGCACCAATTTGTGAATTTGTGGAGTAGGACCATCATCGTTTTCACCCCCTTGTTGAGGTTACCACCAACCATGGTCCGCCTCCAAACAGCCAAAATCCACGGTCAGGGATGGTGAAGCCGTGACCGCCCGAAAATGGGGGAGAGTCCCTTCTGAAAACATACAAATATAGATTAAAATTCTTTCATTTAATGTGACCAATATAACTTTAAATTTGTCGCGTTATGTGTACCTACTATCTCTCGCGTCACCTGGTTTTGCAGCACGTATGCGTTGTTCATCTTTATCTCTATAATCTCGTATGGTCATTCGTACAATAGAAAAAATTTTTTGATCTCCTTATCTTGAGCACTAGACAAATTGTGTCTCCGCACCAATACTAACTGTCCTACCTCATATTTGGTCCACTTACCCTTTTCATCATGCCTCCGCTTTCTCCTTTCCCCTTTGGTTAATAAACTTTCATTTGCTAGCTGTAATGATTTTAGTATTTTAATTTTTTAACGATCTCTAATGAGTGATCAAATTTTCTGAAGATGGCAATTCGTTGCCGAAACGCGTCATAAAGGACAAGAAAAACTAAGTCGCACGACGGATATCTAGGTAAATACGTCTACATATATTAATATAAGCGACTTGGAGACAACTAACCTAAAATGTATTATATTGGATTTTCACATTCACATCTATTGTCTGATTTTCTGGCGGATAATTGAAAAGTTGCTCCAAATTTCTAGGTGGGCGTGTTCCCTTTATTAATTCATACGGTGTAAATCCGGTGGATTCATGGGTGGTACTGTTCAACCATTCTTCTACCTTCTTCACGTATAATGGACATTCACTGTGCTTGGCGTGACAATAAGCTCGAAATATCCGGCCGATCTCTTTCATCACCCGCTCTGCTTGGTTGGACTGTGGATGGTATACTGCCGTATGCTTGGGTATGATGCCTTCCCATCCTAGAGTCTGCCGCCACCCACCACTGATGAATTGGGGTCCGTGATCCGACAATATTATTTTTGGTTTGCCTGTATTTACCATGTAGTCCCTCGTTATCTTGTCGCTTAGAACCCTGCTCGTCGCTGTCTTCACACTATATAACTTAACAAACTTGTAAAAAGTGTCCAAAACAACAAAAACATACATTACTCCACCCCTACCCTTGGGCAATGGCCCATATAAATCTACAGCAACTAAATCAAACGGTCTCTCCACTTTAATATAATTCAACTCCCCTTCTACCCTATAATTCACTACTTTAGACCTCTGATATAAATCACATCCTTGTAATAATCTTCGAACTCGCCTCTCCATATTCTTAAAAACACATGACTCTTTTAATACATTTGCACACTTTTTCGCCCCAAAATGCCCTTACCTTATGTGGCAATCCCATATGATTCTATCTATCAACCCTTCCGGTATAACCAATCTCCAATCACGCTCACCCCCTTCTACTTTCTTGAGCAAAATTCCCTGATATATTTGAAAATGTGCACTATATTCAGACCCATCTAAATCCGCTTCTAAACTAGCAATTATTTTACCCGATTTATTATCTGATCTTTGCATAATCTTAATATCCCTTAACTCCTCACCAAAAAGTCTATCTTCCCTTGTCAAACGAAAAATTTCTATTTCTTTCAGGTCCCTCGTTGTTTTGTTTTCTATAACATCTACCCTGGAAAGAGTGTCTGGTATTTTGTTTTCTGTCCCTTTAATATACTCCCATGAGAAATTGTACTCTTGTAAGGCTAGTACCCACCTGGTTAGACGGCTATGTGTTAACCTGCATGTATTCAAAAACGGGCGCTTTGTGGTCCGTCCTGATGACTGTCATGTTCCCCAAAATGTAGGTGCGGAACTTTCCCACAGCGAACACGATACGATACTAAGTAACTCCTTTTCTGTCGTCATATAATTTCTCTCAGCTGCCAATAGGGATCTGCTGGCGAAAGCTATTGTTTGATGTTCCCGGTCGCTATCTTCCTGGTACAATTCTGCTCCCAGGGCGACATTGCTGGCGTCAGTCTGTAAATAAAAAGTTTTCAAAAAATCAGGGTGATTCATCATGAAGCGTACTCAGTAATTAATAATTAAATTTGTTCTTTAGTTCAGATTCCAACTAAAACTGTATCGTATTTATTACATAATAATAGACTTTATGTAATGCAAAGTTTAACCAGGATTTTGTCTAGTGTACTTTGGCAGAGAATAATAGGCAAACACAAATAACAAAATGCGTATTTATCAAGTTAACATAAAATATTACTTTATTTTCTCAAGCATGACATTCTTTCTTTTTCTGAATCTACTGTTATAACCCCATTCTTGTTATCGAACTACTTAATACATAGGGACGGCTTATGCGCCACACAACTCCCACCAAAACAGACAATACATTTTACATCTTATAAAATCTTAATTACTAAATTATATATTCTATAATTTAAGACGAACCAATTCTTTTTTATCGCACACCCACACATTCTAATTACCCCATTTCTAGATTTTGTTGAAAAAAATGAATTTAGTTTTGAAAGTTATTTTCTTTAGTGATAATTATATTAGGCCTTTATAAAATAATGTTGGGTACTTATACTGGCGTAGATTCCACGTTGTTATGCAACACGTGTAACGCACTGTTTCACCATAGTTTGTTCATTTTATAATTTTAGTCTTCCGCCACTCATTACGATTAGTTCTTGGTTACACTGAATTGCACATTTAGTTTTGTTTAGTTTCCACACATTTTATTTATAATTTGTTTGAATTACTCCAATGACTTACACACACACACACGACCGGCCGGTCTTATCACTCGGTGTAAAGTGACGCCTCGCTACAATGGCTGGCGAGGATTTCTGTTTCCACTGCCCACTAGATGTTGGCGGAAATACGATGACGTTCCGTCGGTTCATTGGTTCTTTTCGATCGTCGACGCTGTTCTGTGGCGATACCACAGGCCATGGTTCACCATTTCCTTCGTCTTCACAGACACGTGGTGCAAATTTGTCGTCTCTTGCCATTTTTTGTTACGGCGTCCTTTTTACTTGCTCGGTGCGGGTGATGCGCCCGTGCGTGTGGATTCACATTCCGTACGTGACAATTCTCGAATTTTGTACCGCGCACACCGTTCCAGACTAACATACGTTCAAAACGTTCTGCTGTAGTTCTTTGTTCAAACTGTTATGGGAAATCGTAATGTTACTGTTAATATAGAAATTAATAAAAGAAACCCCCATTTTGTCCTATTGCAATCATTATCATGTTAGAAAATTTTCGTTTTATCTCCTCGAATGCATCTCTTTCCGTCTCTCCCCATTTCCACTGCTTATTCTTTTGTAAAACGGCACTTAGCCTAGACGTTGTCTGTGCATAATTTTTCTGAATTTTTCTGTAGAAGTTGCACAAACCCAAAAAACTCTGTAACTGTTTGATATTCTTTGGTTCTGGGAAACGCATAATAGCCTCTACTTTATCAGGGTTAGCTAGAATTCCCTCTGGAGTAATAATAAAACCCAGAAAACGTATCTCAATCTGTAAAAACTTGGACTTCTCCCAATTAATCTGTAGCCCCCTCTTCTGCAATTTATTTAACACATACTCAAGATGTTCTAAATGTTCAGAAAATGTTCTAGATGCAATTAATATGTCATTGACGTATACTGTTAGAAAATCTAAGTCTTTGGGTTGCAATATCATATCTAAACATTTAATGAAACTTGCTACGCTAGTGTTAAGCCCAAATAGCAAATGCTTAACTTGATAGTTCTTACCATTGAAGAGAAACGCAGTATACCTCCGACTTTCCATTCCTAATGGAACTTGCCAGTATCCAGCTGTCAGATCTAAAGACGTCATGTACTTGACTCCGCTGAACTTCTCTGAAAAATCTCATTTATTGGTTCCGGTGACTCCCGGTCGGGTATTATAATCTGATTTATTTTTCTCGCATCTAAACACCTCACCTTCCCGTCTTTCTTTATTACTACTACCAATGGATTCGAGTAAGGCGATATCGATCTCTATAATGTCTCCCTCCATCATTCTGTCCAACTCCTCTTGCACTGCTCTCCTTTCTGAAAATGGTACTGGATAACTCCTCTGCATGAAGGGTGTGTGTTCCCGAACCTTCAACTCACACTCATAGTTCCTGGCTTTTCCAGGCAACTCCGCAAACACCTCTTTAAAAACGTTCCACTACTGCCCACAACTCCTGTCGTTGGCAACTCCCTACAACTCCACCCTCATTAAAAAATGTATCCACCCTATTTTTCCATATTCTCTCACATCTTTTCCATCACTCGCATCTCTCCTCTTCACTCTCCACAATCTCTCTCTCTCTCTCTCTCTCTCTCTCTCTCTCTCTCTCTCTCTCTCTCTCTCTCTCTTCTCTCTCTCTCTCTCTCTCTCTCCTCTCTCTCTCTCTCTCTCTCTCTCTCTCTCTCTCTCTCTCTCTCCTCTCTCTCTCTCTCTCTCTCTCTCTCTCCCTCTCCCTCTCCCTCCCCCCCATATATTCACTTTTGTTTCGATGTCTCTATCGCCTACCCGCTTCTGTATATTTTTACTCCCGTAACTCTAATCTTATCTAACACCCGCTTAAAATTAACCCTGACTGGCTCACTCCCACTATTAAACTCTACTATTCATTTATTAAAATCGATTACTGCCCTATTTCTCTCCAAAAAGTAATTTCCCACATTACATCTAAGCTTAACCCCTTGACTACTAAAAACGTATTTTCAAACTCAGCTTCGATAATATATAAATTTAACTGTACTTGTTTAATCACCCTTTTATTCCGTACTCCTGTTACCCCCACTACTGTCACACCCGCAACTGGTAATGATGGAATATT
This sequence comes from Magicicada septendecula, assembly GCA_034769895.1. Lineage (NCBI taxonomy): Eukaryota > Metazoa > Arthropoda > Insecta > Hemiptera > Cicadidae > Magicicada > Magicicada septendecula. Next base: position 3,779,797 of record CM068367.1, read on the forward strand.
TTTATTTCTTTTAATTCCCCCAGTACATTTTCTGAAATTACTGATATTTCGCTCCCTGTATCTATCAATGTCTTAAAACTCTTACCTTCCATTGTGATGATTACCTCCCTCAATCTGGTCTTTGTTTCCATGATTTCTGTGTTATCTTCCTCCAATAACTCCTTCGTTATGTCCGTCTGTATCACATTACTCTAAAATTTGTCTGTTTCCTGGACCCTGTTGTTCTCTGTGAGAATGGTGGGTCCTTGCTTCCGTTGTCTGCCTCAGTTTTCCGTTCTAGCAGTGGTACTGCCCTGCGGGTGTCCAGTATGACCTCTGGCCTGATCTCTGCTTCCAGATGCTCTGCCGCTGTTCTCTACTTGTCTCTGCTGTTGACGGTGCTGATTCGTTCCAACTTCTGTTTGTCGCTCGTCCCGTGTCTTACTGCACCTGTAGCATACCGGTCTCCCCGCAAAATTTTCAAATCTATACGATGAGCACCTCCAACCCTCTTCTCTACTGTTATTATTTACTCTCGTTCCTCCATATCCGGTCGTTAACCCCCTCGCTTGATTATTATTTACATTATTGTGTATTATCGGTTGGTTTTGGCGTCTACCTACCTCCCTATCTCTTATGTTTTGAAATATGTTGAGAATTTTCTCTAATTTGTTAATATCATTTATTTCTCTGGTCATAAGCGTTATTTGTACCTCCCGGGGCAGGTGTTTACTGATATGCCTCACGAAAGATTTAAATGGCAGTGGAGGCTCTAAGTATTTAGCCTTGTTGTACAATCTCACAACATAAATGGTAACATTATTATTATTATGCCCTCCAAAATTACCCAGGCCCATAATTCGACTTCTTAAAATCTCTTGATCTTCTTCTGCCCAGTATTTTCCCCGAAATGTCCGTTCAAAGTCATCGTAACATTCCCATTCGACTCTGTGGGCCTCCGCCCATATTGCTGAACTCCCTTTAAAACATTTTATTATACGCAACAAGTGCACCTCCCAACTATTATTATTAAATCTACTAAATTCCCTGGTTCGATTTAAAAATTGCATCGGATGTACTGCTCTACTCTCGCAACTAAATGATTCGAGTTCTATTTCGTTGTTTACATCTCGAGTAATCAATATTCTCTCTATAACGCCAGTTAATTTTTTATTTATTTCCCCACTTAATTCGTCTTTCACATTATTTATATTTTGTTCAATTAAACTGAATTTACTATTGTTAACACACTCAGATTGAATACAATTTTTGTTTATTGTCTTTACAGTATCATGCAATAGCTGTATTTCTGTCTTATAATTAGTATTTATTTCGCTAATTTTACTATCAGTATCAACTTCACATCTTTGAACATTTTTATTAATTTCTTCAATTTGACTTATTGTATCAACTCTACATTCATTTATTTGTGATTCGACATTTTCAGTTACATTATGTATTTGTTTATCAATTTTTTCTGTCATAGCACTATCTATTTCATTAATTCTATTATCCATATTCTTTACTGAATTCTCTAATTCGTCAAATTTACTTTCGTATGTCTCATTGGTTTTCTCAAAACGTTTATGAATTTGCTTTATTTCGTCTCTAATTTCATTATTTTGTTCATTCATGTTAATGTTTACTTAGTCAAAACGACTATTTATTTTATCAAACTTTACATTGAACTTACTATTTTGTACATCAAATCTCATATCTAACATTGCTTGTATCATTTTCAGCATTTCATTCTCGTCAGATTTTTTACTTTGGATCGGCGTTGATTAATGTTCAACGTTTTCCATTGTTCTCGACTCAGTTAACTGACTTTCTGTATTACTGTCAGCGAAGCTGACTTGATCATTATTATTTTCACTTGTACTCATTTTGATTATTTAATTCTTACTGTACACATAAACAGATCATATCATACTATAACATAACCTTAATACATACATTTATATTTCCTTTATTTACCTCAAACAATCATTCTGCTCCCCAAACAGGCCCACATTTACATAAATAATATTTATGCAAACGTCCCTGTTCGCGACGCTATTGTAACTATAATGATTTACTTTAACAATTCACCATGCAATTTATTTCACTTTGTATTTGTTTACAATCATAGCTGTGTTTTCGTCCCTTTGGGACGCCATCTTTAGTTACTGCCAACTGTATAATCCCACACTTACCTCTGTCCAGGGTTTGATTGGACGAGCTGTAGAGCAGAGTGGTTGTTTGCAATAAATAATTAGTCTAGCCCAGTATTTTCAGTTTAACATTCTATATCTTTATTAATTCATTAAACCATCATCAATAAAATTAGCTTCATCTGTTCCCAAACATTACAGCTTCATTTACCTCCCTTCATAAAATAAACAAACATTTTATTTATCTTATACGCATATGTTAATTATACCATACTACATTGATTTAAAACAGATATTGAGATACAAACTTAAGTTTATCTACCGCAAACCAGCGCTTCACTCTCACACACACACATACACCCCATTTACTTAGGAGATCTCCATTTTAATAATTGTAATTTAAAAGAATGACATTGAAAAAATGGTGGACCCTTGTTACAAATTTTGTTTTACCTCCCCAGTGTTACTTAGGTGTAATTGCATCCCCTAAAACAGTCCAGCCTCCTTACGTCTTTTCAATCGCTCCGCACCTTTCTGTTTTTTCGCCATAATTTTGAAACTGTTAATCAAAACACCATTGTTATTTCAATTTATGTTATTTAAATTACTGCTTCTTTTTTAAATTTACATTTTCTTTATTCGGGCGCCCGAAATTCGTTCCGGAACTTTTTACGTGACCGGCCAGCACAAAGGTGTAATTTTAACTGGGGTAGCTGAAACTGCGTTGAATTCTGAGATGGTGGGGGGGTCACGTGGTCTCATTGCATTGTTTTATTCGTCTTGATGTAACCAGATTCTGAGGCGGTGGTGACCGCACTGTACATTCCAAACTGACGTAAATAAAGGTTTGGCCCTTTACATCATATGGTGTGACCCCTTAGTGCATAGTTCAGAGTTCATGTGGTTAAAAATAACTGTTTCCAACAGCTAAGCTGTTGACCTTGAGTTACTTTGCGTACGACGTTATAATCCCAATAATATTTTCAAATAACTTTTACATAATTTAATTAGGTTTCGGGTGGGTAATATATGCACCGTTACTATATGTGCATAATACATAGTGCTGCTGTATGGAAAGAATAGAAAGTTACTGTTTTCCAATTGTTTGAGCAGTTAATTTGTGGGAAATTCCAAGTAAGCTGTATGGTGACAGTTAATCTAACTAGCAATTGGAAAACAGTAACTTGGTACAACAGTAAACATGGTGCAAGCGACTGAGCATCATGTTTAGGAGGAGCAATGAAACCCCCAGAATCTTTCACCTGTTTACCTTTTATTATATAACGATACACTATGACCACCTGAAAAACATTAGCAACATCAGTGGTCTCATCAGCAATTGCATCCAAATAATCCGCTTCTTGTATCTTACTCATTATTTCTTCATGGCATATTTCTAATATTATATATAAAAGTTTACTTTGAATGGTTTTGAGGTGCGCTTAAATACAGTTGCTTCCTCTAAATGATTTTCATTGCTGTGTCAAGCTCAGAACTGAAACCAATTAAAGCCTCGAAATACACCAGGATCTGATGAAGATTCAGTCTCATCATGACCCCTTAAAGCTAATTCAAAAGCTTCACAGAAGTGAATACAGTTTATTATTATATTTAAGACGTAGCATTTATTGCGTACTCTTTCGTTGTGTAAAACAATATTTTATCTATATTCACTCTCCAGCTGCTGTGCTATATGTCGCAAAAAGAGAAAACTGAAAAGGATTCTTTATATGTAAACTTGACACCTGATGATTTATTATTTTTTTGCTAGATGATTAATATCTTTCAGTCCTAATTTTGTCCAGGGGTCCTACCCTCCAAACAATAAACATGGAAAACAAAATAAAGTATTTGTTTTGTCACAACCACGTAACCAGTCAGTAGTTTCATAATATTCTAGTTTAAATGATCGATTAAATTGTTGACCGCCTGATTTTTCAATTTGATTTATTGCAAAGGAAGGCATTTGGCACCCTAATTTATTGGTTCTTAACGCTATTCATTTTAAACTAAAAAAAAAACATGTTTAAAAGCACGCAGAATTAGTAACTCCAAAAAGGACAGACACAAACCCACACAACAGCATTAAACAAAGAAAAAGTAATACTTAACATGCAGTTTAATTAATAAAAAGTCAACTGAGACTTTATTATCGCAATTGCAGTTATATAAAAATTATTACTATAATTTTATAAATTCAAACAATGGGTAACTTGTACCTTGAACCAACGTAAACACTAAACCTGACACAACTTACAAATTAAGAAGGCTGTGATAAGTTCATGACACAACTAAGGATGAGCTACAGTGCTACTAGTGGAGCATTGCAGAAGCTTTGCAACCGCCTAGCTGACATAGGGAACACAGGACAATTGTGAAGAGTAACGTACGTTTTCACATATGTTTGTGTAGTAAGCTTTGCCATTGCAACAACCACCAGCCTGCGCGCCACATTTGAATTGTATATGAACATTGCCGCATTGAATATAATACGCGCTCCATTGAAATTTATGACGCTTTCAACTGCTTAATGTTTTCGTATATTATTTTACAGTTTAGTTATTCTATTTTGGGCATAAACGTTTATATCCATCCTTATTCTGAGGTGATTTGTTCAAACTTTTAGCACTTTGTTTTTTTATGAATGACGAGCCGCTGGCACATCGATTCAACCTTCAGACTTGCAGTGCCAGGATTTTCTGTAGGGGTTTTCTGCCTTAGCTGGTATGCTCCAGATATTTGTAGGGCACCAGAGACTTCACCCTCTCTCGTCTGCTACATAACACGCACCCATTGTATGCCATGTACCCAGCAGCTGCCCGAGATACGTGTTATCTGTACGAGGACGTGAGAGTAGGATTTGTTGGCAGAACTGAATTCGATTTCTCAAACCCCCGACTCGTTTGTCAGGAATCAGTGGGCATTTCTCAGAGTTTTGTTACTGTATAGACATCAGCAGTCTATACAGCCTGCAAGGCCCTTTACCAACCTGTAGCTGACTTACACACCACAAAACAGGAGAAGAAAAGGAAGACTGACAACACTATGGAGAACAGGAATTAGGAAAAGCATGAGAGATCAAGCTATTGAAGATGATGACTGGAAGGATAGGGAGAAATGGCGATCGAAATGCGGGATGCGGCATAGAATGTAGGAGCCCGCTAATAATGAAAATATTCTATTTTGGTGGTTGTGCAATGCTGCAACCATAACACCAGCCGCCACTGGTATACATCAATTAAATGGGATATTCTGGAGTAACATCATCATCATCCTCAAGGTTTAAACCAAGAATGGTTTGTTCCGGTCTCAAATTTGCCAAATATTACAGCTGGTCACTCGAGCGCTTCCTCGAACGTCCCACACCTCTTCGTCCCCTCGGCTTATAGTTCCATAGTTGTTTAAGGATGCGGCAGTCATCCATTCGGCAAAGATGTTCCACCAATTCAGCCGATACTGGGCGAAGCTGTCGAGTATATTCATAATATTCAGTTCCTGCCATGTATCTGTGTTTTTTCTATGATCATGGAGAGTATACCCTGCCACGTGCCTGAGCAATCTCATTTCAGCCGCTTTCTGGAGTCACATTGAAGACCAAAATAAGGATCTACAAACCATTGTAGAAAATAATTACAACATATGTTGCTGAGTGATGGGTAATTAATAAAATACTAGTTGTGGATATGAATTGTGGAATAGATGGTGCCAGTTGATGAGAACAGATAGAATAAGTAATTCAGATATAAGAAGGCGGTGCATAGGAATCAATATTGATATACTTGAAATGATTGAGTGCAATGAGAGATGGCCTAAACAAATAATGGAATAGATTCCTTTATACAGAACGGAGTGAGGCAGCTGAGGGAAGAGTTGGAACACACGAGTGAATGTCACTGTGGAACATACACAGTGTTAAGAGTGTGGTGAATGGACAGACCACAGCCATTGGAAGGTAGGATGCAGTGGCGGCCTGTACTTAGGTTGCACGGTTGCACAACTCCCGTTAAATCCTGAATTGTATTTTAAATTATAGAATTATGAATAAAACAATAACTAATAATAGTGTTTCAAGCTAAATTATCGTAATTAATCATTCGCCGATTAAAAAGCACAGAGCAATACTAAAAACCGTACACGCTCTTGCCGCGGTGTATGCACTACCTATGACGCGCTTTGTATATGGGGAAATATGGTGGAGCAGTGCTCTGCGGGTGTTCCTATTACAACGATATAGACTCGCTTGGTGTGATTAGGGACTGCAAACCCTGCTTGTACATCACGGCGCCACCAGTCTGTTTGTTGATAAATAACACGTGGTGTGCCCAGGTTATATTACGTTAGTTGAGTTCATTTGTGTTGGTCGAATTTTTTTGTGAAGTTCGTTGTTAGTGTCAGTTAAGTGTCAGTCCAATTCATCGTTATATGTAAATAATAGTACATATAAAGGATTAAGGTGTCATAGTATAAGATATTTATTATATTTAACTGGTAGGACATAATGAATTCTGTCGTAAACTTAATGAAAACGCTGTCCAGTTTACGTCCTATTGAAGAAAATATTGAAATTAAGACTATATTCAAATTTTAATCAAAGTGTACAATCAGGTAACATAATATTTAATTGTAAATTTAAAAAAGATAGAACAAATACTCGTGGTTATGTGGGTGTGACACTAAAATTGCATTCTTTTGCTTTCCTTGTGTATTATTTGGTGGGTAGGAGACTTGTGACATTTTGTATTCAGAGAATAAAACAATTTAATACCATCCAACACAACTGCAACCCCCAAATTACTCAACTACCAGCTGCTAGTGGACAGCTGTAAAGAAAACTCCCATATGATGATGTTACGACGGTCTACTCGATCGTCGTAGGTAGAGTGGAAACAAAATAAGTACAAGACACCATGTAAGTCACTAATCACACCTTTAATTTTTACAGTTAAACAGTTCGTAATTAACAACACAGTCTCTACAACAAATCAAATGAAAATTATTCACACACAATAAAATGTCCACTAAAATTAAACACAATTGTATTACAATTATACCGTCCGATTATAAAACACCACTCTTAATTAATAACCACTTGAACGCGCACAGTAATATCGCTACTATAACTCTCGAACCGCATGGTCAATAATTCGCACTAATACTGAAACCTAAGTCCGCTGCCACCATGTATTTATAGCCGCCAAAAATCTAGACGATTCCTAATTGCGTCTTAGCGTCCATATGAACTATGTAATTAACTGCGGCCTTGACACAGTCCGCACGGCTGGCGGCATCTAGAAGACTCTCGCAAATGCATCTACAAGCACATACGCCACACACAGTAGAGCAAGATTCTTCTGGCACATTCGACAAACACATAGATTGTTCTGTGATGTCGTAACACTGCCCCCTCCTTAAGCCTGTTCGTCCCGAACTGGCAAACCGTCTCTGAAGTAGTACTTAGCCAGGCCGATCTAGGTGGATGACTTTGAACTTTCACTGTCCTTCCTGTTGAATCCGATAAACAACATCATTAATTCTTTTTTTCACTGTGTAGGGTCCTTCCCAGTTAGACTGAAGCTTAGGTGAGCGATCACGACGGCGCTTTGGATTGAACAACCAGACCTGATCTCCTTCTTGGAAACCCACACTATTGCTGCGAATATCATACCGAGTTTTCATTTTATCACTGGCAATCTTCAGCCGTCCTCTTACCAAGCGATTCATTTCTCACAGTTGGTTTTCTAATTGAGAGGAATTGTTCTGCCGCCCTTGGGACTGAGTCTCAGGTGATACGAACATTAAGTCCCCAGGAAGACGTATCTCCCGCCCAAACACCAATTTTGCTGGAGTCATGCCGGTTGTGTCATGTACTGATGATCTATACGCCATGAGGAATAGTGGTATACGTTGGTCCCAATCTGTTTGGCTCTCGTCAACAACCTTCGAAAGATGCTGCTCAAGTGTCCTATTGAATCTCTCAACCATCCCGTCCAACTGAGGATGCAGAGGCGTTGTCCTGGTCTTCCGAATTCCGAGTAGATGGCATAATTCTTTAAACACTCCTGATTCGAAATTTCTCCCTTGATCCGTATGGATTTCCATAGGGGCTCCATAACAGCAATAGAAGTTGTGAACTAACTGCTTTGCCATAGTGGTAACCTCCTGATTTGGAATTGCGTAGGCTTCCACCCACTTAGTAAGTATAGTCACCTACACACATGATGTACTGGTTTCCATCGTCAGTAACTGGGAATAGTCCAGCAATGTCTATGGCAATTCTCTCGACAGGCAGTCCAATGTTATATTGTCTCATTTTCCCCCTGCTTCTGGTTTGTGGGCCCTTGCTTGCAGCACATATTTCACACATCCGAACCCATTCCTCTACGTCATGGCGAAGATGAAGCCAATAGAATCGCTTCCGTATTTTGCCAAGGGTTTTGTTAACACCAAGATGGCCTCCAGATGTTCCATAATGCATCTCCTTCAAAACAGACTGCACTTTACTTTGGGGAACTATCAACTGCATGACCACGTCTCGTCCATCTGCACTTTCCCAAGCCCTTTTCAGCAATCCGTTTTCTAAGGTGAGAGATTCCCATTGTGCCCAGTAGCGCTTCAGCACTTCGGAACGATGGCAGATATCTTGCCAATCCGGGCGGTGACCTTCCTCTTTTGTTGTCAAGATCGGTCCAATGTCTTCATCAGTCATTTGTTCTTGTCGACAGTCTTGTGTTGTCCAGCTGTCAGCCAGGCAGTCTACAGTGATAGCTTGAACATGTTCGCTTGAGTTTTGTTCTTCCTTTCTGTGGCAATGTCGGCAGTCTTCCGGGCACGGTCTTCGTGATAAGCCATCTGCATTACCATGCAGGCGCCCCCGCCGATGTTGTACCTTGAAGTTGTACTCTTGCAGACGTTCGAGGCACCTTGCCAAACTGTCCTTCTGGATTTTTAAATCTCAAGAGCCATGCAAGCGCGGCATGGTTGGTACGTAGTGAAAACTGTCTCCCATAGAGGTATTTATGGAAGTGCTCCAAAGCTCTGACAGTTGCCAACAACTCTCTCCTTGTAACACAATAATTTCTCTCTGGTTTAGAAAGCGTCTTGCTGTAATACGCTATTACTCGTTCTTCACCGTTCTGCACTTGAGACAAAACTGGTAGACCAGTATTGCTTGTCTACGATGTACTTCCCTTTGGAAGCTAGAAAAGCAAGAATTGGGTGCAAACATAATGCATTCTTTAAAGTTCTAAATGCTTGGTCACACTCACTCGATCACTGGAAGTTTACTTTATTTTCCGTTAGCTCATGTAGTGGTTTAGCAATAGTAGAGAAGCCTTTCACAAAACGTCGGTAATATGAGCATAACCCCAGGAAACTCCGAACTTCGTGTTTACTCTTCGGAACTGGACAGTCTCTTTTACTTTATTAGGATCCATGCTAACAGCCGATGCTGAAACCAGATGGCCCAGATACTGTACTTCCTTCTGGAATAGAGAACACTTCTTCGGTCTCAGCTGCGGTTGTGCAATGTGAATTCTAGTTAAAACTTCCTTAAGGTTTTCCAAATGGTCTTCGAAAGTCTTCCCGATCACTATGACATCGTCTAAGTAAACAAGACAAGTTTTCCATGTCAGGCCTCGGAGTATCAGGTCCACCAATCTCTCAAATGTTCCTGGTGCACTACAGAGTCCAAATGGCATGAAGTTAAATTGGAATAAGCCACTTGGGGTCGAGAAAGCAGTCTTTTCCTTGTTTTCTTGATAAAGACCCACTTGCCAATATCCACTCTTCAGGTCCAATGTGGAAAACCACTGTGCTCCGGACAACGTGTCGAGTGTATCATCAATGCGAGGTAATGGATAGCAGTCTTTCTTTGTAACGTCATTTAACCTCCGGTAGTCTATGCAGAAAGGCAATCCACCATCCTTCTTCGCTACCAGCACTACAGGAGAAGACCAAGCACTTGATGAAGATTCGATTACTCCCTCTGTCAACATGTCCTGTACTAACTGAGACATTTCCTCTTGTTTAGATAATGGAGGCCTTCGAGGAGGTTGGCGTATCGGTGTTGTGTCCCCGGAATTGATGCGATGTTGCACAAGGGAGGTTCTTCCCAGTGACTGTCCCCGAACTGCAAAACAATCTTTGAATTCGTGTAAAACTGTCAGAGTTCTTTTACCTCACCACTTGAGAGGTCGTTAGACGATCTGTTCAATAATTCTTGCAGTTCCTCTGGTAATTTAGAATTATCCGAAGCACTGGATCTTCGTTGCGTCATTCCGGCTACCCAGGCCACAGGAGTCAATTTGCCTAGGAGCATATTCCTTTGTAAAGTGATAGCTTGATCCAAAATATTCACCACTCGAATGTACATTCGAAGGTACATTTCCGGTTTCGTCAGGTTTTACTAAACTTCTGGCAATTAGTAGGCCCAGTGTGCTGACTACCTGGGGTTCGAATATAGAGCACTGGTTGCACCTAGTATCTATCTTGGTTCTAACCATGATGATCTTTTCGGAGTTTGACAGAACAGTTACGGCCACTTGGTTTATGACGTCCATCGATTTCTCTGCTGTCGTCATTGTTGATAGTATTACCTCTTTGCCTCCGATTCTCAAAACATTGTTTTTGAAGTCGACTATAAATCCGTATGTGTTCATAACGTCCACACTGAAGTATTATTCAGTAATTAATTATTAATTTTATGTTGTAATATATTGATTTTAAGTGTAAAGTTTTGGTCCAGGAATTCGTTTAGTGTACTTTGGCAGAGAACAATGGGCAAATACAAATAACAAAATGCGTATATCGAATAAAACATAACATTATTTATTTTCTTTTGATAACATAAAAAAGATCATGAATACACTTATTCCTCCCTAAGGCGTAAAACTGATTACCAATAACTATTACATCAAAATACGAATACGTATATCAAAATTATGCAAACTCAACACTTCTTGTTAGGCCTATATGCATATTCTTCACACACACAATCATACACATACATTTACATACTTTTAGGTTTTTTGTTGAGCTCAACTTTAAAATTTAGTTAAAAGCCAGTATTTAATTATTTTTGAAATGTCTACTTTCCTGTTGATGTGTATGGTTTCATCCTGCGGGACGTCTCCTGTTGTGTACACTGTCTGTTGTTTTCACTTTTAGGTTTTACGGCTGAACTGTTTTAGTTTTATTGATCACTGATTAATACATTATTTATACTTTTAAAAGTACAATACTGGTTAAAATTTCACATTGTTCAAATTACGTCTTATGCTGTTTATGCGGGCGAAAACGGTACTCAGCCGGCGGCGAGCGAAACTGCCCATGTCCGCTTTATTTAGATGTTGTTTGCCGACTGGCGTTCATGGTTTGTCTCTAACTGGTTCTCTCCGCTCCCCACCATATGTCTCGTCTTCAGCATTGAAGAGTTTCGCTGATCTTAGTATCACATTTTCAACTGGCCACGAATTGACTTTCATCAACAACATACTAGTGGAGTTAATTACTGGCTATAAATAGATTTTCGTTATTCTTCATAACCATATATGGTCATGAAATTCTCACTGTTAATCGCCTTACCCTAAGGGGGCCTCATCTGCACATGTTATAGAATTCATAAACTTACACAATAATATTTATGTAAATTTAGACCCATTACAACACCAAGAATTGCTTCATCCACAATGTCTGCAACAAGTACTTGATGATTAAACTCAAGTCGACTGAGGTGTAGGTGTATCTCCACTTTTCCATACACTTTTACAGGCCATCCAGTAGCTGTCCGCAAGCTGCAAGAGCACCAGATTGGCTTGAGATCTTTCACCACATCGGGACGCACAATAGAAACTGTTGCACCTGTGTCAACTGTAATCAAGGTTGGCCTCTCTTGAACAAATCCAGTAGCTACCAAGCTCCCACTGTTTTTCTGAAGTGTAGAAATTGCGTATTCTCTAGGGGCATCGTTCCTCCAGTTAGTTAGTTGTACCGACTATTACTCGTTTCCCTGCTGCTGAATTCTAACCCGACAATCTCGTTGTAGATGTCCAGGTTTCCCATATCTATAACACTTCGGTCTTCCATCCTTTCTTATTTTATTCTGTGGCGCCAACCATCGAGTCTCTGTTCCTTGTTCTTCTTCTTCATCGTGTGTGCTGTCGCGATCTTTTAGTGCGCGCACTTTATGACGTGTCCAACCAGACACTGATTTGGCGGCCTCAAATTGCAAAGCATGTACCAGGGTGTCCGCACTGTTCTGGTGTCTTGCCAATTGTAACACTTACTGTAGTTCGTTATCTCGGACACGGGAAGTAAATGTCTGCATCGCAAAACTCGTTAGAAAATCTTCTGGCCCTTCAGGATAGGCAAGTCTAATTAGTCTGTCGATATTTGCTTCAAACTCTTGAAGGCTCTCCCCGGAATGGTGTCGCCTTGCTCTCAGCTGGGTGCAGTACACATCTCGCAAATGTTTATCACCATACCGTAATTCTAGAGCTTTTATCAACTCGGCATAGATGTTCTGGCTGTCAGGTGGCACTTTCTGTAGTAGTTCTGCCGCGGGTCCTTTTAATGCGAGAACGAGTGAGACTGCCTTGTCTTTCTCTGTCCAATTATTTGCGCATGCAGCAGCTTCAAATTGGCGGAGGTATGTTGCCCAGTGACTGCTTCCGTCAAAGGTTGGAGCTTTGACATGAACTGTACCTACTGCAGGCAAAGTGACTTTCTCTATTAACTTATTTTCTGTGTCTTTTTCTGTCTTTATCACTGGTACAGTCTATTCAGAAATTTGTTTTGGTTGAATCTTCGTGCACTGTTCAACTTCACTTGTAATTTGTTCTCTTATGTTTGCCATTGAGTTTTCTACTGCAGATATTTTTGTTGACATAGCTTCTTCCACAGTCAAGACATATTTTTCTACTTCAGATATTTTTGTAGACATCGATTCTTCAACACTCGAGACAAATTTTTCTCTTCAGCTATTTTTAATGTCACTGATTCTTGTACCTCCGATATTTTAGTAACTTGATTATTAAGCTCACCTCGTAGGAGACCCAATTCTGCAGCACTATGTTCTTGCATCTGTTTCTGCTCCTGTATTAATGCTTTGATGTCTTCTGTTCCACGCTTCCATTCCTCTGCCTCCTGTCGTCGTCGTTCCTCTGTCTCTAGCATTAGTGCTTTCTGACGTTCCTCAGCCTCTTTTCTTTCTTGTCTTCGTTCTTCTTTTTGTTGTCTTTCTGCTTCTTCCGCCTCCTGTCTGCGTTTCTCATCCTGTTGTTTTTCTGCTTCTTCCCGTATCTGCCACAGCAATGTTTGCAAAGCTTTCATCATCTGACTGGGATCCATGTGTACTGATTAAAAACGAATCACACTTATCTTGTACAAACTGTCCACTGTTTCCACTGTTAACCATTTTATCCCAGTTCTGACACCACTGTTACGACGGTCTACTCGATCGTCGTAGGTACAGTGGAAACAAAATAAACAAAATAAGTACAAGACACCAAGTAAGTCACTAATCACACCTTAAATTTTTACTTTATTGTTGTATTGAAGTGTTAGTGGTCTCAAATATTTCTACTAGTAATTTTATACAAACCACTATGTTGTCTTTCGTATTGACGCGCGCTTTCGGCAGTCAAGCCATCTTCAGTAGTAAATGACCTGAAGATGGCTTGACTGCTGAAAGCGCTCGTAAATACCAATGACAACATAGTGGTTTGTATAAAATTACTAGTAGAAATATTTAATTTTTACAGTTAAAACAGTTCGTAATTAACAACACAGTCTCTACAACAAATCAAATGAAAATTGTTCACACGCAATAAAATGTCCACTAAAATTAAACACAATCGTATTACAATTATACCGTCCGATTATAAAACACCACTCTTAACTAATAACCACTTGAACGCGCACAGTAATATCACTACTATAACTTTCGAGTCGCATGGTCAATAATTCGCAAAAATACTGAAACTTAAGGCCGCTGCCGCCATGTATTTATAGCCGCCGAATATCTAGACGATTCCTAATTGCGTCTTAGTGTCCGTATGAACTACGTAATTATCTGCGGCATTGACACAGTCCGCACGGCTGGCGGCATCGAGAAGACTCTTGCAAATGTGTCTACAAGCACGTACACAACACACAGTAGAGCGAGATTCTTCTGGCACATTCGACAAACAAGTAGATTGTTCTGTGATGTCGTAACAATATTAATATCAATTGTAAATTAGTAGGTCAGTAAACTTGTCTATGTTGAGCTGCCATATGTTTAAAACAGTAGCTTACTTAGCATGTCTGTATGCTATATAACCACCATAGTGATAAATGCATTGTATACGTGCCCCTGTGTGTTTCCTAAGCACCGTTAAAGCATTTGGCTGTACATATGTATTTGTCTAGCTGCTGTAAGCCAACTTGTCGACCAACATTACTCGTCCCATGAACTTTGGTATAAGCCATTGTTAAAGACATTATGATAACAATAAACACACAGAGGCTGGATTCTGCATACTCCCATTGACTCGGGGGTAGATAGGTCATTAATCTTGACCTGTTCTGCATTGGATGTCTACTTGTAAATGCCATATGGTGGGTGGGGTGGGGTCAGTAATTTTTTGAGTGCTGTTACAAAAATATTGTTTGTAGCTGTGTTACTAGAATAATGGTTAACCTGAAAATTGAACAGTGCATTAGCCTCAGGTTTCGAGTGAAATCAAAAATAGCATGCTACAAAGTGTTTTAGTTTGTTGAAAGAAGTGTTTAAGGACAAAAATATATGCCCTGTACCCCAAGTTTGTGAGTGGGTCGAAAAGATTTTGTGAAGACCAAGAAGAGGTGGAAGATGATGAACATCCAGGTTGGCCAACGATGTCAAGAACTGATGAAAATGTTTAAAAAAATAAGTGAATTGTACACAGTGACCGTTGTTTGAGTATGGGATGATCGCCTGAGGTAGTGAATGAAAGTTGTATGTTCAGCAAAGTGGTGAATGAAAGTTGCTGAAACCACATGTTGTATGAAAGTTTAAACAGAGTAAAGTCTACACTAGAATTGTTCTGAAAATGCCAAGATTTGAACAGAAGGAGCTTCGAAAGAATGTGTGTTAACATTAAAAAAGAAAGGTACATTGTAAAGCTGGCCGCATGAGTAGGAAACTATGTAGACTAGTCATGTGGAGTCTACGGAGTTACTTGCTCATGCGGCCAGCTTTACATTGGAACCACGAAGCATAGTGCCCACACTGGTGTGGGTGAACACAGCTGCTACTGTTGACTGAGGCAACCAGAGAAGTCCTGCAATGGCAGAGTATGCGCTCGCCAATGCCGACCATTGGATCCTCTTCGTTGAGACGAAGCTTTTGTTAGTGATGAGTGAGTATTTCCTTTGCCTTCATATGGAGTCCGTTCAGAAACATGCTGCAATTGCTATGAATCGACGAGGTGAAAGGCTGTCATTAAATGCTTTTTGGCAAGGTGTGTTGTGAACCTCTAATACATGTTCTTCTTTCTGATTGGTTGGTGGTTGATTTATGAGTGTATCGTAGCACTTAGATAATTTATAAGTAGGAGTGGTGTTCACAGGACTTCTCCAGCCTTAACCACAGTACTGTGGTCACTGACGTCTACTGCCTTATGTTTAACACTGATGATGGCAGTCGATGGCACTGCAGAAACGTCACAGAAATGGCACAGCCAAACAGCCCGGGAAGGTATTTTAACAACATTGCAATAGTCTATTTGTAAATCCGTTATATTTCAGCCTGTTTCACAGCTCACAGAATAAATCATTTTTAGGTGTAATGTATTGTTCTCTTCCATAATTGTGCAATGAGTGGACTGATATTATAGAGGTATTCATGTGGAGATTATTTATATAATACACCTGTGGTGTAACTTTATATTTTTGAATTTTTTAAATTACAGATCAATTAAATTTTGTCGTTTTCTTAACTGAATGATTTTCGTTTTAAAGTAAAAGTAATAGTACTTAAAGCGTTTAATTGTAGCTTTTTAAACTTAAAAATATATTGAAGCTTCAAACTGTTTATATATATACATGTGTATATAAAATTGTGGATGTGTGTGTTTTGCTACCTTAAAGTCTCTACTCCTGTGTGCATGAACATGTGTATGAGGAGACATGATGCGGGGGGAGAAGGGATAGAGAGAGAGAGAGAGAGAGATTAGAGACGTAGATATAATTGGTTAGGCAATCGTAATGGATTTATTGATATTGGCAGGCAATACAATATCATATTTTCATATTGATGTAGACTTTCTGTAATTTTTACAGTGGCAAAGCGAGGAAAGGAGATGGAAACGATCTGACACCAAATCCGAGGAAGCTTAACGTCATCGGCAGAGAACTGGATAAATTGAGTAGGATTATCAACGAAATGACACCCGTTAGCGAGCTGCCTTTTAATGTACGACCCAAAACACGGAAAGAGAAAAACAAACTAGCGTCCAGGTATGATAATGCTGTGTGCATGTTTATATTTTAAGTATGACCATAAGCACACGTGTATTCATTTATTGATTGCAGTTTAGTGTCACATAGTAATAAGGAAAAGCAATGAATAGTAGCAACCACGTTCAGATATCTAGTATCTTCCTTCCATTGTTTGCTTAATCCTTACAGAGTCAGCTAATTTTCTGTGTGGGAGTCTTACAAAATGGCAAACCGATTTCTCACTAAACAACTTATGTTACACCAATTTCAATACAAAATTTAATATTAAATCGTAAAAAGTGCATGCAATTGTAAACTTTTTTTAAACACATAATGTATTAGCCATATGCTTAAGTTATTTCATCATTTGTATTTTGTAAATTTATAAAAATATTTCGTAAATATAAATTTAGCAACACACAAAATAAAACTTTGTAATTTGACAGTGAAAAACTGTATAAAACCAATAATTATGGCACTGGTAAATGCTAAATTTATAAACTGTATTGTTTTCTCAACAAATCTAAATAAAATTTTTAGATATTAATCAAAAATTGAGTTGAGATTTTTTAAATATCACCATACTATTGTAGGTTATAATTACCACGGTTGTTTTTCTGTTTGGTATTTTCAAAAAATCATGTGTTATATTATTTTCACTGTTATTACTACTAATTAGTGTTGTATATGTTATAAGTTGAAAATAAACCTTATTCATTTATGAATAAGTATTATTAAAATAACTGTAACAAAACACTATAGCATGTCCAGAAAATGAACTCTCGGTAAAACAAATAGTAACAGCCTATTCAGTCACATGTTAAACAAGTGCCTCATGAACAAAGAAGATGAAATTTTTATGTTGTATAAAGGAATTATACTTCTTTGCATGTGTATAAAATGGAGTGCTACCCGTTAATAAATTGCTAAACTACATTGTGTATAAAATCGGCAGTCAATTTGATCACCCAATGGTACGTTTAGTGCAGACCACAGACCTGTGACCGTGAAAGATTTAAGGATCTCATTGACTAGGTTGTCATTACTATTTATTATCAAAATACCCTTATACCATATGTAGTTTTTTATACCGTCCTTATACATCCATAAATACTTGTAGTAACTGTAACAAATGTTTAGGTCATTGCTGGAGAGCATGATGTAATATGTATGGGAACGTCCATTGAGATATACAAAATTTTTGACTGAATTGATAGAATTTTATTATTTGAAGATTTAAAGCAGCCTCATAATTTTGACATGATAATGTCTTTTAGCTGGACATCGTTTGAAACTTTCTGTAACATTTTATTTACCATCACGCTGTATAACGTCATCATTGCATGACGTCATTGGGATTGTTGTAAATAAAGGTTTGTTTTGATACGTCGCAATATACTGTATATATATATATATATATATATATTTTGTGTTGGGTACACGTTTTCTGGTCATTCATATATGTAAGTAAGGTTATCATTTAAATAGCAAAAATGTAAGGCAAAATACCGTTTACCAAATGGTAAAAGCTTAAGAGCATGATAATGTCTTTCAGCTGCCAGCTAAATGCAACATTTGCGCAAAAGAAACAATCAGTCACTCAGTAACCATAATAATGTTGCATTTAGCTGGCAGCTGAAAGATGTTATATTTCACTTTTATTTAAATAAATATAAATGTATTTGTTATATAAAATCTCTAGTAACTTATATTCGGGTCTGTTTACATTGTTCGAGTTAAACACGTGTGACACATTTACCCTAATTATGGTATCTACCATAATTATAGCACCTGTTTATTTCAGTTTCGTTATATAAATTTTTATTACCTAAGGATCCAGGATTCTGCTCAGCGAGAATGCTGACAGAGATGGTCATTGAAATGAGAATACATTTAATTGCAGTAACTATTATCAATCGTAATTTATTCAGGAATTTCTTTAATCGTGTACACCATATAACAACTTGACACGGCGGCCATTACTAATTTCCGCCCTTTACTATCACCACTCCTGTATGTTTAATTTTAAAGGCTAATTCAAACAATTAATTTTACTGGTTATGACCTAGTTTCATGATCGTGTGATTTGATAATATCTAATTATAGTCAACGCAAACCAACCCCCATTTGGAAGTCGACATTTAACGTTCACACCTCTCTCACTCACTCACATTCATACAAACATTTTTGGATTTACTTTTGACTGTGTACACATCATGATTATATTTTTTATGATTAAAAGAGCTCTTTAAATAAAAATTTTGGTTGCCACTTCCCTTGTCAGTAAACTGGACGTTCTAGTAGAGTGTCACATGTTGATTCCAAACGGCGTGGTTACATTTTCTTGGCTGCACTGCATTTACATTTAACACTTTTAATATTGCTTTATACTGCTCAAACTCTGAAAGTAACTAACACTGATTTGCTTTTGATTACATTGTTAACACTTTGCAATACTTTAAACTTGACTATTTCAAGCCAACACTATTGTTAGCGTGTGGTCGCCATGATGAACTTCTGTGTACTGGGCTAGACGTTTAACTAGCTTTCGTCTGTCCTTTGCACTGAATTTACATGTGGGTTATAATTACTGGTTAACACTGTTACTCGTGATTAAATTTTGTCAATTTAAATAAAACACTCGCTGACTAATTAGGCAGCACAATTGTTACGTGTTGCTGCCATGATGATGTTCTGTGGACTGGGACGGAAATTATGCAAATTTTACGTATGTGTGTGTGAGTAAAACGTCATCGTTCTTTGTTTCTCATTATATAATAGCCTGGTTAGTTACGTATTTTTATAACGTCATGGTGGTTTTATGACGTTTGGCGTTGTTGGGCAATGAAACGTGAGCAAGTAGCGCCGTTATTAGTGGCTGTAACCATTATAAGTCTTTTTATCTGCACGTACACTGCTGTCCTTGAAATTATTTTGTTGTCTCGGAACTGCGTCGTTGTCGGCAAAACCAAGGGAAATTATGTCACCCATAGAAATGACTTTAAAACATCGGAATACAATAGTTTGCTACCTTGCATACCATATTTTTTATATCGGACTTTTTTGTACTGTCACAAAACCCCCTCAATGAAAGGTTTTGTGTCGAGACACAAAAACTTTCATTGACTCATTCACACTTCTCTAAAAGGATCAGCTCAGATATGGAGCCACAACCCCATGTAGTGTTACAAAAAAATATAAATTCAATCACTTACCCTTGGTTCAATGATGAGGTTCGCACCTTCTGACCTTACTGGACTTCTCCAGAGAGATCCCTACACCATAAGGCCATGAGGCACTTTACGCTCCTGTTCTGACTCACCGGCCAGCTCAGGACCGCGGTCACCACACCATAAAACTCTGAAACATTCAATACAAAATTTTAAAATAGTGGCCTTCTCTATATCCATATCCACAACTGATATGTTTCCTCTTAGTCCGTTGGTTTGCGTTTTGGGGCGTTGGTTTGCTGGATTCTAAAAATTTCACCCAATGTATAACAAGAATTAAGATAGAAATTGCTCCCCTTCACAATCCGGTACCTAGTACACATTTCTGACTTCTGTCAACTATATTCACTCCCTTTTATCCCATGAAAACAATTGTTCTTAACCAAAACAACAATGTATTTTACTGCTTTAGCAACAACCATTAACCCTAATAATTTACTTCATATAATCTTACAATATCTATATCATGGCAGACAATTTAAAAGCTTTATAATTTCTCTACGACTTTTTCTTACATTTAACCTTCTTTATAACAGAATCATTTCTAGAGAATGGACAAACTTTACAAAATTTTAATCTTATAATCGTTACTATCTTGGTAGTAACCTCCTATCCACACACACTATTGTTGACATAATAAAACACAATAAAACATTGTACATCATAAGCATTAAACACTAACATTGAACAATTCACAAATAAACAATTTACATAACTTGTAGCAAAATTTTATAACATTTTTCCTATCAACAATTCTCTATTCAACTTTTAATATTTAACATTCATTTAGATTCTATACAAAATTTCACATTTATCATTTACCTTTCCATTTACCTTACCTTTCAGTTACATCACCTTTCTACTATGAATTTTCTTTTCTAACCTTTTTATCCTTACTAGTTTGGGTGACTCTCTATTATTCATTTTTCTCTATCTTACTTTGGCATTTGTCAACCTAACCTTACTACCTCTTTTTCACTATTAACAACCGCTTCTAACCATTAATACATTATGACACCAATATCTCTATAATAACCCCCTTCACAAATCCCATTTAAAACCTCTGGCACCGCTCATTTTTGTACTAGTATGTGTGTATTCCCTCTAACCAACTCATTCCCTTATCGGTTTCTGACCCTTTCAGATAACCCTTTCCGGCGCTAAACGGTCCCTTCCTGTCTCAACATCTCTCGTTGGACTCCTACACCAATACCCTTATTACAAAATATCACCATCAACAACAAATATAATTACCACTCACATTACTCACCTCTACATATAATCCCTACCTACTGTGTCCCTAAAATATCTAACACCTCTTTATATATTATCAGCATCTCAGCACTTTATTTTTCCTAACTCCCAATAACTTTATTCAGCTAACTCCAATGCCCTGATTTATCCTTATTCCCAAACTCTTTACAACATTTCACATTAATATACCATTAGAAATTCATCACTTATCTACTAACAACAATACCTCTCAATAACCAAACCTATAACATGCTTAATCATTTACTAACCCTTTAGAATCTAAATTCCATAATATCCTTTCAAAATCATTATTAAACTTCTTTTACTTATTTAAAATTTTACAATAGTTTACACACAAAAAATACATAGAATACACAATAGCAAAATTACACAAATACATAGACATCAATACACAAAAATATACAATTCCCCTAATCATGAAATCATTTACCATAATCAGTCCATTTTTTAAAAACACTGTCCACACAATTAAATGTTCATAACACAATAAACAATACACAACTACCCCATATCGTCAAATAATAATCTTATCTTATATCTATATACATTGCTTATTATTGAATCTCTTATATTAACATCATAAATGCATCTACCATTCAAATTTTCCTTATTTTCCACAAACTCATTTAATCTGTCATGATTGGTCATTGTCCTGTCACCTCCAGTATAATTCGTCACCACTAGGTATGTTATAAAGTCATTATCATCTCCTACGACTGCTATATCAGCTTCCTTACAAGGTAAGTACTTATTATTTTTATTATATATCATCTCTACTCCTAACCTTCCCTTAAACTCTTCATAATCTCTGCTTATCTTAAAAATTTCTACCTCCCTCTTTCTCTCACAATATCTCTCACTATCATACCATCTCTCTCTTTTAAAACATCTCTCATAATAACTCTCCCAACAACATTTCTCTCTCTCAATATATTTCTCTTTATCATACCATCTCTCTCTCTTTAACCCTTCAACACACACTATCATTCCATTATCATTATATTCAATTCCCCATAAAATTTCATTTATACTACCAACCTCCACACTATTATCACCTATTACCATATCTTTATTTATTTTATCGTAATTTTCTATCCCACTTACCTTGTCGTCTTTGTTCAATTTATCTGATTCTCTACTATTCTCTACCCCCATTTTACTCTCGTAATTTTCATCTACTTTATTCTTTTGTCTATCAAACTTCTCATTAACTAATGTAACTATTTTCTCTTCCGTTTTATCGAAACGTGCGTGCATTTCATCAATTCGTTTATCAAAATTAAAATTTTGTTTTTCGATTTCGTTTTTTATTTCGTCACATTTTATATTAAAATTATTGTTCTGTGTATTGAAAAGCATTTGCATCATTTTCATAATTTCGTTATTCTCAGCCCTGTTATTTGGGACTGGTGTTGAGTGCACTATTCCTTCACTCATAACTACTGATTCTGTCATGCTTATTTGACTGTTATTTGTACTATCAGTTATGTTTAATAAAGAACTATTTTCTTTATTCTCTGCCATTATAAAATTTGTTAATGGTTTGTCGCTTTATATTATCGTTACCACCTAACCTACAACCGCATTCTCATTTTCAATGTCCACTCTGCCGCAATTCAGGCTTATTATATAAAATGTATTTATATATTTTATATAGTCACCAGTTCGGGCCCATTTGTTATATTTCACTTTTATTTAAATAAATATAAATGTATTTGTTATATAAAATCTCTAGTAACTTATATTCGGGTCTGTTTACATTGTTCGAGTTAAACACGTGTGACACATTTACCCTAATTATGGTATCTACCATAATTATAGCACCTGTTTATTTCAGTTTCGTTATATAAATTTTTATTACCTAAGGATCCAGGATTCTGCTCAGCGAGAATGCTGACAGAGATGGTCATTGAAATGAGAATACATTTAATTGCAGTAACTATTATCAATCGTAATTTATTCAGGAATTTCTTTAATCGTGTACACCATATAACAACTTGACACGGCGGCCATTACTAATTTCCGCCCTTTACTATCACCACTCCTGTATGTTTAATTTTAAAGGCTAATTCAAACAATTAATTTTACTGGTTATGACCTAGTTTCATGATCATGTGATTTGATAATATCTAATTATAGTCAACGCAAACCAACCCCCATTTGGAAGTCGACATTTAACGTTCACACCTCTCTCACTCACTCACATTCATACAAACATTTTTGGATTTACTTTTGACTGTGTACACATCATGATTATATTTTTTATGATTAAAAGAGCTCTTTAAATAAAAATTTTGGTTGCCACTTCCCTTGTCAGTAAACTGGACGTTCTAGTAGAGTGTCACATGTTGATTCCAAACGGTGTGGTTACATTTTCTTGGCTGCACTGCATTTACATTTAACACTTTTAATATTGCTTTATACTGCTCAAACTCTGAAAGTAACTAACACTGATTTGCTTTTGATTACATTGTTAACACTTTGCAATACTTTAAACTTGACTATTTCAAGCCAACACTATTGTTAGCGTGTGGTCGCCATGATGAACTTCTGTGTACTGGGCTAGACGTTTAACTAGCTTTCGTCTGTCCTTTGCACTGAATTTACATGTGGGTTATAATTACTGGTTAACACTGTTACTCGTGATTAAATTTTGTCAATTTAAATAAAACACTCGCTGACTAATTAGACCAGCACAATTGTTACGTGTTGCTGCCATGATGATGTTCTGTGGACTGGGACGGAAATTATGCAAATTTTACGTATGTGTGTGTGAGTAAAACGTCATCGTTCTTTGTTTCTCATTATATAATAGCCTGGTTAGTTACGTATTTTTATAACGTCATGGTGGTTTTATGACGTTTGGCGTTGTTGGCCAATGAAACGTGAGCAAGTAGCGCCGTTATTAGTGGCTGTAACCATTATAAGTCTTTTTATCTGCACGTACACTGCTGTCCTTGAAATTATTTTGTCGTCTCGGAACTGCGTCGTTGTCGGCAAAACCAAGGGAAATTATGTCACCCATAGAAATGACTTTAAAACATCGGAATACAATAGTTTGCTACCTTGCATACCATATTTTTTATATCGGACTTTTTTGTACTGTCACAAAGACATTATCATGCTCTTAAGCTTTTACGATTTGGTAAACGGTACTGTATCTTTTTTGCTATAGGATTTCATTAATACTGTGTTGTTCACACACAGCTGCAGTTTTCTATCTGTCAACTATTGTTTATCTGATTTTCACACACACACATACACACGCACGCACGTGCAATCTAACAATGTTTTACACTTATCAAAAAAAAAGTGTGTTGCTTATATCCCACTAGAACTGTTAAATCATAATGGCACTGTTACATTCAATAGTGGCTTAAAACAATTTTTTTTTCTACTGGTTTACGAGGGGTAACCCAAAAATAAGGTCTCCATATTTTTTGAAAATAGAAAAAAACATTTATTTAAACATTTTTTACATGGTTGTGAAGCCACAACAACATACTATTTTTCAACATAATCGCTGTTACGTTCGATGCATTTTTAGAGCCGCTGTGGCAGTTTTAGTATGCCAGTACATAGAAGTTTGCCGACAATTCATTGAGATAGCATTTTACCTCTTCTTTCACCTTGTCATCGTTGTCGAATCGCATTCCACCCATATGTTCTGTCAAATGTGTAAAATGATAGTCATTGGGTGCCTAGGCCGGACTATAGGGGGGTTGGGTGATAGTGTTCCATCCAAATTGGTTCAGAAGATCAACGGTTGCGCAGGCGACATGAGGGCAAGCATTGTCGTGAAGAATGGACACGCCCTTGGTAAGCATTCCTCTTCTCCGGTTCTGAATCACCCGTTTTTGAGTTTTTTGAGTGGTCACAATATGCGTCTGCATTTATTATGGTCCCAGTAGGCATGAAATCAATCAACAATACCCCCTTCCAATCCCAAAACACAGTCGCCATAATCTTACCGGCAGACTGTGTTTGTTTGAATTTTCGCGGCCTTGGCAAAGTTAAACGCCGCCACTCAAGTGATTGTCGTTATGGATTCAGATGTGAAGTGGTGAACCCACGTTTTGTCACCTGTGACAGTAGAATTCAAAAAGTCGTCTCTTTCGTCCCCATAGCACTCAAGAAATTCGCGGGCAGCTTCGACGTGTTGCCGTTTGTGGTCTTCTGTGAGCATTCATGGGACCCACCTTGCTCACACCTTCTGATATTCCAGCTTTTCAGACAAAGTCCTCTGAATGGTGGATTTTGAAACTTCAGGAAGCAAACAAGAGAGCTCGTGGATAGTGATCCTCTGATCTTCACGCACGACTTCAACTTTCCTGATGGTCTCGTCTGACACTGATGGTCTCCTGCTTCTTTCTTCATCATGAATTTCTGTACAACCAGCT
The DNA here is from genome assembly GCA_034769895.1 of Magicicada septendecula. Classification (NCBI taxonomy): domain Eukaryota; kingdom Metazoa; phylum Arthropoda; class Insecta; order Hemiptera; family Cicadidae; genus Magicicada; species Magicicada septendecula. Next base: position 3,805,294 of record CM068367.1, read on the forward strand.
TTAAACTCTCTACGCCACTTGCGGACGTTTTTGACATCCATACACCCCGCCCCATACATTTCAATCAACTGTCTATAAAATTTCAGTAGATTGAACACCTTTTGCATGGAGAAATCAAATGACTTCGCGAAGTCCACACTTGGCAGGAACAGCGATTGGGCCTCCATTGGTAACGGCTTCCAAGCCAAGACTAATCGACGTAGCGAGCTTGGTGACCACTTGTTTGAAGAGGAGGAATGGCCTAATATGGCAGTGGTGCCAACTGCTGCCCAAAAAATTTCCCTGCGCCTCTAGCGCTTTGGAGACCTTATTTTTGGCTTACCCCTCATATAACGAACAGGAAAATCTTGTAATTCACAGTCTCCATTCCTGCCTGTTCTGTATGCTCCTGTATAAGCATTGAAAGATGAGTGGCTTTTTCCTGTTTCATGTTTCTTTTATTTGGCTGGTAAATGTCTCGGCATAGTGGGAAGGAAAGGCCAAGGACCGGAGTGTACGGATGAGATAAAAATGAGGAAGAAGGTATGTGGTGGTTAAGAGACCGTCTTTAGAGGGGAAGAAATTCAGGGTCCCTAGCACCCTCTGGGTTGAGGAGGAGGAGAAGAAGAAGAAGGAATGACTAAGAGGTATTGCTGATGCTGGCGTGTATTACCTCGGAAATATTCAAAATACTATGCTCTGTCGGCGTATATGATAATGAGTTGAGGGTGAGTTCCAACATCTCAAAAGCAGATCCCTTGCTAAGCGGTAAACCAAACGGAAATCCTAATTTGCAGTTTGGGAGGGGGGGTTGAGGTGAAGGCTCATTGCTTTCAATCCCAATACAAAATACTTTAAAACAACACTCATATTGCGATACGGTATTGTGTGATACTGCTCTCTCTCTCTCTCTCTCTCTCTCTCTCTCTCTCTCTCTCTCTCTCTCTCTCTCTCTCTCTCTCTCTCTCTTCCCTCCCCCTCCCCTCCCTCCCCCCTATCCCTCCCCTAACTCCCTCCCCCCTCCCTCCCCTCCCTCCCTCCCCCCTCCCTCCCTTGGTGCAGATCTTTCTAAAATCTACAATGTGGGGATTTCAACCATAAATGACATTAAAACACAAAAAGATAAACTGGAAAAATTCGTCGAAAAAGTGGATTCTGAAGAAGAGTCACAAAACAGTAAACATTGTGGACAGGCAATAATAACACAGCTTTGGAAGATGCTATTTACATATGGTTTACACAGAAAAGAAGCTTGGATGAAACCATTGCTATCTAAAAAGGCACTAGATTTCAATAAATCCTTGAATGGGCTCACCGATTTCAAAGTTAGTGCAGGGTGATTATATAATTTAAAAAAACGGCATGGGATCCGAGAATTAGAAATTGGAAGAAAAAAGTTATCTTCAGACCATGGTGTTTTCCAAACATTCAAACTAAAATTTCTTAAATGGTTGTTAAAAATGCTTTCAGGGGAGACAGTGTGTACAGAGACAGAGAGCAGTGTAAACTGCTTTCCTCTGCCTGAAATATCTCTTGTTTCGGAAAACCTCTGACCTAGGTCAGAGTGACTGCATCCCAAACCACTCTCAGAGAATTTGAAAGTGAACAAAAATTGAAAAATCAGAACAAAAAAATTGGAATCTGCCAATCGGCAGCTGTGAATGCATCTCCATACACTTCCAGCCCTGTTTTAGAGATTAGGTTATTTTAATAAATCGCTTAAACAGCGTTATTGTGTGTACACACAGGGGAGTTCCTTGTGGAATTTAAAATTGTTCTTTTTTATTTTTTAAGTACTGAATTTCAACACCACCTCGCTCATTAATAAATAAAAACGTATTATACCGCTTTTCGACATATAAAATTCTAGCAGTTCAACGTATATTTAAAAAATCCAGACAAATTGAAAATCTGGATGGAGTCCAGTCCCAATTGATCCTAATTTTTGAGATTCCACTGCATTTGCAGCCTTGAAAAACAATTATGTACACACTGGAGAATGAAGGCAGAGGGTTTTGCAGAGAATGATCTACGTGTATCTTTTTTGCCCAGACACAGTTCCCGTACAGGGTTGTCTGTGTCATGACTACTCTAGTGCAATATCTCTTATGATTTGAACCATTGTTTTGTACAGGCAAAGTAGCACTTTCTAGACTTCAACACGAATTTTTGGGACATCAGTAAATTGAAATGCGAAGAGGTAATATTTTATTTTTATTTTGGCTCAACAGATGAAAGATAATATATGTATACCAAAATTGAAAGCTAAAGGCACATGTGCAGAAACCAGTTTCTTCATGGACAAGTCCATTTTTAGATTGTGAACGGTGGGAGGGTAATGGAGAATCAGCTGTTATGCAAGCTAAGGTGTTACCAACATACGTGTCATGTTTTTGTTACGTTGTTAATTACTGTGTTACGTACTACCTCAGCTTATTATTAATTATGTCATTGTTTTACAGTTCATTTTAATCGTTTAAACGGAACTATTCGTGCTAGCTTTAGCACATACTTGAGCAAGTCTGAAGGTTTTTTATTAACGTCTTGGTTATCTTTACAATAAAAATAAATAAGTATAAAACAAACAGTACAGAAATAATAGTAGAATATTAGTTCTATTATGATATAAAATGTATGTGTGTGTCTGTGAGCGTGTGCGTTTTCGTTTTGAGTCATAATAAAATGAAGTAGAATATTGAAATGAAAAAAATTATTAAAATTTTGATTGTTGCATGTTTTAACTTTAACTTTTTGCTTTATTTACAATAAAAGGTTGTTTTCCCAGCTGATAAAACATATGATCTCTCTGTCGTTCATCTGTTACTTTTACGAGTTGTAAATTTGTGGGGCTAAAAGATGTTCTTAAAGATATTATTTACCTAAAATACTCTATTAAAATAACATGATTGTTCCTTTTTCTTCTTGCAACAAATTTTTGTTGTATAGGATTAAAAGATTTTTGAAAGTAAGCTAATACCGGTACAAAGAAGTCGTCTCTTTATGATAAACTGCAGAGACTGTTGAGTGTAATTAAGGAGCGGAAGTGCACAAGTGCATAGTTTGCACATTCAATTCCATTCCATTCTGATAAGAGCTGGTAGTACGTCTCAACAGCAGACAATTGCATGATTAAAAAAAGAAATGAGAGATAGGTTTATTTGATATGTGACAGAGAGAGGGAGCAAGAAGGGGGGGAGGAGGAGAGCGTGAGTGAGTGAGTGAGTGAGTGAGACATTCGTGGTAAGTGAAACACAAGATTACTAACAAACCTTGCATGCAAATTCGGGTTACTATTCGAAACAATATTCATACGTTGGCTGCACTGATGCTCATAATTCTCTTCTCGCATCTCAAAGCTTCTGCCACATCACCATTCCCCTCTGACCATAAGCGTTTTGCCTATTCCCATGTCCTTAACTTTCAGTTTTGCTATAACAATATTGAACATTGAAAACGTATTTGAGAATATTGCGCAATCATACTGTTAAATAGTTATAGAATAATAATTGTTAGAGATTAACACACGATATATTTTGTGTTCGTGTATGAATAATTTTGCAGTGTAATGGTGTTTTATTGCTTCGCAGAATGTCATACGATAATGATAATAACCTCATTACTATCGGAAAGTCGTTACACCATGTTGTGAACACAAAATGGGTCATTGTACGTACTGTACGTCATCAGAGTGGGCGTACTGCACTTGTGTTTGGTTTATGTGTAAGGTTGTCGTGTGTGTGTGTGTGTGTGTGTGTGTGTGTGTGTGAGAGAGAGAGAGAGAGAGAGAGAGAGAGAGAGAGAATAAAATCTCAATAATAATAATAATAATAACAATAATAATACTTTAATCTTGTCAAGAGAAAATGCTGTTGTGAAGTAGTCGATGTTATAAGTGCTATAATAATAATTATGCCATGTGTCCAATATACTTCTGTCAGCTAGTAAACTGTATTGTCTGTGTGATGTCAATAGTTTCACACATAAGCTTGTATACAGATAACATTAGTGTTTTTGTTTTTCATCGGTGGCCAAACATCTAGTTGCAAACTATTTTCGATATTTCATAGAATTGCGTTTCCTTAACTCAGTTTCATTGCAGTCATGTATATTTTTTTACTTCTATGTTCCGTAAGGAAATGAAAGTATGGTGATCGCGAAAAATACGTGTTCGAGATAAGGGCAGATTCTGACTGTACTACCCTCAAAACATGAAGAAAAGTCATTTTCAAAAAAGTGTCTGTGCGTAGAATTTTTTCTACGGCAAATAACTGCCACAAAATCAAACAGATTAAAATAATTTTTTGCATATGTGCCCAAGTTGTAGATGACTCAAGGCCAATAGTTTTTAGTGAAGATCGGTTAAGGGGGAGGGATAGTTTACCTACAACATTTTACGTTTTAACAAGAGTAAAGTACTTAATTTTGATAAATAAAGTATCCTGAAAAGAAGGTCTTAAGAATCCACTGTAGAAAGGAAGATGAAATATCTATAAATGAAAGGGTAGTTGAACGGGGAGGGGATAATTTTTTGTATTGATGTTATAAATTTATTCAACCGAAAACTTAAAAAATTTCAATAAAATATTAACAATTGCTATCGTTGTATTTGGATGTAAACAAAATATCATAACCACGGATATGTAAACAAAATAATTGTTTGTTTTCAGAAATTCACACATTACAAATGCTGGGTGTATTCGCTTTCTTTTGCATTGTTTAAATAAAAGATAATTTAATCAGATTAATCATTTATTTTTAAAATATTAACAATTATGTAAAATTCGTATTTTGATTATCTTTCTCAGCTTTTTTACCAAAAGCATGCTGATATATTTAGTTTCGTTCTGAGTGTATACAGATTAAAAGTAATTTTATAATTAATTAGAACATGGATGTTATGTATAGTTCTCTATACCAAATTTTTTTAAACCTCTTTGTGTTTAAACTCATGATTGTCGTGACAAAAACAATGATGACAACGTCGACGACGATGACGACCATGATGATGATGATGTAACTGTCATTTTGTTTTCATCACCTCATGCTTCTTTTTTTTAAGTGATAAAAGCATCTAGATGATGGTGGATTTTGTGGTACAAAAATAACTTTATGTATTTTTGGATAGAAAAAAGGATTTGTATCATTATTATTAAATTACACACTATATAAATTTTGAAGTAATTTTAATTTTGTCTTGTGTCTTCATAAAATAGAAAAAAAATTGTTTAATTAAAAATTTTAATTCCTTGTTATTTTAATTTTTTATTGAGTATTTAAATTTAAAATTCCTTAACTTCTAATTTCTAACATAGTTTTGATTTAATTACAGACGTGCGCAAATTATTAGACTAAAGGTTTGAAGAATAAGAAAATTATGGGTTACAACTCAACGATCTTTTATTATAAGTTTTCTTTGCATATTAATATTTAGTATGAATCCCTTTATTTTTTATTACCATTTGTAACCGCTTTGGTGTACTTTTATTAAATTTATACAATTATTTTTCATTTCATCATGGTGCCACATCTATATGAGTGAAGTGATTAGGTCAGCCTTTGAACTTTTCTTTCTTCATTTTCTTCTTAGTTATGGCCCAGACATTTTCATTAGGGTTCAGATCGAGGCTACTCCCCATCCATGGCAGTACTTGAACATCATTTTCTTTCAGAAATTGTGTTGCCTTGTGTTTATGTCGGGGCCCCGCCATGGATAAAAACAAAGTTCCCATTGAGAAACCACTCTTACTTGAGGTAACAGTCTGATTTTCACAAGGATGCCATGGTTGTGGCTCCTGATCCTGAGTTGTGAGTATGAATAGACATGAGAAGACATTGATGCTATATAAATACTGGTTGCCAGTGTTTAGAAATGCTGAAATCCGGACTGTCAGGGTGCGGTGCGATGTGGTTGGCTTGCACCGTCCTGTTACATCTTTAGTCCTCTATTAGACTAGGTCACTGGTGGCAAACTTGGTGGGTCCACCGTATTATGGGACAAGAATGAATCAGCCATCAGTTGCGCCACCGTTAAAGAAAGCCTGTTGTTTGCAACGTAGAAATGTAGTTGAGAAAATGGCACCAATCGAAAGTTTGCTTCTCATTGCATTTCTTCTAATATCCTAGTTTCAAGTGAAGACAGACGACTGTATTATACTTTCTTTGATGAAGTTTGTGCAGATGATAATAAATTTTTTAATCACTTGTCAAAAGCGTCATTTTTTGAACTTTTGGACTACATAAAAAGTGACATAAGTGGTATTAACACGAGGATGAGAAGAGGATTTTATTTTTTTTATCTCATCTGGTTTTTTATTTTCCCCATCTTTTGCACCACTTTCATTAACGCTGTCACTCGACATTATCATAATGCAAAACGAATCAACTGACTTTCAGTAGCAAAAAGGTAGGTAGAGGAAACTTGGTGTTATGGAGAACGTGTGGTGTGCACATAGTTGTCGTGGTGCTACTAGTGGCCTTGTGCAATAGACTAAGTCTGAAACAATGCGCCGGCTGGCAGTGGTGCCACCAAAACTTGCCCAAGCTGTTGGCAGGATCGCCCACCAGTTACCCTAGTCTAATAAGTCTCATTTGCTTCAATGCACCACTGTGTGCTGAGCCACCAGTGGCCTAGTATAATTACATATTTGTTTCCACACCTCTGAGGATGGGTACGGCTTAAATGTCAGGCTATATAAATGTCAGCTCTTACGGACTACGACGTAACAGACTGGGAAAGTTTATTTGTTTTGACAATTCCAGTTGCATTCTTTGCATAAATTGTGTAGTTTATAGGAGCACAAATATATTGATAAAACTGAAAAATCATTAAATAATTTGGAATTATGTATACCCAGAGACTGTAACTTGGTGAATATAAACAAACAGGGTGTCCAGGGTGTGTCAGCTGTTGATATTATTTTGTATAAAATGGCTTTAGATCTCTGTTCAACTCTTCTTCTTCCAGACATTACTATAAACGCTGGGAAGGATAAAGCAGAATCTATAAAATAGGTTAATTACCTTCTGTCAAACGTTTCTTAAAATCCTTTTAGGATGACTCGAGTTTCGACACCATTTGGTGTCATCATCAGATCACAATATGAATCAGGTTAAAACATTTTGATGCATATGCATCACGTCAGATGTTAAAAGATTAAAAAACAACACATAACAATATATAAATAATAAATAAACTATATCTCAACAAATAACATTACAATAAAAAAAAAAAAAAAAACAACGCGGCCGCAAACGAACCTGTACAGGAACGCACCCACAGTGAGACTAATCAATGCCGGTCTGACCCTGGTTCATTTTTATCGATCTGATATAGCCAATATCTCGCTCCATAAGATCGATTCTATTACCGTAAATAAAACATTATTGGTATGTATTGCTTTCTCATTTAGGATACGATTGTGATCCTTCTTTATGGCTTTATATATCTCGAATCTTTCAAGGGTGTCCAGCTTTAGTGACTTTTTACATTTATGTAAGATATCCAGATTACAGAACTGTTATAAGAAAGCAGAACCTATTACCGTTAACGGAGGCGTTAGACAAGGGTGCAGTTTATCGCCTACTTTTTTTAACATATGTATTGATGATGTTGTAAGGCAGTGAACTGGTCCTGGAATCTACTTACTTCCCGATAATTTCTCTATTAACATTCTGCTGTTTGCTGACGATCAAGTTATCCTACAAGGAAACGAAAATTAATACAAAAATCAGTGTATAAATCCAAGTAAAATTTGCCATGAATATAATTTTAAAATTTCCATGACAAAGACTAAAATAATGGCGTTTGAAGGAAAATTTCCAGTACGCTCCAAAGTAGTAATGGACAATAAAATTATTTGACAAATAACCCACTACAGGTATCTAGGGTGCGATGTAAGCTATGAATATGAGGAATATATCGATAATAAAATAAACAGATACCAGAGGATGTGTGGCACAATTCATAAAACTCTGGGAAAGAAAGTACAAAAAGATACAGTAATTGAAATTTTATAAAGTAATGGTGGCACCAGTATTGATGTATGGGAGTGAATCGTGGACACTCACCCAAAATTAGAGAAAATGAATTCAGGCTGCTGAAATGAAATTGTTAAGGAGAGTCAAAGATTGCACCCTAAGAGATCACATAAGAAATGCAGACATAATTTTGATAAATGATAAAATTAAACAAAATCAAGAAAACTGGGTACAGCACATAAATAGAATGGGTGACTTGAGAATACCATAAAGGATAAAACAGTATACGCCTTTTGAAGAATGAGATAGAGGCAGACCAAGAAAACGGTGGCTGTGAAGACAGAACAGGCTGCAAGCCTGATCCGTGAAGTGAAGAAGAATAAGATAAATGGCTTTGTCAGTGTTGCTGTCTAAATGTTAAAACATGATCAGAATAGTTCTACATGCTTTCCGTTGTGAATATTAAGACAGGAAGGTTTTTTTTTACATTGGAAAGTAGGTGGTGTAATTTTATGCCATCTGTCAAAACACCAAGTCCACTCGAGGGGGAGCATAATATTATGCCCATGGTACTCAAAGTGTTAAAGCATTTTTATTTAAGATCAGAGTTTTACTTTGTTGATTCTTGATGTATTTTTTAAATTTAAAAACATGTAACTACACAAAAAGAAGAAGAGGAATACTTACTTACTTACCCCGATTACTACGATTTTTTTTACGACTTACCTTTAAAAACAGAAGATTCCCAAAGCCCACTCAAGGTCGCCACGGCATTTTAAGGAGTAAATGTCGAAACCATTTACACTTTCCCCAAAAGTAATAATTTATTAAATAATTAAAATTGAACTTCCTTAAATCAAAAACTCCACAGGTTCGTTTAGACGAACTCTTGGTACAGAATAGGTTATGGATTTTGGCGTAATAATTACACTAAGACATGGTTAGATCCAATAACAAATCTTATTTTTTTTTCCTACCAAACATTATTAATTTCTTGGTAATCTTATTAATTACGACAAAATTTAATAGACAAAAATTATGACACTTAACTAAAAAATGTTTTGATCGATCTGCAAATCAGTACTTTGCTATCTTTCTCTTACCCCCCTCTCTCTCCTAACACCTTTTATTGAGCTCATTAATTTAATACATTTTAACTGGTCTCGAATACTTTTAATAATGGATTCGCTTTAAAAGATTTTGAATACTTTTATGGCCTTTATTTTATTTCTTTTTATAGTCACTTAGCTGTACTTGGTATCCAAATGGTTGCATCACCTGTTGTATCACACTTTTTGTTAAAACACTCAAAATGAACGGTTCCAAACTGTTCTATTATGTTCACTGTTGTTGATTCACCATTTTTAAACACTCATCACTGTTCTCTCACAATTTAAAACATTATTTCGGTAAGCTTACCTTGCCTGCCCGCGGGCACTGTTATAAAACGACTGTATAGTCCGATGGCGAGTACGAGACTGGGGTTATCTTAGCGTCACCCGCCAGATTTCCGTCTTAATTGCGCTTTTGAAAACTGGTTTGAGGCGGACTTCCACACCTCGTCCTATCCTGGTGACTGGCTGTTTTTCTGATTCAGTGGTGACGTAAACTCAGTTAGCAGCATTCCTCACCTTATATGGCCATCAAATACCCCTACTTCGTTAGCTACCTACAGCCATTGAATATTGTGTTGTAAGCCTCGTGCCTTTTCTGTGATTCACTAGTTACGGATTGAATTGATCACCATATGCCCCCTCCTTCTCCACTTCTGACCAGATACGTTTCTATGATTTTTTTATTATAAATTATTATAACATTGAAAATTATTATAAAGGACGGTTTTACAAAGTTTGCCCCGTTACAAACATTTGTTGTTGACAGACATTGTCATAAATGCATTAAACGCAAATTGTTTATGTATCAATAAATACCTGGCTAGACAATCAAGAGTGATGTTGTAACCATGGTGTACCATACTACAGGTGGCTGGTGTGTGTGTGTGTGTGTGTGTGTGTGTGTGTGTGTGTGTGTGTGTGTGTGTGTGTAATGTTTTACAAGGGTGGGAAAATAATGAAATGAGTCATAAATACTATCAGTAATATACACTTGCTTGAGTGTGCATGCTCATCTAACCGGTTAATAATTCAGCACAGCTCTTATGAATGAATAAACTACCTGTATTATATATAATGTAAATACCTAATGCAGACAAGTTTAATACGGGCTTTATTGTTATGAACATTTTGTGTGTTTGTGTGTGTGTGTGTGTGTGTGTTTTAGTGTATATGTATTTGTGATTACTGATCAAGTTGAATTTGAAATAACAGGCAAACATGTTATCATTGAAGAAACAAAATCCCACGGCCATCCGTATTTGAAAGCCCTTAATCAGAATAGCAATGGAAAGAGTAACTAGAATATGTGCATTTTCCCGAATAATATGTGATTTTTTTTTCTACTGAGACAAATGTTTGTATAGCACAGTTAGTACAATGTTTTTTTTTTTTGCCTAAAATTCTTGAAGAAGCAATGACTGGTGTATTGTCGGCGTGCAGTTTCCATAAACTGCCCTTCCATTTTGCCGTTTCCTACAAAAAGCTTCACACACGTGTGACGTAAAATGACAGAATAATGTTTTTTTTTATTTATCATGTCACCTAATGATCAAATTAATGGACTCACTCTTAACGTGATTATCATGATCGTCAATTTGTTCACGACAATCTTAGAAGATTTGAACTGCTTGTTCAAGCATAGCAGGCTAGCCAGAAGGCTTATGCAACACTTTCCCCATGACAGAACAGTTTATCTAATTCTTTACACAAAATTTACTCCATATTTTCCAATCTTGCATTGCAGAATGTCAAAGAACATTGCCAATTGCTCCAAAATATAACTTACTCAATTCTTTAAAAAATCTGAACTATTCTTCCAATAGCATACACATTTTAGGCAATTGCACCTAAGATACCCGGGTACAAACATCATATAAAAACATTTTTTGAATTGGATATTTATAGTGTACGAAATCCAAAAATTGCACTTTTTGATCAAACCTTGTACATCCCTATCTTCTTCCGCTGTTAAATTTCTTCCAAATTTTTAATACAGTAGAGCATCGATTATCCGAACATCCATTAACCAAATGATATATTATCCGAACTCAATAAAAAGTACAATTATATACTGTAGGCCTACTGTACAGTAATGTATTGGACACGTGTAGGCGTATTGGATATTTATTGAACATAAAAATTGTATACTGTAAATTATTACAATACTGTACAGTAATAAATAAATGCTGTAGCTATAAATAAACACTGTAGCTATACAGCCTTACAGTCTATGAAGACGACGAGAATGCTACTAATACAAAACCACAACAGCAGCAAAAGGTTTTCACGCACGTGAGACTGTTCTAAAGTGGGCCGAAACAGAAGACAAGATAGACTGTATTCAGATTATGATACTTAAATGATTTCAGTCTTTAGCAGCGAGAAAACGGGGTATCGGTTTGAAGCAGACAGTGATAGACAATTCTTCAAAAAAGTGTAAATCCATGGTACTGTATGTTTTGTTTTGTTTTTTAATTTTTAATTAATTTTATAGTATAGTGTTTGTCATTAAACTCTAATTTTGTTTAAATTAACTTTTTGTTTTTATTAACTACACTCAGTTTTAGTTCAATGATTTTTAGCCTTAGTAATACATGTCAGTACAGTATACAGGTTGCTGTAATTATATAACAGTATGTTAGACATGATTTTGTAATAAAAACATTTGTTTTTGTGAAGGGAAATAATGTTTTCAATTTACTATCTATTATCCGAAATTACGATTATCCGAACGGGCCTCGTCCCGAGAGGTTCAGATAATCGATGCTCTACTGTACCTATATTTATCAACGCTCTCAGTTATTTTTGCTTTTTTACTCCCACTTCTTTATTAGTTCATGATTGGCTGAACTAAGAAGGGGTTTTGAGGCCAAGATCACCTACTCATTTGGAAGTCCAAATCTGCTGGCAGACAGGGTCCATGAGAACACAGGTCTATTCTGTGTCAAGTTTCTGCCATTCAGACTGATGGCACACTATGATTTAACACTCGCAGAGCTCACAGTATGCACAGTTCAATATTACAGAGTTCATCAGAAGTTGCGGTAAGCAAGATTTATAAATTCTTCAGTGGACTTTAGGTAATTGTGCCACTCCTTTTGTTTGTTATGGCAGTAGGTCATCAGAATTCGGGCCACTTCTCTAAGCACTCTCGGCTGGGTTACTGGTGGGATGATAAACAGATGTCTTGTATGTTTTGATACCATGTTCCCAGAGTTTATTTTTCCACAAATTTCCTTTAAACTGGGTCCCATGATCGGTTATTATGGCCGTAGGTTTTCCCACTTCTGGTATAAAGTTGTTCAAAATAATTTCAATGATTTTCTTGGTAGTAGCACGGTTAATAGAATATAATTTGGTATATTTGGTGAAGTGATCGAATATGATGATTATGAATTTAAATCTGTGTCTTCCTCCACTGCGAGGAAACGGACCACAAATATCAAGAAATACTCTCTCTAATTGTTGGCTTGATATTATGGGTATCATCATACCCTCCTTCTTAGCATTGTTGCATTTCACCATTTGACAGATGTGACATTTTTGTATGGTTTGGCTTACTTTTCGATAGACACTCTTGATATATACTTGCTCCTCTAGTGCCTTCACTACTTTCATGGCACCCATATGGCCGTACCGGATGTGGTAGTCCATGATAATCTGTTCTTCTGTCGTAGATGGGATTACAAGTTTCCATTCTCCGACGCTAGGGTTATTTCTGATGAATAATAAATTGTCATGTACTTTATAATACTGTACAAGGGGTTCTTCCTTCAGTATTCTTTCTCTGATACTCACTATCTTTGGGTCCACCTTTTGCTGCTTGCTTATCTCCAGCGTTATCTTTTCCAAATCTGTCCTATCTTTAATGATGTTATATACTTTGACTAGCAGTTCTTTTTCTCCGTCGAATGTTTGTTGCTGGATGTTGATACGTGATAATATGTCAGCAGCAATATTTTTCTTTCCTGGTATGTATTCCCAGTTAATATGGTATTCCTGCAATAGTAGTATCCATCGGGTTAGTCTTCCATGGCTAAGCTTGCATTGTTTAAGGAAAGATATTGATCGATGGTCACTCCTCACGGTTACGTTGTACCCTAAAATGTATGTCCTGAATTTGTCGCAGGCGAATACAACACTTAGTAACTCCTTTTCCGTGATGTGGTAGTTCCTTTCACAGGCATTTAGGGTTCTACTTGCAAAGCTTATGACCATATGTTGCCCTTTATCATCTTCTTGATACAAGACAGCACCGACACTCACGTCGCTCGCATCACAATTCATGAAAAATGGCTTTTGGAAATCTGGATGGTGTAGCATGACGGTGTCTAAAAATTTTTCTTTTATTTGTTCAAATACCTTGTCTTGGTCGGCTCCCCATGTCCATTTATTTTTTGCAGATAACTGTTTTTGGAATTGTGCTGTCAGCTTGGAGTAATGGTCCTGGAATTTCCGATAATAATTGCATATTGCAAGGAAAGATTGCAGCTGTTTTTTATTTTTAGGTGTTGGGAATCTTTGTATTGCTTCAACCTTCTCTGCTGAAGGGGTGATACCTTCTTCGGTCAGATTAAAACCTAAAAATTGTACCTTGCTGGCTATGAATTTGGATTTGTCCAGCTTAAGGGTAATATGGTTATCTGACAATTTTTTCAGAACTGTCTCTACTCTATTAGTGTTCTTGCCAATTTGATGATGTGATCAACAAGTCATCTACATATACGGTAGTAAAGTTAAGTACCTCTTGTCCCAATATCTGATCCATACACTGGACGAATACAGCAACGGAATTAATTAATCCGAATGGCAGTCTCTTGAATTGGTAGTTTCTCCCATCGAACAGAAAAGCTAAGTATTTTCTACTGTTCGGGTGTAGCTCTACCTGCCAGTATCCGCAGACTGTATCCCATGCGCTGATGTATTTCGTGCCATGGAATTTCTTAAGGATCTCTTCAATTTCGCTTGGGGACGTTCTATCATTTATTATCATCTTGTTGATTTCTCTAGCATCAAGGCATATTCTTACCTTGCCGTCCTTCTTTGGTATTGCCACTATCGGACTTGTATACGGGGATTGGCTTAATTCTATTATATCCTCTTCCATCATCCAGTTGATCTCGGCCTTCACTGCATTTCTTTGAGAGTATGCGATAGGATATGATTTTTTCTTAAAATCCACGGGCTCCTTGAATATAATTTGATATTGATAATCCTTTACCTTTCCCGGGGCATCAGAAAAAATGTGTCGGTATTGATTGTAAATTTTTATGAGATCCTCTGCCTGGTGAGCACTAATCGGTTGATCTCGTACTTCTCTTTGGAATTGTCTGATCTCCTCCAACTTGTTTGACCATATTTCTTCGTCCTCCCATTCATTCATTATTTTTACCTGTGCTTGTGGACAGTAATTATTCTGTAATATTGTATAACAGTGGTTTATTGAAGGTAAGTTAACGCCCTTCACTATACTGGTTGTCCATATTCCATTTTCCGTGTTTAATGACACTTCTCCCTGCTTTAGATTAATTATAGCAGAATATTGTCGGAGTACATCACATCCCACAAGTATTGAGAATGTTAGGCCACTGGCAACAAGAAAAGACATAGTGAATGTTAGTCCTTCACTTTCAAGTTCCAGGGACACTTGTTTCCGGACAGTTTTGTTTTGTCTGCCGGTAGCACCGATAATTGTTATGTTATTTATTGGTAGAGTTGGTATAGGTGTACTACTTTTTTGTTGTATTTTGTTTAACTCTATTTGGTCAATTAAAGATATGTTGGATCCAGTGTCGATCATTAATGTTGACATTACTCCATTGATTTGGGCATTCACGTACACTATCTCACTGGTTCGGCTGGGCATTGGTTGATTACTTTCTTCGACCAATTCATCTCTTATATTTTTTAGATAATGCGTTGTTATTATAGTGATTATATCTTTCGTCGTCGTACATTCCCCAAGAGATTGGTCCAGTGATGGGCTGTCCACAGTTTTCACTGGCCTTAAGCGTTTAAATGGGGGTTGACCTTATTGTTCCTAACTTCGTTAGTGTTTGATGGTTGGTTAGCGTTCTGCTCCTGTCGATTGTTTCGGTCATCCACGCTGTTCCTGGGATCTTCTTCGAATGGGTGACTCTTGTATCGGGTACCTGGTTAAAGTACGTTCGCCGATAGTTAGATGGGGGATAGTTTCTTCCTGGACTCCGTGGTCTTTGTCCCCTCATGTAGTTTACCTGTGGCCGGTATCCTGGATTATTGTTATGGTTATTGTTATTGTTTCCAGGGCGATAATTGTTGTTGTAACCATTCGATGGGTAGTTACCCCTGTAGTTGTTCCTGAAGTTGTTATTATTATTTTTTCCACTTCTGTTAAAATTTCTGGGCGCGTTATTGCCCCGTGTGTTCCCTTGGTAATTGTTAGGGTTGTTTACCGGTGGCTTATTATCTCCCTGTTGATTCGGTGATAATTGTCCCTCATTGGTTCTATTATTCCTGAAACTGTACCCTCTGTTTTTTCTGTACTGCCACTCGTGTTCATGGCTTTCCAATAAGCTAGCCATATCTTGGATGGTCTTTACCTGGCTGTACATCCGTGCCTTTTGGATGGCGTCGTCGTAGTGGTAAGACAACTGTATTACAAGACACTTCTGGTATACGTGGTTCCAAATTCCTGGCCGTGCAGATTTTTCCCAAGAAGTAGGAGGTAAGAGATTGTCCATTTTGATTTTCATACCTTCCATTGCTCAGGTTATTGCGGACCATGTTCTGAGTCGATTCAGACCAGTATTTAGCCTTGAACTGAGTCTTAAACTCTTGAATGCTTTGTATGTCTGGTCTGGTGGCAGTCCACCAGTTGTCGTAAGTCTCCTTGAACATTTCGTCCACTATTCCTCTTATTGTTGTCCACCGGGTCTCTCGATTTTTGATGATTAACTCTTCCACCCTCTTCAAGAACTCAATAGGGTTCCTTTTATAATTACGGAAGTTAATAGTATCTCTGTTGTCCGCGTTCATGACATGATTATTGTTACATGGTCGGTCATGCCAGGCGTCCACTTCTTCCCGTAATGACTCTTCCATTCTGTGCATTTCGTCAATTCTTCGTTGGTTTTTGTCTACTTTGCTGTCTATTTTATTTAAATTGCTGTAAACTCCTTCCATTCGTTCCCCCAAGTCTGTTCGTACAGCTGCTACCTCCTTCTGGTTTTCTTCCCATACTTGATGTATGTCCTGGTCCATCTGGGTACATCTTCTAACTGTTTCTTCATGACCTTCCTCAATTCTTCTTTTATTTTCTCCTTCGAGATGGTTCATTTTATTGAGCACTTCCTCACGGATTTCAGAAACATTTTCGTTGGTTTTCTCTAGCTTCTCCAACGTCTCCTCTAATTTGTCATTGATTTCCGTAATCTGCTGCTTTGCTTCTTCTCGGTACTCCATTAATTGGTGTGCCATCTGCAGCTTCATTTCTTCTTTATTTTTCTCGTGGTCCTCCTTCAGCTGTTCCCTCAATTCTTCCTTCAATTCTTCGTTTCTTTGCTGAATTTCCTCCATCAATCGTTGTTGTAATGTTTCATTATTTTGGTTAACTGTTTTCCTCATTTCTTCCTTAGTACTTTCATTTGTACTCACTATTTTCTCGTTGATCTGTTTCAAATTGTCATTGGTTTCTTTCTTCATCTGTTTCAGACTCTCCTCATTCTTGTCTAATTTTCCATTAATCAACTCCCATAATTTTTGTAAATCCATTCCTCCTCTGGCTTCCTCCCTAACTCCAGTCTGCGTTCCATTTCTTCGTCTTGTGTTGGTTCTGTTGTGGTTATTGTTGTCTCCACTTCTTCAATCGGTGTTCCTTCCTCTTCTTCCCCTCTATTTTCTTCCATCTCTTTCTCCTTCGCCAACTTTTTCGATAAACCTCTTGTGTGCATCTTGATTTCCTTTCGTGACCGCCGCTAGAACTTCGTATCGTCCTTTTTTCAAGCTCCACCGGTTGGTCGCCAATTTATAATCTTTTTACTCGTGTCTTTCTTATTTCGTATACCTCTGTAAAATATAACAGTGTGTCTGAGTATAAAAGTGTGTCTGTGTTTCTTACCACTGCGTCCTCGCACGGCGATGTAATTCACGATGTTTGGGCCCGTAGCGAACGTACTGGGGGACCAGGTATCGTGATTCCCGATCTGAGGTTCAAACGTAGTGGATAATCTCCGGGTGGCGCCAAATTGTTTATATAAAACAATTAAAATTGTTTACTTATCAATGTTCTATTTGAACGAGGCGACGAATTCAATCCGTCCCGCCTTTACTCAATTTTTTGTCAATCGAGTTAGCAGTTGCAGTATTCGCTACTTGCGCGCTAGACATCGCATCAGAAACATTTGCTATACATGATGACTTAAACATACACTTTTCTAATGAAAATAAAACGCGATTTAACACACACAGTATAGATTTATTATTAAATTGAAGTTAATATTTTATAGACACAAGTTGTAATTAATTTTTCATATATAATTCTGCACCGGATAATTCTTTATAAGACTCTTTACAGGGTTAAACAATCGACTTTTGAATACAAATAAACAGTATGGCGTGTTAATATGCCACTCAACAAATATTTCGGTCGATGTTTGTGAGTTGTTTGGATCACGTTAAAAGGTTCAGATGCAGTTACAATATTAAAAATACACAACCTTACAATGTTTTTTCCTTAAGTAGGATAATGTGTAGTGGTAATTGGTTTGTTTGAGTGTCATACAAGAAGTTTAAAAGTCGTATATAAATATGAGGTTAGTTCTATAGTTAACAAATTTACAGTGATTTAATATTTCGATTCAATCCTTGCAAGAGAATAAAAATGATTCAGTGGTATTCAACATACATCGAGAAATATTCAAAGTGCGTTTATTTTTGGAAGTTGAAATAATTTAACTGATACTTAAGAGCGTTGTAGTACGGTATTACTCTGGGTGTCGAGAAGGAAGGATGGTGGCATCAATATAATTCATTTATTCTTTAATCAAGCTTCGGCATCTTTTTCAAAGTTGTTTTGGACTTATTTTGATACTTCGTCTTAAGTTAAATGGCTTCTCCCTCTGGTCATGGTATTCCGCATCCATCAGACTTCTTTACGATTGATTTCTATACTTCGTTTTACTTTTAATATGTTTTAAATATGAAAATGTGCAGTACAGAAATTCCGCATCTGGCTTGCGATAGCGTCACTTTCCAAGTAATTGTATTTAACGGTAATTACCTCGTTAAACGTTCGTTTCTATGGTTACATCATTGCTATCATTGGGTGAGCTGAACATGAACACATTGTTATCAATTTTCGAATTCCTTTCAAATCTTCCCATATCTTCGGACTTTCTTCCTCCTCTTATCTTCCTTCGGAGTTATTATCTAAATGCACTGTCATTTATATTTTCTCACAAAGATTATTTTGGTACCCCACAATATTGGGTTTTATCAAGTTTTCTAAGTTTACAATTAATTTCATACTTACTAATTACATTTCTTTGTTTATATAATTCTTTACTTTAATGTTTGGTTTTTAATAATAACTACTATTCATCCTTGATGAATTAGTCACCTTGGATTTTTCCATTACATGGTGATTTTTATGCAATCAGTAAATTGTTTATGTTTGACCGTTAGGCCTGTTTCACATTTAAGTAGCCATTACTGGATGTTTATGGCTTCATACACAATATATTTCCTTTAGTCCTAAATTGTTATTTTGCATTTATAATTGGGTTTAATGTCTCTGGATGCGTTTTAATTTAGTCTTGGTTAGTAACAACTGTGTTATTCCATCTTACTAGCTAATTATTTGCTATTCATTTCCAATATAACATATAACATCTAGGTCTATGGTCTGTGTGACTCTTACAGCCATATCCAATTCATAAACAATAATTTATAAAATTACTTAATTCTTATTTGTTGTTCTGGTGCTAAACAATCTCACCTCTATTGAATTTTTTTTCATCATTAAACTCCCCTTATAACATGGGTATTTACTTAATGTTAATACAGACTTATTTTCTAATGCTTTTTCCTCTCCCTTCCATGTTAACACCATCTGATTACTTTTCCTTGTGAATCACACCTTTAAACTTTTACAATACATTTTTAAGTTATAACAATACTATTTCCTAGTCATCACAGTGAATATCACTACTTAGTGTTCATTATTTACTGAATCAATGTTCTATCCTAAATACTATTCATTGTAACTTTGTTAAATATTATTGTTCACTCTTGAAACTAAAACATGAGTTGTTTTACTAAGTCTTTACCTTAGCCTACTCTCCTCTTACTATTTTTATGATAGACATTATTTGTATTTATTTTTCACTTCCACTTTCTTAAATTATTTAGTGTTCATTATAATTTACTTAGTGTTTCTTTAGTATTATATCACTCTAGGATAAATCACTTTCACTAATTCAACTTCCATTTATTTCTCATCATTTTATTCTCTTTCTCTACCCACTATCTATATAAAATTATTAATATTGTGTCTTTCTTAGTTAACAAATTACATATATCCCTAACTCTTTTGGTTAGTGTACTTTTATACATTGTTTCATATTACTGACTGTTTATAATTGTCATTTTATCAGTACTAACATTCATTAATAGTTTTGGTTCTTAACCGATTTTATTTTCTTTATTATTTTGGGTTACATTATTTCTCCTTCTCTATTTTTTATTACTTGTCTAGTTTTCTTGATGCTTTTCATTTTGTTTTCTTCCTCATGGGTTTGTTCTCTCTTGGTTTTCATTCTTCTTCTCTTTCCTCCGTCTTGTTTTTTTTATTTTGCTTTCTTAACTGGCCAATCTCTGGGGTTGGGTCAATGTCGTTTGTCTGTCAGTCTATCATTTTAGTTTCTTTGTTAATCACTTTCGGTTTATTACTCCTTCTCCTTCCATGTTAATTACCTTTTATTTATTTTTTACTCTCCACATAATTTATTTATTCAAACATAATATCATTTAGCATTTTTTATACATACTTATTGTTATCAAAATTTATCTGAATTTGGTGATGTTATAATATATATATACATATATATCAGTATAAAACACTGTGTCTGTTCCGAAATGTCGTGAAGGAATGGTGTGAGTTAAAAATTGGAAATTCATCACCTGGAGAGTAGAGGTTACCAAATCAGAATTTCAGGAGCCTCAGTCAGGGGTTGATCTGAAGAAGCCCATGATGATGATTGTGCAGGAGTCGTTTGCGGGTTCCTGTTCACTCCAGTGGCAGCAGGGGAGGCATCAAGTTCGCTCAGGCATGGCGACTGCAGAAGGTGTCGCCATGGACTATCGAGCCTTCGTCTGGTTCAGAAACCTGTCACCACGAGGAAAATTTGGTATTATGCATTTCAAAATTGCCCCGCACCGCACACACATCTCAAACCCGCCCCCGACAATTCATACGCACAGAATGTAACAGACACAATTCACCTTTTTATGTTTAACAAATTTACAGACAAGGCAAGGGCCATGACAATTACTTTTACATCAGTTAATCTTCAATACTTCAGTTAGAGTAGTGTAAACTAGATTATTTAAGTACAATTGCATAAAGCACGTGTTCACAAGATGCAACTCTATTAACAAAATATCTACTTATTGCCGAATTAAATAGCAATTACATACTCTCTTTATCATTTTCAAGTACTGATTATTCATCTGGGCTGCTTAATAGGGTTTAACTAATTATACAAAACTTTTCATGTACTACAAAAACCTCACCTCGTGCTAAAAGCAAAATCGCACACACACAGAGTCTAAATCTCAAAGCATCGGAGTCATTTTCCGACAAAAACATACTTTCTTCCTTTTAACTAATACAGAGAACATAAAATTACTTACCGGGAATACTTTACTGACTAGCACGCCATAAAGAATAGAAAAAAAAACGAGACGAAAATGCACCGCCAACTGGAGTGAGAGTGTACAGGACAAGAGCTAGATGATGACTAACTTTTTTCTTCAACGCAACGCACAGCAGAGCTCGCTTCAAGGCGTCCACCAGAATGCGTGGCGATCACGGCACTACCCCGACACTACTCCGAAAATTACCCCAACGTACTAATTCGAAATACCACAGAATTCCCGAAAACGCCCCGATACCAAGTAAAGCTAATGACGTGGCCGCTATTTCTTTAAAGTAGCGGCACAGTGTGTCATTATGTGTTTGGCTTTGTTGATTAGTTGTTTTACTGTTTTGTTATCTGTAGGTGGGGTCATGTTTTAGTTCTGTGATGTTGTTTTGTTCCATGAAGTTTTGTACTTTGTTGTGTAGGTCGTCTGTGGAGATGATTACAGTTGTGTTGCCTTTGTCTGCTTTTACTAATGTGATGTTGTGTTTGTGTGCCTTTTCTCTCAGTTTGATGGCTGTTCAAATTGGGAACATTTGAAACTTGTGACAACCAAAACAGCTTAAGATATTATTGGTTTCTATTGGTAAGCCTGAAAACACGTGGCTCCCTACTAATATTAATGAGGCTTTGAAAGGTAAATAAATAAATGAACTTAAGCAGTCATGGCCGGTGTGTACAGTGTCACGATTTTGTGGCTGTTACGCTGTACACAAACTGCCAGATGTTTAGACAGTGTTGTGCGACCAGAGATCTCAAACACCTGCTTAGAATTACAAACAAAGGCTGTTCCACCCCTTTGGTTTTTGATGTTGTTCTTAGTCCTACGTTCACGTTTGAGATCTCCGTTCCTACATCACTTAAGATGTCCATCATGGATATGGACAAAACGTTTGGCAGTGTACGTACGTAGACAGTATGGACCACGGCCTGACAAGCTGGAATATGTAACAATCAGAAAGTCATTGTTTTTTGTAATTCAGAATCATAGATTGTGAATCTGTATTATCTCAAGTAAGTTTGTACCCATGGTCAGCACACTTTTTTCTTCTGATAGTGCATCTGTGTGAGTAAAACAGGTTGTTTCTAACATCTGTAGTTCCAATGTAGGTGGAATATCTGTATTAAATATTACTCAATTACTGTCCGTATAAATTTTACAAGTGTTTGTGTTGTATAATTTATGCGTCTCTGTTCAGGGCATGCCGGCTCAAGAAGAAGGCTCAACATGAAGCAAACAAGATCAAACTACATGGCCTCGAAGTTGAACACAGTAAGCAGTTCACCTTTGGTTTTTAATATAAGGTTTAATTTTTAGGCCTTTATTATACTACGCAACTGATTACAAAAGAAGTTGTGGAACATTGGTTAAAATGTACCATATTACGCATACTGCAATTGGTTCCACAGCTTGCAGTCGATTGCAAAACAGTTGTAAGCCTTGCAACTGCTTGTGGAACTTTCAGTTTCACGCACTCGTTGTGGGGGATTGATTCAAATGTAGCCTCTTAACTGTGCTACGGACTGCATGCAACTCTGCTGCGCGCACATTCTGTAGATAACGAAGAAATTTCATGACACGGGACCAACACAACATATACGAGGGGGTACCCTGAAACTATTTAATTTACTTCCATTAGTAATAAAATCTTACCTTCGAGTTCTCCTCCAGGGTCTTAACAGACGAAAACAGCTGCAGAAGAGTTTATCTGGGTTTAAGTTGCGAAATAATTATGCTAGGACAAATTTTGTGGATTCTACTAAATTTGCTTTCTTTTATTGAACTGAATTATTTCCTTTTACTTGGACTTTACACTACAATTTCCATAATAAAACAAGAATACATGGGCATTTAATCATTCAATATAAACTAATATGACAATAACTTAACAATAACGTTAATTCAGTAACCAGCACTTTGCGTCACTCTCTCTCTCTCTCTCATACTATTTTAATTCCCTTACTGAGATCTCATAATAAAATCTTTAAATTCAGAACTATTAACTTGTATTTAAGTTTGGATTAGAACGGTTCTGGTTTTTGTTAATAAAAACTTTCAGTACATATTACCCATCCGCTGCGGGTTCCTATGGTTAGTCGTACACTCGTGTCGTTCTGCCGCACTTAGGTAACTGTTTGTATTGAATTTAGTATGTCTTTTTAATGTTCACTCATTACTTTGGTTGATACGTTAGGTACATTGTAATATACATTATTCTAGTCGTCTGACTTTCTTTCGCTCATACACTGTCTATTACCACTGCTATTAAATGGTATTTTAATACTGCTACAATGTTCACACTTTACGGGATAGGCCGATTATAATGATTTCGGCCTATCTTGCACCCGAGGCCACCGTTTTACTTGTAGAACTAGCAGACTACCATCTGCTGCCACTGTCTGATGCAAACACTAAGGTGACAAAAATCTTACTGTGATTTATATATAGAGACTGCTGGCAAGCTGTTGCGTAATACGTCTGGCTGGTTGACTGTAGACATCAACAGATTATAATAACATTGTATGTTGGTGGTTAGAATGGGGTACCCCTTGGGTGAATACTAGCTGCTTTGAAATTAACTGATTTAAATCTTTACTGTCTCTAACACACAATTCTGTACCGTTACAATACCCCCCCCCCCAATGAGAGGTTTTATGCCGAGGCATAAAAACTCTCATTGCCTAAAACCTAAGAGGACCAGTGAAGATATGGCGCCACCACCTCCCTTAAATCCTTATTAAAATCATGGGTACTTACCCCCCTTAGTCCGGTGGCTGTGGCCGCACCCATCTGACCTTACTGGACTTCTCTGCTCAAGATCCCAACACCATAAAATCAGATAGGCACGCACCACAATATTGCCTGACTGTAACATTCAATGAAAATATCAATAAATGGCCTTCCATTACTCCATATCCCCAACTGATTCGTTTCCTCTTGGCAAAGTACTGGTTCATTATTTTATAAAGTAGTTTTTTTTTTTTTTATACAAAGTACTGGATTTCCATTTAGTGTAGTTGGCCTACAATGGCCGGTGTTCTATATCCGTACATAATTACATAAACAGGGTACAACATAATAGACATTGGTTTCCATCAACTCTATAACTGCCCTTCATAAAATACAATGTCCACCTGGCCGTATAAACGTATGGTATACTTACAGCTAAATCATATAAATTCCATACAAATTGAATACAATTATTACAATACAATATTACCCCTCCAGAATAACACATTATTTTTACCCAAAAATTTCCTTCAGTTTCCAATTTTTAATGAATTTTTTTGTTTTCACATAATGCTCTCTTTTATTCTTAATTACTTCAATCCTACATTAAACTTTCCCTTAATGCGTTTAATTACACAACCATGAAACAAGATGTAAAACAAGATATAAGAACCCATCAATAGTAATTAACAAATGTTGATATTATATATATATATATATATTACTATAATACTTATAACTATTTTACCTCAAGATGTATTTTTCCTTTAGGAACATGTTTCGGGAGATCCTGTTCTCCCATCTTCAGAACAGGATCTCCCGAAACATGTTCCTAAAGGAAAAAATACATCTTGAGGTAAAATAGTTATAAGTATTATAGTATTATATACATCAAGAAACGGACTGTAGCAGAAAGTGATTGAAATATATATATATATATATATATATATATATTACATTTAATATTTATAAGTAAATTTACTTCAAGATATACCAAGGTATATCTTGAAGTAAATTTATTTATAAATATTAAATGTATTATATACATCAAGAAACGGACTGTAGCAGAAAGTGATTGAATATATATATATCAAAAACACAAGTAGAACTGACTATGAAAACATTAATTTAATTCATAAAAAAATCACAAACCAGCACTTCTTAAGTTTATTATTTAATTTTCACCCCCCCTCACACACACACACACACACACACACACACACACACACACACACACACACACACACACACACACGCACGCACGCACGCACCCCAGATCCGTCTGAGATCTCAATTTTGGTGATTAAAACATTTCTTTCAATAATAAAAAATTGATATTTGATTTTATTTAACCGCTTTTTTAAATATTGTTTCACCCCGAATGTTATTTATCTGCGACATTGTCCTAAAGAGTCCATCTTTGCCTCGCAATTTCGATCACTCCGCACGTTTCCTTATTTTCACTGTTGATATTTTGTCTACATATTCACCTTTTAAACCGAAACTGTTAATTCATTTTGTATTAATTTAAACTGATTTCTTTCACATTTTTTTTTTTTTTTTTTTGGCACACCCAAAATTCTGTCCGCGGACCTTTTGTGACTGTACAGCACAAGAGTATGAATTCAACTGGGGCGAGCAAAGTTGGTGAAAATTCTTAGTTGGAGGAGCGGTCACGTGATCTCGTCCTATTGTTTCGCCTCTGCCACGCACGCAAAATTTAAGGCATGGCTGAACCCGACACACATTCCAGAGTTAGATCATCGAAGGTGCAGCCCATGACGTCGTGTGGCCTGATTCCAAATGCACAAAGTTCAAAGGTCAGATCGCTAAAAATAGATGTCTTCCACCACTCAATTGCCGTTTCTGTAGCTAATTTACATAGTAACTTTGTAACCCCTACTTCATCTTGAGCAGTTAAAACAAAAAGAATATTTCCTTTTGTAAAGAGGGGCTACAAGTTAATTAAAACTAGGCTAAGGCCTAGAGAAGCTAAAAATTGCGCTGGATCCAGTGAGACGGGACTTGCAATGAAAACTCAAGAATTAAATAATTAACAAATCCCTTTTTATTATTCTATCTCATAACAATTTAATAATCAATAAATACAACAGTGATCTATAATTCCCCTCTAAATAGTTAAATAAATAAGTATACTCTCTCAACAAGGCCACCTGAAAAATATTAACTGAATCCAAGAAAATAATTGCTATGTCACACCATCAATGAATTGAAATTTAAAATAATCATTAACCTCAAAATAAAGCTCCCATTAAACTATTTAATAAAAAATAAAATTTATATCATATGTTCCTTTTAAAATGCTGTATATAAATTAATGAAGATAAATGATTTCATTCCCAGTTACTATTAATAATAAAATAATTACTCAACAAATTAAATAAATTTTAAAGGTGACAATTCCTATACTTGTTATACTGTTAAATAAAATAAATAATTTCTTTAAAGAAATGATCAGCAACGATTATTGAGATAGAATACCTCCCTTAAAAAAAAATGAAAAGGACATACCCACATGACTACATGTGTTAACTTTCTGTTGTAAAAGACATTGAATAATAAATCCCTATATCCCAAGTTCCCACCAAAAGTACAGAAAATGTATAATATTTATAACCCCCAAAATGTACACAGAAATATACACACATAACATGTTCCACAAGACAAAAATACATTATACAATAGTATACATAAAATACATAAAGGTCTCTTGCCACGCCCTTTTTTATATTACCCTTCTGGTGTATATAAATTCTAACTTTTCTTTTTATAATAATCCGAATTAGGATTAGAAATTTACATTTATAATAGTACCCACATGGTGTGGGTTAATTGCACGTCATGTGTATAAGAGAATGCTAAAGCCCACAGTGCTCCCCAGGACATAAAAATTTAAAAGTAAGTGCCTAAGTGGCTAAGTGCTAAAATACTTAATTACGGTGAGAAATAAAAATTGTTTAAAATAATTAACGCCCCCCCCCCAGTTATCATAATTAGTATAAAGAATTTATATATACTTAAATAGGGCCAATTAATGAAAAGAGAAAAATTGCACAATATTAGCACCTTATAAAAAATACACTTGGGTCAGAGACGGAGATGTTCATTCAACTTTCGGCTTGTCTCGACAAACAAGTCTCAACAAACAAGTCTCGACAAACAAGTTGAAAAGTGTTTCGACATGCATAGCTTGGTTGAAACTAGTTAAAAATTCGCCTACCTCCCCAGTAATCTTTTTATATAAATGAAAAAACTGATTTTAAAATAAGAGAATATATATATATTTTTATACCTAGTGAACTGAACATGAGAAATTACTAATAGCAAAACTGACTTTAACTCTGTAGAGAAACCCCTATAATGAAATGAGTGGAAATCTATGTTGGATGCTGTCTTGTAACCATATCAGTCTCTGAACTGACAATCTACTATAAATATACTGAAATTTTACAATTAATTTTTTACTCAGTGTACACACTAAACTGTCCCGTCAATTGGGGATCCAAATGAATGTTTAACTTGAAATGTAGCAACTGATGGTTATGTATAACTGGTGGTGCCGTGTTGACTCTATGTGTAAATATAATTGGTTATTTGTCACCTGCTTTTTTATTTTTTGGGTCCAGAAGGATATTCTCTTTTATGAATATGTGGCGATCTCATGATTGGCATTTTAGGTGTTGTTGTTGTGGTGATCTAATTCTCTCCGGTGGCGAGTGTGTCTTAAGATGGAATTCGTTCAGCCATGCAGTAGGACTTTGTCTCTGTTCGGCGAACCCTGCTCACACATTATATTTTTAGTGAGAGACCACACACAAATGCCCCCACTGTTTGGACACCCTCCAAAATACATATATAAAGACAACACCTAGTTATGTGCTACATAATGAAACTTGGTAAAATTATTTTGGCCAACATGCCTTATTTAAAAACTCTCTAACAATGATTCTTTATAGACTGAACCTCACCTAATGTGAGTTACTTTTTGCAATATAAAAATTTATTTTGGCTCTGTAACATCTTATAAACTTATTACTTAGAGTGAATATATATAGTTACCACGTGGTGAAGGATTTGTTTAAAACACATAGTTTTTTACTACACATAATTTGATAGGGACATCATTTATATTTAACGTGCCTGAGTAAGTTCCCATATATATGTATAAGGTTTTACTGCTAAGTGCAGCAAAACCTTACAGCACTCAACTAACAACGCATTGCGCAATAGGTTAAGTGCGCAACCCAATCTCGTTACATCGGTGTTAATGAAAGTTTAAACTTAATTATTTTGTTGTTAATGTACTTTAGGTTTTAGGGCTGAGATTCTGACACTCCAATAATCTAGTTTTATTAGCTTATAAAAACTTTACGAACAATTACGTATCGCGCAATGCATGATTCAACAAGTGGGCACGCTTACTCAGGCTTACTAAAAAAACCGTTTTCTCCCGTGAAATATAGTATTTAATAAATATAATGTAATCAAGACTCACCGCAGTCGTTTATGAACTATTTTTCCATAGCTGTTAGGAGATGTAGATGGAAATTAATTCTTCTCTCCACCGAAGAGAAAATAATGTCGATCGTCACCCACGCGGTATGTAGCCAGACAGACCTTAACAGAAATTTTCGTTCCTTGTTCGTTTGGGTAAGGAAAATCTCACCAGGCTGCAGCACCGTTTTTTAAAACTGCTGCAAAAGCTCAGCAGATGGCGACACCGATCAAATAGTGTAGAGTAGAAAACGGTAGTTTCTGCTCTTCCGGGTAGGGAGCAGGACTAATTATTGCTTTAATTCTGTACTGCCCTTAACTACCAGCGATATATATATTAGTTTTGCATCGTCTTACCGCTAGGTATCGGTCCACTCTCCGATTGTAAAAATGACTGACATAGCTGAACGACAAGTTCAGCACACCCTCACCCCAAAAGGGCAACATAGTTGCCCCAACGTTAAAGGCAAGGAGGGTACCCTGCAGTGTACCTCTCCCCAAAAGATACCGGTGGACGTCGTGGTTGGGTTGGCTCAGCTGAGCTTGCTCTCAGGAGAACAGAATTCAAAAAGGAAAATGAAAGAGACGAAAGAAGATATGTATTATGTAAGTGTGCGGGTGCTGCATGCTGACCTGATCAGAGTCCGCATACAGCACAAGAGAGAGACAGCTAAAGACCAAAGAAAGATTCCTACCATGGTAGATCTTCCGTTCTCCTGAGGCTCGCCCCCTTCGCCTGAACACGACTTCCACATTTAACAAGGACATCCGTCCTATCTTTACGGGGACTATCCCCCTTCGAACGTTTTCGATGGCCCTTGACAACGTTTGAGTTTGGAAATGTGGCTTGTCACCAATTTTTGTTTGTCACCCGGTACGCCCAGCCGGGCCGTCACCGGTGACGTAAATCCTATGATACGGTATGGCCCCGACCAACGGTAGCATAGCTTCGCAGCACGTTTGTCGGCGGCTGAGCTGAGTGGGTGGCTTTGGCAATAGACCCAGTCACCAATCCGGAAGGGGTTTGGAATACGCCCCTGATTATAACGCCGACGGACCCGCTCGTGCGCTCGGAGCAAATTCTTCCGAGCCATTTTCCATCTCTCCGCAGTTTTATTATTGGGCTCCCGCGGCAGAAGATCTTCGATATCCCATAGGTTGGTCAACGGGAGTGCGGGCGAGAATCCAAAAAAAATTTCAAATGGCACGGCCTGATGACTGTCATGTCTGGCCGTGTTAAAAGCTAATTGTAACCACTTCAAATTCTGATCCCAGGTGGTCTGTTGCTCAGCGTGATAAGCAATCAAGGCGGACCGGAGATTCCGATTGAATCTCTCCGCATGGGACGGTTGTGGGTAATAAGGGGAAGTGGTTACGTGTTTGATGCCACTGGCGAAACACATACGCCTGAATTCGTTTGAAATAAATTGCGGGCCATTGTCCGAAACAATGATGGTCGGAAGACCGAAATGCTGAAAAACGTGGTTCTGTAAAGCGTTGATGGTCAAACGAGCGGTTGCCTGCCGTAAGGGCAGTAGCCAGGCAAACTTTGAAAAAGCATCTACACAAACAAGCAGGTAAGCATTACCTGACTTGCTACGGGGGAACGGCCCCACGTAGTCAATAAACAACTTTTCCATTGGTCTGCTCGCCATCTCAGAAGATAACAACCCTAGTTTGGTATTCTGGGCAGGCTTGCTCAAGCCACACAGATGACAGTTTTTAACTCTCGTCACGATGTCTCTATCCATGCCCTTCCAGATAAAATGTTTCCTAATACTGGAAATGGTCTTCGAAATTCCCTTGTGGCCTCCGATTGGGGAATCATGGTAATAGCTGAAGACCATGGGCACTAATTTGCTAGGCAGCACGATTTTAGGTGCTCGTCCTTTTCTCTCTCGACAACAGAGGACTCCCTTGGACAAGAAATAAGGGGCCTGTACGTTACCCTGTTTTATATTTTGGATGACTTGACCCAGCACTTCGTCGTTTAACTGATGGGGTAACACATCAGTGAAGGCTAATGGAAAATCAAGAAGAACGGAACAGGGTTGCTCAGCTTGGGCATCACTGGGTTGGGAAAACATACGGGATAAGGCATCTGCAACCACATTCTGGGATCCCCTGATGTGCTGCACGGTGAACTTAAAGGATGAGATTTTCACCACCCATCTACCAATTTTACCCAGTTGCCGGGGATGAGCTAGAAGCCATGAGAGAGCCTGATTGTCGGTCTCAAGCAGGAACTCAGCATGTTCCAGGAAACGCCTGAACTTATCTAGAGCGTACACAACAGCTAAACACTCTAGCTCATAAACGGATGACTTACGTTCTTGCTGGGTCAACGTGCGTGAGATAAAAGCCACAGGCTGCCTAGCGTCGTCAATAACTTGGGAAAGGACCGCTCCGAGCGCAACCGAACTCGCGTCTGTCTGCAAAATGAACGGCTTTGAAAAGTCGGGCATCCGCAACACCGGTGGGGAAATGATGGCTTCTTTTAAGGTAGCGAAAGCCTTCTGTTGGTTTTCCCCCCATGTAAACTTTGCCCCCTTCTTCCTCAGTTCATTCAAGGGAGCGGCAATTTCAGCGATATTCGGTATGAAACGCCTATAAAAATTTATCATACCGACGAATCTCGCTATGCCTTTCGCATCCCTAGGCGGAGGAAAGTCACGGATGCCCTGTGTCCTCTCTGGGTCTACCGTCACGCCCTTGTGTGAAATTAAATGGCCCAAGAAAGAAATACTCTCTTAGGCGAAACGAACCTTTTCGGGATTGACAGTGAGGCCAGCCTCTCTTAAACGACCCAACACCTCTCTTAAATGCCGCAGATGATCTTCGAAAGTCTCGCTATATACCAAAAGATCGTCAAGATAATTATAGACGAAACGGAATTTGACGTCGTGAAAGACAGTGTCGAGAAGGCGAGTAAGTGTCTGGGCCCCCACAGCCAAACCCATGGGAACCCTTGTGTACTGGTGCAAATTCCAGGGTACACAAAAAGCCGTATATGGTTTACTTTCTTGGGCAAGAGGTATCTGATGGTAGGCCGCGTTCAGATCGATAATGGTATAAAATCTGGCCCCACTGAACCAATCAAAGGCCGAATGTAAATCCGGGAGGGGAACAGAATCCACCTCGATATTGGCGTTCAACTTCCTGTAATCAATAACCATTCTTTGTTTGCCACCAGGCTTTGGCACTAAAAATGCTGGACTGGCATAGCTGGAATGAGAAGGTTCAATCACCCCTTGGTCCAATAATTCTTGAACCTTCTCTCGCAGAATGGTCATCTTTGGAGGGGCAAACTTGTAAGGGTGTGACCTCACTATTTTCGAATCTGTAAGGCTGATTTTGTATTCCAGCAGGTGTGTGAGTCCCAAAGTAGGAGTTAACACCTCGGGAAATTCCTCACACAAATGATCTAAGGCCGTCTGCTGGGATGGAGTGAGATGGTCTCGTGCAGAATCGGGACAAGCTACTTCTTGGATACCCGGCTTAGCGCCCTGGTACCCAAGGAACGGAATTAAAACCTCCCGATTAAATTTAAAGAAACATTGGTGCGCTTGGATGTCCAGCACGAGACCACTTTTTGCGATGAAATCGGCACCAATGATACAATCCACTCCCAGAGCAGGAGAAACCAGAAAAGACCACACCCAAGAAAACCCATCGATTTTGATCTTAAAGGAAGTAACCCGGGAGATAGGCAAGATTTCCCGGGATGCCGTCCAGCATATTGCAGATGACTTGTCTGACCTTGTAGCGGGGCATTTTTGGGCATACCTGGGGCAATCTAAAGAAATTTGTATATTTTTTGTAATAAATAAATAAAAATCTTCATTAGGAACAAAAATTTATAAAGAACGGTAAATTTGTTATGTGGAAGCGATTCCAACAACGGCAACACTGCTTGAGGCGTTGAAAACAAAGTTATTAGACAATATTCATATAAACAGTTTTAATAGCCAACAACTGTACCAAGTTCAAGGACAATGACGAACACAAAAAACGTAAACACGTTATGTAACAGTAAACACGTTACACAACCAGACATCAGGCGATGTGTTGCGTCAGCAACTTATATAACAACTGTGTGTCATCGGTTTCGTCAGAGCCTATCCTGGGTGTGTCACGCCAGCAACATTGTGACACAACAGAACAGTCGCAAAACAACATCTGAGTGGTACAGACGCTAACCACTGTGCGTCTGCCCGGCTCTCGCCGGTTTTCGGGCGAAGTTATTGTGTTCGCCGATGGGGCCCGCATACAATAAAAAATGTAAAAATTTTTAAGATTTGATCATCTAAAACAGTATTTTTGAAACCGAATAGATACAGTGAGAAATTAATAAGTAAATAATCATGTAACAGTTCGGCAATAAATCAGTGTGTGTATACGAGAAGACATTGAAGGAGGGTACCTTCAACGTAATAACAGGAAAGTAAATTAACAAATTTTATTATTTTCATACAATACAAGAACAGAGGGGGAAAATTAATTTAAAATATGAGCTCTAATGGGAATATAACTTGTCTAATGTGAAAGTGTGTGAGTGTGTATGGGTGAGTTTGAATTACGTAATTACAAAAGCGCTGGTTTAAGTTAAGAAAAATTAGTTGAGTATTATTTCTTTACAGCATTTGTTTTAGTGTTCAACAGTTTAATTATCAATAATGTTTTGAAAGTTGTAGTCAGAATAAAGCATGTACACTGTCAATGTTAAAATAGTAAAAGTATAAAAGATGGGAGGAGTAATTTTGTCATTGTCGTTAATATGCAACAGTAAAACTAAATTATGAATAAACACAAGTTTGTTTGAGTATAGTAGATCGAAGTAGTCATTTCAAACAACCAATTCTGTTCTCCTAGTTCGCTGATACGAACCTTGGTAAATTATTTTCTTGCAGTTGGCAAGATGGCGCCCGAAGAATTCAGTAAATACAGTGGACAGTATCTTTAATATTTTAAAATTTATATTTCAATATTAATATCAATAAAGCGAAATATCACATTTGGCGCCCGAACAGGGACAATTTTATATCAATAAATTTATATAAAATACGGCCTACGGGGAGAACAGAATGATTGTTTGAGGTAGAAAATAAAATTTTTTGTGCATACGTAAAATAAACGCAAATCTGGGGTTATGTTGTGATAAGTGTGAAATGTTGATGTTGATATTTTGTAGCGAGTATGTGAAGCAATATGCATAATAATTAATATGTATGATAATTATTAAGTAGTATGAATAAAGGGTATTATATAAATAGATTTTGGAAATGAATGGAGTATAAATAAGATGTATAGAAAGTTACGTAAAGTAACGCAAAGTGTTGTGTAAGTAGATACATTGTGGTGTGAAAGTAGATATGATATATTAGTATTTTATTTACAGTCGGAATTGTAATATTATAAAATGGAGAATCCAGATTTAAATTTGGAAAACACTCTTACGGAGTCGATGGTAATTGACAATGTATCGGCTCAATCTACCCCGTCGACAACACGAGTTGCAGAGTTGTCGATGGCAGATATATTCAATGTAATGAAGACAATGTCTGAAAGCTTGAGTAGTTTTAATGGGAAGTTTGACGTTCAGAACAATAAATTAGATGAACAGAAAAATGAGATGCAAGAATTTAAAAGTAGTATAAATAAGAAATTAGATATACAGAATGAGAAATATGATGAATTAAAAAGTGAGATACAAGAAATGAGTAAACATTTAGAAAGCACTAACGAAATAATAAGAAACAGTGTAAATAAGTTAGAACAGAAGTTCGAGAAATTAGGTAACAATGTTTTAAGTAAGACAAAATGTAAAAATGACGAAATAGTAGACAATTTTGAGAGTATAGTGGGGGTGAAGAATAATGATGAAAATATAATAACAAATAGTGCTGATGAAGTTTTAGAATGCGATAATGAAATGTTAATGAGTGGTTATGAAATAGAAAGAGAGTGGAAGAATAATGTAGTAATTAAATGGGGACAGAGGGCAAATTTTCCCCTTATTGTTTATAATGATGATGATGATTTAATGTTGTTTTTTCAGGGCAAGAGACCCTTATTGTTAAATGAAGTAATGTTGTATAATGTTGTACCCTCTGTCCGAAATAATTGTGAGAGTGTGATGTGGTGCTGTGAAGAAAGAGAGTTATATGTTGAGAATGAAATAGAAATATATAAGTTAGAAAGAAAGTATGATGAATTGAGAAAATTAATAAAAGGGGTGATGATGAATCATGTGAAATACGTACCTGTTGAAAGAGAGACAGAAAATAATTTTGATAGTATCTTACCTGACTATAATGACTTACCTGACGTAGTAGTTGAGGAATACAAAGATGAGAAAATTTACCTGACATTAACAAATAACCCTGATATAGACGGGACAATCCTAACCTATGGTGACAAGATTTATAGTGGTACAATGGATGAAATAGAGTTGATAGATTATTATGATAGTAATGATTATCATAATTTGTGTGTTGATAAAAATGATGAATGTTACAAATACACTAGATATATATATGACGATGGAGGATGAGCGAAAAGATCAGTGTTGGGACATTTTTAAATATTGTAAATTATTGGTAATGACCTTGCTGATTTGGACATCTGAAGTGAGATACACTTGAACAGTTTTGACGCATATTTTGTAAATAATATTGAATTCATATGTGTGTATTGTGAAATGTTAAATAAGTAATGTGTATATGTTTTGGAAAATGTTGTGTTAATAATAATAATATTATTAATATTTTTGCATTCTAGGTAAATAATAAAATAATTATGAAGACAATAATTAATGATTTGTAGAATGTTGATAATAATTGAAATATGTTATTTTAATAATAAATTGAATTAAATAAGTGGAGATGTTTAGATAGTGTGATTGAATATTATGTGTTTGAATTTTATAATGAGTTTAAATTGTGTAATGAGATTCTGATTTAATAATAATTAATAAGTAAATAAATGTTAAATGGTTTATTTTGTGGAATTTTGTGGAACATAATGATTAAAAATATATGTTAATAATAAACTTTAAGCAAGTTTGAAAATCTGCTTGCAACACAGGATAAATTCATCATGATGATAAATAAAAAAAAGTTAATGAAAAATTTTAAATAATAATGTTTATAAATTTTATATAAATTATTTAAAAGAGAATTGTTTGTTTGATGTATGCTAATAATCCGAGTTAATGTATATTTGTGTATTATGTTATGTGATGTATTATAACAGTGTAGTGTGGAACTGCTATGGGGGAAGGTTGTAGATTTTGTATTTAATATGTTATGTTAAGAATGGAAGCTTCCATATAAAGTGGGTTAAAACCCCATCTACATTAATATTGTCATTTAAATATAAATTCGTAAATTTAATATTACGAAAGATATTTTACTTGTGATTCCCCAACTTTTCGGGCGGTCACGGCCTCACCGAACCCTGACCGTGGAATTGGTTTAGCTTTAACAGCTATGGTTGGGGCACATTACGATTGCGCGCTGCCTTAACTGGCCATAGCTGTTATCGTTGTAAAGGTGCATTTTGAAATTGATGGGGGGTAATAATAGGGGAATCACCAAACTATGGAACAGCGGCTGCCACTCTGTTCGAGAAGGAACAGCAGAGCCAGGTGGTAGATCCGTTTAAGGGTGCATAATTATTTAACGAGAACATGTTGATGTTCAACAATTTTAAACTTAACAGCGGAAGCAGAGACACGGAGAGGTAAAACCCTGCTCCAAAATATACAGTCTCTGTGGAAGCGAAAAGGCGCCACAGTCTTCCATAATCTGAAATAGTGTGTGTGGCTGGGAGGTTATCCAAGGGGATAACGTATTAAAAATTTGATATATTTTAATTAATAATGATGATTTGCTACTCAATAATTTTGTTTGAATTTAAAAAATAGATGCACTAAATACTTCTTATATTGTGTTATTATGTCTTATGGTGTTGATTGCATTAGTATGTTAGGAATAAGTATTATAAAAATATAATAATATGTTTTCAATGTATTTATAGATTTAAAAATAAAATGAAAAATAGTTGTGATAGGTAAAATTTTCAATGGGTTGTAAAAGATAGAAATGGGTGATAATAATTAGTTGAATAAAATGTTTGAATCAGTTCAAGTTGAATTTTGTGGGACATAGATTTGTCCAAATCGAAGTAAAAGTTAAAGTAATAGTGGAAATGAAAATAATGCAATGTTGTTTTGAGTTAATGTATGTTATAGAATTTTGAGAAGTATAAGTGGAGACACAGTAGAAATGGAGAATTTATGTAGAGTTTTGAGTGATATATTGTTGTTTATTTATTGATGTTAATTTGTTGTAATTGTAGTGAGGTTATGAGATTGAGATTTTTTGGGGATGGCAATTTTGTAGTAGTGGTAGTGTAATGTGGGAGTCCGCAACATAAGGGTTGGGACGGGATTTGGTATAGTTTTAGTGGGAAGGGGCCGCCTTAGGTAAAAATCCAGGGGCCAGAGAACGGGAATTGAGCTTTTTGGGGGGGGGGGAACACGTATCCTATGTACAAAGGGTTAGAGAGTATTTTTTTTTTTATAAGAGGAGAAGGTGGCGATTGGAGTTAAAGTAGTAAGTAGTTAGAGGTAGAGAAGGGTTAGTAAAATTTTGATAGAGGGGTGTCATACTAGTTAAAGATTTTGTAAGGGAGCATTAGAGTAATAAAAGGGGTAAGATTATGAGTAAATGCCAAATGGATGAAGTAAATTATAATGAAATAATGAATAACGTAGAATCACCCAAAGTAATGAAATGGAATAATGATGGCCATAATTGGAAAAAAAAAATAATAATAATAATAATTTTTGTAATTTTGAGAAACGAATTAATAAGAGTAAATCAAGTTTAAAAGTAATTTTTTGATTTTATATGCTAATTTAATGATGTAAAGTGTGTAACATTTTAATTGTAAGTTGTTTATTTTAAAATGAATTATTAATGTACTGTGTTTTCTTATGTTAAGTTATGTTAGGTATTCTGATATATACATGTTAGTAATAAGTGAGTAAAAACAAAATCAGTGCTTCTTAGCGCAAACCAGCACCGCTAGGGGGGAACAGATCAGTTGGGGATATGGTGTTGTATAAGGCCACTATTTAATATTTTGATTTGTTGTTTCAGTGTTTGGTGATGCTGTGGCGGCGGACCTGAGCTGGCCTGCGCGTCAGAGCAGGGGCGTTGAGTATCTGTCTGACTCTACGGTGTTGGGATCTCGAGAGAGAAGTCCAGTATTGTCATGCAGATGCGGTCACAGTCACCGGACCAAGGGTGAGTTGATTATTCTTGTTTGTAAACCGTACAGGGGGTTGTGGCGACATATCCTGGCTGATCCCTCTAGCAAGTATGAGTGTGTCAATGAGATTTTTTATGCTTCGGCATAAAATATCTCATTGAGGGGGTATTGTAGCGGGGCATTTTTGGGCATACCTGGGGCAATCTAAAGAAATTTGTATATTTTTTGTAATAAATAAATAAAAATCTTCATTAGGAACAAAAATTTATAAAGAACGGTAAATTTGTTATGTGGAAGCGATTCCAACAACGGCAACACTGCTTGAGGCGTTGAAAACAAAGTTATTAGACAATATTCATATAAACAGTTTTAATAGCCAACAACTGTACCAAGTTCAAGGACAATGACGAACACGAAAAACGTAAACACGTTATGTAACAGTAAACACGTTACACAACCAGACATCAGGCGATGTGTTGCGTCAGCAACTTATATAACAACTGTGTGTCATCGGTTTCGTCAGAGCCTATCCTGGGTGTGTCACGCCAGCAACATTGTGACACAACAGAACAGTCGCAAAACAACATCTGAGTGGTACAGACGCTAACCACTGTGCGTCTGCCCGGCTCTCGCCGGTTTTCGGGCGAAGTTATTGTGTTCGCCGATGGGCCCGCATACAATAAAAAATGTAAAAATTTTTAAGATTTGATCATCTAAAACAGTATTTTTGAAACCGAATAGATACAGTGAGAAATTAATAAGTAAATAATCATGTAACAGTTCGGCAATAAATCAGTGTGTGTATACGAGAAGACATTGAAGGAGGGTACCTTCAACGTAATAACAGGAAAGTAAATTAACAAATTTTATTATTTTCATACAATACAAGAACAGAGGGGGAAAATTAATTTAAAATATGAGCTCTAATGGGAATATAACTTGTCTAATGTGAAAGTGTGTGAGTGTGTATGGGTGAGTTTGAATTACGTAATTACAAAAGCGCTGGTTTAAGTTAAGAAAAATTAGTTGAGTATTATTTCTTTACAGCATTTGTTTTAGTGTTCAACAGTTTAATTATCAATAATGTTTTGAAAGTTGTAGTCAGAATAAAGCATGTACACTGTCAATGTTAAAATAGTAAAAGTATAAAAGATGGGAGGAGTAATTTTGTCATTGTCGTTAATATGCAACAGTAAAACTAAATTATGAATAAACACAAGTTTGTTTGAGTATAGTAGATCGAAGTAGTCATTTCAAACAACCAATTCTGTTCTCCTAGTTCGCTGATACGAACCTTGGTAAATTATTTTCTTGCAGTTGGCAAGATGGCGCCCGAAGAATTCAGTAAATACAGTGGACAGTATCTTTAATATTTTAAAATTTATATTTCAATATTAATATCAATAAAGCGAAATATCACAACCTTTTAATTAAACCCTGTTGTTCAAGGTCCGCATGTACCCGAGATGAAATGATGGATCGGGCTGAACCGGAGTCAACTAAGGCTCTGAGCTGACCCCCTTTTACCTTGAGCGACAGAAAGGGGCATACAGAAAGTTGTTGCGAGGTAGCGGACTGGACCTTGATATTAGAAGATTGGGCTTTTAACGACTGCCTGGAGGTCGGCGGAAGTTGAACAGAATTGAAGCGGGGGGAAGACATCCTCCGAAATATCTTCCCCTGTCTACTTAGTTTTTTGGCGCTGGTCTAGACATAGGTGGTGCTGGTCGCACGCGCCCTCGCGTACAATTTCTTGCCACGTGTCCCGGGCGGTTACAATTGTAACAAATCACGGAATTTGAATTTGTTTGCTGACAATTTCGAGCTGGCTGGGCCTGTCGGGGGAAGGTAGGCTCTCTGGCCCCTTCCGATGTCTGAGGTCTTGGTTCGGCTCGTCTACTGTTTCCGCTCGCTTGGTCGGTCATCTGCATGGTCTCTGTCATAACGCAGAGTCGCTCCAGGTCGGTAAACCACTGCGGCCGCTGTGCAAAAACTAGTCGCAGACGGTCGTCAGCAGAGACGCCGTCGAGAATGTGTTGTACTACCTCTTCCTCCGACATGCCCATTCCCAGAATACGAGCTACCTCGCGCATTCGCAGCACGTACTGGGCCAATGTTTCGCCCCGTGCCTGAACTCTATAAAAATGACGATGGCGCAATTGCTCCATCAGTCTGCTAGGGACGAACGCCCTCAGCACCACCCGGTGGAACTCATCCACACCTTCTTTGCGTCGCATCACCTCCGCCACCCTGTCAGCCATGGTACCGCGACAGTAGGGGAAGATGAGTTCGAGCACCGTTCGCTCCAGCATACCCGGATAGTCTTTCAGCTCAAAGACTATTTTGAAAAAAGGTATCAGTTTGTCTGCCTCCAGTCCGTCCACGACTGGAAGTTGTTGTATTATATGGGCAAGTGGGTTGGGCAGGTAGTTGTACTTTGCCGCCCCCGAACCAGTTTGTACAGGCTCTACTTCTCTGTATAAAGAAGTGTTCACAGCTGAGATCACGGACTCCTCAACAACCTGAACCGGGGTGGATGCTCTTACTGGTAGTGACCCTTGGAGGGTCGAGGTAATCTCTTGTATTATGTCTGGTATATTATATGGTGGCGGTATATTATATGGCGGTTCACTGACTTGTGCCTGTAAATTCTGCAGCCGAGGAATCAAGTGCTGCATACGTTGCCGGATCCGCTGGACACCGAGAGAGCATCCCGGTCCCTCCTCCAAACTTTCAACAGATTGAGCCAACTCCTGCAGCTCACCCCACTTTTCCGTACACCGTTCCCACTCACTCTCGGGGTCAGTGATAGTGACCCTGGAGAGCGCATCACCCGCGGCCAGCGCTTCACGGAGCAGCCGCCGTAAGGCTTGGACATTGCCTCGGGTTTCTTTACCCCGGGCCCGGAGCTCGAACTCAATTTCCTCCCTTAAAAACAACTCAGGATTTATTGAACTCATCCTCACTTTGCGGTCGGCACACTTGACATAAAACTTTAAAAACTTATTCTAAATAAAACCAGAATCTAAAAAACCCAAGTACTGTTCTTCCAAAGAGTAGACTGCGGGTCCACCTACCGATGCGAGAACTAGCCCACTACCTGAACAGCTCACACTCGATTACCAGACAAAAGGAACACGACACACACACAACACGAAAACAAAACACCGACCACGAAAATTTATTTTAACCATTTCTTAGGTTACCTCTGGCTACCATTTATCGGAAGAAACCGACTGCCGATCGGGCCATACCGCATAATCACAAAAAAAAGCAACACCTCTCCAAACATGGGCAAGGTGAACTCAAACTAACCAAGCACCGAACTGCGATAAGTCTTGCCCAGGGATTTCCCCTTCTAAAATTTCCTACCACGTGGCACTCTTCACTATGCAAGGCGGGCAAGTACATATACATATATTTCAAACCTTAAAACTAACAAAAAATATTTTCAACTTTGGATATAGGGCCTTTAAAATTTTTCTAAGTTCTATTTGAACTTAACATTGTGAAAGTTCCAAAATATTTCCTAAGTTTGCAAGCCCCGTCACACCCACAGGACCCACGGGTTGACCCTCATCGTAAGCGCGCTCTGCTACCAAATGTAACCCCTACTTCATCTTGAGCAGTTAAAACAAAAAGAATATTTCCTTTTGTAAAGAGGGGCTACAAGTTAATTAAAACTAGGCTAAGGCCTAGAGAAGCTAAAAATTGCGCTGGATCCAGTGAGACGGGACTTGCAATGAAAACTCAAGAATTAAATAATTAACAAATCCCTTTTTATTATTCTATCTCATAACAATTTAATAATCAATAAATACAACAGTGATCTATAATTCCCCTCTAAATAGCTAAATAAATAAGTATACTCTCTCAACAAGGCCACCTGAAAAATATTAACTGAATCCAAGAAAATAATTGCTATGTCACACCATCAATGAATTGAAATTTAAAATAATCATTAACCTCAAAATAAAGCTCCCATTAAACTATTTAATAAAAAATAAAATTTATATCATATGTTCCTTTTAAAATGCTGTATATAAATTAATGAAGATAAATGATTTCATTCCCAGTTACTATTAATAATAAAATAATTACTCAACAAATTAAATAAATTTTAAAGGTGACAATTCCTATACTTGTTATACTGTTAAATAAAATAAATAATTTCTTTAAAGAAATGATCAGCAACGATTATTGAGATAGAATACCTCCCTTAAAAAAAAATGAAAAGGACATACCCACATGACTACATGTGTTAACTTTCTGTTGTAAAAGACATTGAATAATAAATCCCTATATCCCAAGTTCCCACCAAAAGTACAGAAAATGTATAATATTTATAACCCCCAAAATGTACACAGAAATATACACACATAACATGTTCCACAAGACAAAAATACATTATACAATAGTATACATAAAATACATAAAGGTCTCTTGCCACGCCCTTTTTTATATTACCCTTCTGGTGTATATAAATTCTAACTTTTCTTTTTATAATAATCCGAATTAGGATTAGAAATTTACATTTATAATAGTACCCACATGGTGTGGGTTAATTGCACGTCATGTGTATAAGAGAATGCTAAAGCCCACAGTGCTCCCCAGGACATAAAAATTTAAAAGTAAGTGCCTAAGTGGCTAAGTGCTAAAATACTTAATTACGGTGAGAAATAAAAATTGTTTAAAATAATTAACGCCCCCCCCCCAGTTATCATAATTAGTATAAAGAATTTATATATACTTAAATAGGGCCAATTAATGAAAAGAGAAAAATTGCACAATATTAGCACCTTATAAAAAATACACTTGGGTCAGAGACGGAGATGTTCATTCAACTTTCGGCTTGTCTCGACAAACAAGTCTCAACAAACAAGTCTCGACAAACAAGTTGAAAAGTGTTTCGACATGCATAGCTTGGTTGAAACTAGTTAAAAATTCGCCTACCTCCCCAGTAATCTTTTTATATAAATGAAAAAACTGATTTTAAAATAAGAGAATATATATATATTTTTATACCTAGTGAACTGAACATGAGAAATTACTAATAGCAAAACTGACTTTAACTCTGTAGAGAAACCCCTATAATGAAATGAGTGGAAATCTATGTTGGATGCTGTCTTGTAACCATATCAGTCTCTGAACTGACAATCTACTATAAATATACTGAAATTTTACAATTAATTTTTTACTCAGTGTACACACTAAACTGTCCCGTCAATTGGGGATCCAAATGAATGTTTAACTTGAAATGTAGCAACTGATGGTTATGTATAACTGGTGGTGCCGTGTTGACTCTATGTGTAAATATAATTGGTTATTTGTCACCTGCTTTTTTATTTTTTGGGTCCAGAAGGATATTCTCTTTTATGAATATGTGGCGATCTCATGATTGGCATTTTAGGTGTTGTTGTTGTGGTGATCTAATTCTCTCCGGTGGCGAGTGTGTCTTAAGATGGAATTCGTTCAGCCATGCAGTAGGACTTTGTCTCTGTTCGGCGAACCCTGCTCACACATTATATTTTTAGTGAGAGACCACACACAAATGCCCCCACTGTTTGGACACCCTCCAAAATACATATATAAAGACAACACCTAGTTATGTGCTACATAATGAAACTTGGTAAAATTATTTTGGCCAACATGCCTTATTTAAAAACTCTCTAACAATGATTCTTTATAGACTGAACCTCACCTAATGTGAGTTACTTTTTGCAATATAAAAATTTATTTTGGCTCTGTAACATCTTATAAACTTATTACTTAGAGTGAATATATATAGTTACCACGTGGTGAAGGAGTTGTTTAAAACACATAGTTTTTTACTACACATAATTTGATAGGGACATCATTTATATTTAACGTGCCTGAGTAAGTTCCCATATATATGTATAAGGTTTTACTGCTAAGTGCAGCAAAACCTTACAGCACTCAACTAACAACGCATTGCGCAATAGGTTAAGTGCGCAACCCAATCTCGTTACATCGGTGTTAATGAAAGTTTAAACTTAATTATTTTGTTGTTAATGTACTTTAGGTTTTAGGGCTGAGATTCTGACACTCCAATAATCTAGTTTTATTAGCTTATAAAAACTTTACGAACAATTACGTATCGCGCAATGCATGATTCAACAAGTGGGCACGCTTACTCAGGCTTACTAAAAAAACCGTTTTC
Source organism: Magicicada septendecula (assembly GCA_034769895.1). Classification (NCBI taxonomy): domain Eukaryota; kingdom Metazoa; phylum Arthropoda; class Insecta; order Hemiptera; family Cicadidae; genus Magicicada; species Magicicada septendecula. The sequence goes on from CM068367.1 coordinate 3,848,971, forward strand.
TCCCGTGAAATATAGTATTTAATAAATATAATGTAATCAAGACTCACCGCAGTCGTTTACGAACTATTTTTCCATAGCTGTTAGGAGATGTAGATGGAAATTAATTCTTCTCTCCACCGAAGAGAAAATAATGTCGATCGTCACCCACGCGGTATGTAGCCAGACAGACCTTAACAGAAATTTTCGTTCCTTGTTCGTTTGGGTAAGGAAAATCTCACCAGGCTGCAGCACCGTTTTTTAAAACTGCTGCAAAAACTCAGCAGATGGCGACACCGATCAAATAGTGTAGAGTAGAAAACGGTAGTTTCTGCTCTTCCGGGTAGGGAGCAGCACTAATTATTGCTTTAATTCTGTACTGCCCTTAACTACCAGCGATATATATATTAGTTTTGCATCGTCTTACCGCTAGGTATCGGTCCACTCTCCGATTGTAAAAATGACTGACATAGCTGAACGACAAGTTCAGCACAACTTTTCCCCAATAAAATTATTAATATTCCCAATATGTCCTTGAACTGTATTATCTGTACCGTTATAGATGCCACAGCATCGATGCTCGTTTGGTTTTTTAAATAAAATCGTGTGCTCAGATTTCATCAGTAGTGACAACAGACTGTAAAAAACCATTTTTTCTTTATATTGTGCCAGTAGTGAATAAGCCACCTGCATGCATGTCTGCTTATATTTGTCCATCAGCTTTTGCAGAATCCAGTGTGATCTGACTTTCTGACATTTAAGTTGATTTATGATAAAGCTGTCTGCACTGCCAACACTGACGTTTAATGTAGAAGCAGTATCCTGCACTGCGTATTGAGTCTGTCTTCCGTCTCTAGTGTTGTTGATGTTTTGGCCATTGTAGTTGCAGGACATTCTCAGCAGATTCTCAGCAATTTTGAAAGCTTCACTACATTTATAGATGCTTGTGTCTGACGTTTCTTCGCCGAAATGCCTTTTTTTTTTAAGTTTTCACATATTTCTGATGCTTTCACATTTTTATTTCATGAGAAATTTAATAATAATGCATTGTCCCTTGCAGGTAAACTACCCCTTTCCCTCAACCGACTTATGAGTGCCAACCCCAAAGTGTTAAACCTGTACCATAATATTAAGAAAGCTACCTAATCAGTTTGAATCGTTCTTTGTTTAATTGAAAACATACAGTTGAGCTCCATTGTACAAAGTGAAGAATCAGATCAGTCACACACACACACACACACACGCGCGCGTGCGCGCGCGCGCGCGCATGTACTACATTGACATAGCATTTCTTGTGTGCTTTCAGCAGTTAACAAACTTTCAGTTTATCATGAGATTGGAAACACTCTGCGGTAGTGTGTTTATCATCGCTAATGAATTTATCTGTTTCAGAGCGTTTATTGAGCGGAATCAATCAGATCAAACACCACATCATCGGCAAAGTTGGGAGAGAGACTGGCAATGATGCTCAAGAAGGTCCTGTCAAACAGTACGACAAAATATACAAAAATGCTACAAGTGAGTGCTCTGTATGTTTGTTTTTCAATTCTTATCAAATCATCACCATCACCATCATTGTAACTATAAGCACCATTGTCAACTAACCCATAGTTGTTATGTGGCTAAAGATATGCCAAACTACACCAGTTCATCTGTTCAACATTCTTCCTTTGTGTATCCATATTATTGGCCCCTCTTATTGTCACATTTATAATCACTACTTGTACTTTGAGGTAAACTTAATTGGTAAAATTAATTGAAACAAAATGCTCACAGATATAGTGGGTACCAGGGAAATAAAATTCCCCGGAGTGGACCACAACTAGCAGCTGCTGCCTTATAGTTGGATATTGGTTTATCAAAGGCTAAAGGAAGTAAACCTTGATTGAAAATTGCCTGGTCCTCCAGGTTGGGGGTTAATGCAGTGGGCCAACTCCCTATTCATTGGAAAAAATAAAATGTTAAAAAACCAAATATATTGCAGCCAGATGGATTCAATAAAGATGAGAATTCAATCACTTCTATAATCCTTGGTTCCGGAAAACGTGTAAACATTGTACAGCCAAAATAATAATAATAATTGAAACAAATGGATGTATCAATCTTGTGTTTTATAGTTTATAAAGTGTAAGTGTAATATAGAAAATTGGCATAAGATCTATTTGTACAAACGTTTGATACATAAGAGGGTGCTGGTCTGAATTACATGTAATCCTTAAGGGAAAGCTATCAAACTCCCTAAAATTAATTGTTTCCAAAGTACACATGCGTGCACGCCTGTGCGCACACACACAAGATAGAGCAATGGGTTTGAAATACTTTGGTGTAACAAATATTTCATAAGAAGGTGATAGCAGTTGTGTAATTCTGGCTACCCAAGCCGCAGGAGAAATTTGGCCCATGTGTGTTTCACTTTGTAAAGGGACAACCTCATCCACAATATTTGCCATTATGGTAGGGACCTGTCTGGTTGTGCCTGGTTATACTAAACTTCTGGCAGTGGGTAATCCCAATGTGCTGGCTGTGTGGGGTTCAGCTATAAAGCATTGCCCCCCCCCCCAAGCCAGTATCTACATCAGCTTTAACCATGATGATTTTTGTCACACTTTAGCACTATAGTTACCGCAGCTTGATTTATCGTATCCGTTGAAATTCTGTCATGTTTGGTATAGAAAGCATTACCTCTTTTTGACCGAGCCTTAGGCAATTGTTTTTAAAATCTCCGTAATGTCCATATGTTTTCATAATGGCCACATCATGACCTAACGACTGCAGTGAGTACTTCATAATTGAAAAACATGTTTGAATGGTATCCAAGTCACTTATTGAAAAAATATAATATTTACCGTATTTCTTCTGTTATGTGACTTTGTGTTGCGTTCGATTGATTATCTTTACGCGTTTCAAAACATATGTTTCGTATTCAGAATAATAAATCACTCAAAGTGAGGTCGTTAAAGTTCAAAATTGCAAATATTAAAAATAGTTCTACACATATCCGCATTACATGACTGTGTACTTGAGTGGGACCGATCGGACACTGTCTGTTAGTAGCGTATTTCACACAAGTCACACGATGGAAGAAATATGATAAATATTATTATATATATTACTTCATAATTGGTCCAGCCAGACAGTGACTTGGCAGCCTCGGACTACAGTGTAATGTGTATATAGTTACGGACAAAACATAACGTCCTCAGTTCCTGGAAGCGATCGAGCGTGCGAGCTGTCACTCACCCTTCAGGCGGTGGAGTGAGGCGAGGACGTCATGATTTGTCTGCAACTATACCAGAGGGTGTTTGGGTGTTTGTACTGTTGTGTAGCACTTGCTCTGGATACGAACCGCATTTGCAAATCATCCAGTGGTTCATGGTAGAACAGTCTAAGCACACACACACACACACACACACACACACACACACACACACACACACACACACACACACACACACACACACACACACACACACACACACACACACACACACACACACAAGAAGGTATACCAGAAGATAGAACAAGACGGATGTGAAATATTTCCCCGCCCCAAAGATCATGCTTACGAAGCTGACAAGATAGTCTAGATTTGCAGACTTACCCAGTTTAATAACTAGATGTCACCTACATACAATAGACAATCAAATATAGCCCATTAGCAGACAAAAAACTGAAATGCACTTGATTAATTAGCAGCTGTTTATAATTGGGGGGGGGGTAATTAGCCAATTACTCTCCTATCCCCCGTCCCTTCACAAATCTAACCAAAATAGGGTTGTCATTGTATAGAAAGAGGACAGTATAACAGGTAACCCCCTTTGGTTCCATCATAATAGTTCATGTGGTATTTTGATGGCCAGAATCTGGAATCGTCCTCGGAAGCTGTGAGTGGTGGTTGAAAGACCTAACAATGAAAGACTCTGTTGTTAGGTTTTTAACACTTTGGATACTGTAGCATGACAGATAATGCCCATAGTTCTGAATGGAAAGAAAGATCATAAAATAAAATAAAAACATTTTAAATCCAAGAAAGCAACATTAAAAATTAATTAAGAACCACCGTAAAGGACAATCATAGATTGAAGAAAGATTTTCATTAAAACCATATATACAATGAGTGATGAGTAATCAAAATAAACCACAAAACTAAAAATAAAGTAAGGTAATACCCAGGTAGGATAGGAGTAAGTAAGGAAGAAACCAAGAACAAGACAATATCCACAATGAAAGGGATACTTTTATAAGAAACAAGTAGGATAGGAGCAATCAAAGAAGAAACCAGAACAAGACAACATCCACAAGAAGAAGGAGTGCTCTTATAAGAAACCAAAACAAAACCCCAAAAGAAAGTAATAAAAATAATAACCAATGAAAGTATAACAAAATCCCAAATTTAGGAAACCATGTAAAATAGATATGAACCAAAAGTGTATAAAGTAGAATTGAAAGTGAACCAATGTGAATTAATTATATAATGCAAAAAACAAACCTTCATTATCCTCTATAAATAGATTTCTTGATTTTAATAAGACTATAAAACTAATTAGAAATAAAATCAAAGAATAAAAAGGGGACCAGTGCAAGTTTTTATGTTATATTAAATAAACCTAATGTGTCAATATTGGAGTTCATAAACTGAGTAAATTGTGAAATTATACAACTTTAAAGTGTTTATATTGTGTCAGTGAATAATATTAAATAGAGTATTATAATGACGAATAATACAAGTGTTTCTAAATAATAACTGCCACTCTTTATATACAACATTCATTAGAATGACTAAATAAAACAAGAGCAGGCCAGTAAAAAAGTGAAGTGACCAAGAATCATTACCCCCAAAATCAAACAAAAACAGCTAAGACTATAGCGAAGACATAAATGGCGTACATTCGACAAGCCTAGTCTACTGTGAAAATCGCGAGTGTCGAATAAATTCATTTAAACCTTAACTTCAGTGAAACTAACACCTACAAACATTAAATTAACTTAAAACAGAACAGAAAACAAGTGAATATATAATTTAAACGATTAAAACCATTAATTCCACATAACAAAACAAACAGTGCAATTGTCGACCTTATTAACTAAAGTGAAATATAACTTAATCCAACACATTTTATCGAAGTGAAACACAAACACTTAACCAGGACCACTCCACTAACACCCGAAGGAATAATCGCAGCTGCAGGAACGAGAAATCATTGGAAAAGCAGCATTTATTTGAAGCAGATTCTTCGAGGTGCATTTCATCAACTACATCTGAATACGAAGCGGCCATCTTTAAGTTCCCACAATTCCAAGCGGCACTGCCAGTTTATCTTCACGGTTTGAAAAATTTGTTTACTTACTATTATATATTGAATGTTATATATGTATTTTAATTAATAAGTTTATATTTTGTAATGTTATACTTTCAATACTTTGCTCTTTTCTCCGACTATATATAAAATAACTGTTCAAAGAACCCGAAAATAAATAATGGTACAATCTATTGAATACCCTGAGAGAGTCGATTAATCAATCGATAGAAAATCGATTACTTTATTATTTGTTAATAAAATTCCATGAATATTATAAAATTGAATCCTATTTATTCCTAAATTATAACTAGCATAATATATCATTTTAGTTGAGACATAACTACCAGAATTTAACAACTTTGAAGGAAGATAACCTGCAAATAAGGAAAGTTCACCAATCGATTGTTCCTGGAGACAATCCTATTAACTAATAAAAGAATTATAAATACACCAAAGGATATAATTAAATAAAAACAATTAATAAGAAGTTCGAAACACCACGAAACACTTTAAAATAATTAATATTAAATTAATTAAAAAAAAATAAATAAATAAATAGGCCCTAAATACTAATAAATTTTTTTTTAAAACAACAAATTTTTTAATTTGTTACAAATTGGCGCCCAACATGGGGCGTAAAACAAAAGAAAGCAAACCCGAGCAGAAGTCTACGTTTTGTTACAAATTGGCGACCAACTAAGGGGCTTTAATTAGTGATTGATAGGCCACTATAATTTGCCCAATTCCTAATTTAAGCTTGGCAGCAGTTATCAAGTTAGGAGAAAAGGAAGATGCAACGTCGAGCAACATCGAAGAAATGGGTGGCGGAGGCCGAAAAGGAAATCAATATGGAAGACAAAGAGGCGACGCCGGTGGAGGACGTGGAAAGGTTATTACCCCCGATGGAACCTAAACAACCCGCACCACCAGAGGAACAACCCGAGAAACCCTCACAAACAGAGAACACGACAATACAAGAGATGTTCAGAGTGACGATGGAAATGCTCCTACAATTTAAGAAGGAGATGGTGGAGAAACTGGATGATATGGTCATAGAAGCTGTAACAGTACAATTCTGGCCCTATTATATTTTGGGGAATAATCGATATAAAGTGTATTTTATTTTAAAGTCCCATATAAAAAAATTGGTAAAGTTATATTGAGAGGTTGCAACTGCGCAATATTGAGTGAACAAGGATTGCGTCAGGGTCAGGGATAGACGTCCAGAAACAGCAAAAACAGTCGTCATACAAATGTGTCACAAGCTGCGCACATGATTACATCAGCCAAGGTATGCAACTACGAATTTTCTACGCCTGCAAGTAACCAAGGGCGAGTTACACGAAGGAATGACGACGCAGTTTGTTCCCCACCTCTGTATTGCATAGTTGCAAACAAAGCCAGTCTCGACTCAGAAGTGTAGCGTACCGGCCGGTATTTCTCCAAAAGCTAATTCCATCTAAATTTTACACAACTAAGTGTTGTTATATAATGTAAAAGTGCAGTATTCATATAAACATGAAATAACAGTGTAACGTAACTTTAACAAAAGTTTTCGTTAAAGTTTTAACGTCTATTAGTGCGTGTAACGATGCAACGTCTTCGGGACAGATCTGCAGCTAAGTAGCAAACTTATAAAAACAATTTTCAATATTCTATTTAAATTCAAATAAAATGAGCTCAGTTAGGGACGTCCATAAAATTGTACTGCATGAATGAGTGTGTGATTGTGTGAACATAATATAAATATGAAATTTAAGCAGTGCTGGGTTGTGAAATTATTTATAATTATGATATCATAAAAAATATAATTGAATATGTTATTTTGGAGGGCTTATGAAATGCTTAAGGGAAATTTTTAAACTTATACAGTAGAACGGCGTCTCATGATGCAACGCCAAAAGGCATATAATAGCGTGCTTGTTTTCGCACGGTAGAGTCGTATGTTTTTGTAGTAAGATGTTATTAAAAGGTAATGTCATTTGGTAAACATTTCAAGCAAGAGTTATTATTTCAAATAACACATTCCGCTATCTTCTGGTTCGCTTAAACGAATTCTGGCCTTAAAGTAAGTAAACATTCTTGTATCATATCATGAGATGGCGCCCGGAACAAAAGTTGAATAAAATTATTGATATTACATAGTAATATTTATTGGTCAGTAATAAAATAATATAACAAAGCAAGAAATGATAGTAAACTGTTTAGGGAAGAATTAAGAAAGGATAGCATACCAGAAACAGAAGATATACCAAACGATAAAACAAATTCTTAACTAAAACAAAGGAACAAGTAGAAGTATTCTCTGAAAATAAAACTAACGGAAACAAAGAAAATACTAAACATAGGGAAATGGAACCAAAGAAAATGAGAAGAACGTATCCAAGGAATTTAATAAAAACAAAGGAAGAAATGGAGATGATGAACCATGGTTTAATTGATGTCAATAATATCCCAATTACCAACAATGAAGAAATCATGAATTCCAAAGATAATGGAAGGAAATTAAAGGTAATTTCAGAAATGATTTACCACAAAACAGTAGTTTACAACATGGAAAAGACCAGAGGTAAATGGAATACGACAAAGGTAGCAATATATGGTAAAATATCAGTGATATCATTAGCCATTGATGGACCAGTAACACCCTGTTTTAATGAACCATATGGTAGAATCATTCAAAGAAAACTTGGAATAAGCGAAAGAATAACCGCAGGAAAAATGAAGTACCAGGTAGAAGCAAGAGATGTCACCAGTACAGGAATAATTATGAAGACAATAGTCGTCCGGACAATAAGGGCAACTGAGATAATGGACCACGGCTAAATCAAATACCACACGCCATCAAGAAAAGGGACGGATGTTATGATAACTGACTACGGCGAAAAACCATTTTGAAGGAGACGAGAAATAAGTACCATTGAGGAGGAATGATAGGCATAATGAACAAAGAAACAAAACTGGGATTTATGAAGGAAGATTATTTAAGAAACTGAACCTTACAGATGAAATTATGAGCAACTGAGCGACATAAAGAAAATCATCAATACTGGGTATAAAAGAAAATAATTAAAAACCACACACACACACACACACACACACACACACACACACACACACACACACACACACACACACACACACACACACACACACACACACACAGTTACACAGTTATTTTGCCTATCTTTTTCGAATTATATAAAATTTAAATAAAAAATTAATAAAAAATAAAAAATACGTGCCTCGTATTTTTTCATATATTTTTCATTAAATCAAAAAAACCGGGCGGTTAAAAAAATAAATGTTGTCCATTGAACTTCAGACAGTTTGAAAATGAATTTAATGATTCAGAACTTCTGTGTAAACGATGTTTTTTGTAAAAACTCTTTCATCATTTGCTAAATGCCCTTGGCCATTATATTCGGAAATATAAAATCTCAAACCATCGAATGATCGAACTCTACTTGCAGCGACATACAATTGACCATGTGTAAAAACTGGCTGCCTCAATAAAATTCCAATTTTTTCGAATGTTTGTCCTTGAGACATCAATTTTACTTCTATTTATTGTCATCGCAAATGCAGGTATAATTGGAAATTGAGTTCTTTGAAAGTTAAATGGTAAAACAGTACCGGAATATGTTAAATTTATACGTGGAATCAAAATTCTCTTATTGCATGCGGTTCCAGTTAAAACTTCGCAATCAATAGCATTACGATGCATACACTTGATGCGCATTCTTGTTCCATTGACTAATGCTTCCTTTGTATTTAAGTTTCTGATCAGTAAAACGATGCAATTAACTTTCAATACTAACTTATGTGGTGGCAAACCACTAATAGTCAAAGAATTCAAAAACTCTACTGGATAGTTATTGATTTCATTGTCATCATCACAAATTATTTTATCGTAGCTATGATATGTTTTCTGTTCACCTGGTATTCGATTAAGTATATCAGTATTAATAAAAGTACAATCATCATTTTTAGGTGCTAAAATAACTGACTTCAATATGTTATCTGAGAGTATGTTTTCGGAAATATTTCCATACACCTCATTAATAATATTATTTTCAATCAGAATGATCACAGTTCCACACCACTATATAAAATTTATCCCGATTAGCGCTTTCAAGCCTCACAGCCCATCGTCAGATCGGAATAGCCACTATTTTTATATAGTGGTGTGCAACTGTGATCATTCTGATTGTGATTTCAACCACTAACACAAATTTCTTCATTAAACGAATATTATTTTCATCTCCTATTAATTGCTGAGGTATTTCAATAATATTTTTACCAAACTGAGGGAATTGTGGGGCTTCATCATTACCAATTTTTTTCAAGAATTCGACAAATTCTATTTCACTTGGTAAGGCTCTCATATTTTGAGTAAACGTTACTTTATGAAAATAAACAAATTTATGCCAACTCGTGACACAATTTTCAATTAAAGTTGCATGTGATCCATGTGGGACAACCGGTAAGATTTGCCGAAAATCACCGCACAGAAGTATCGTTTTCACTCCAAATGGTTTATATTTATCATTTTCATCGCATAGATCCTGCAATAATCTATCTATGATTTTCAACACTTGCAGTGGACACATAGAAATTTCATCAATAATTATCAATGATGATGAATTTATGTAACGTCCGTAGCTACTATTTGCGGTAATATTCACTACAGAATTTTCCAAAATGGGTATAGGCAATTTAAACACATTGTGTAAAGTTCTACCTCCAAGTAATAGAGTTGAAGCTATGCCACTGAACACTGTTGCAATGGAACTAAGATTAAGCGAATTTAATTTGTGAATGATTGCTGTTTGTGTGAATGTTTTTCCACAACCTGCATGAGCGGTTAAACAAAAAAACATTAGATCCAGTATCATGATGCAAAACTTCACGAATCACACGATCAGTTAGATTACGCTGTTCAATATTTGCAGTTTCATAATGCTCAGAAAACAGAAACTCTTGTTCTATTGGATCAATAGCATTTGCTTCGTCTGTTCTCTGCGAATACGTGGGAACTGGTAAACCAAGTTCTTGACATGACAAATTATGAACATTCAAAATATCTTCAATTTCTAATAGAGCTGTATTAAAGGATACTTCTTCGTTGTAATCTCTCAAAAAATCTTCACTAAGATATACTTTAAATTCATTCTATAACGCCAATGCATTGGCTGGCACATTTAATGCACAAATGTAGCCAAATAAATTTCGCATTTGTTTTGGTGAATGTAATTCTTTTGCTTCATTTAAACATTCGCGCCATTCTTATCATTTGAAGCAATGCCGCGAGCATGGCACGCTTCAACAAAAGAAGTGTGTTTAATTCCATTGTATGTTCTAACATCCTCAAATGATTTTGGACCACAGACATGTAATAAAAGCAATCATAAATGGAAAAGTTCGATGTCTTTTGGTGATACTTCATATATGCGTGTAATGATTTTATCACCTCCATGCCTTCTCTTCTTCCATTTTTTCGGGAATCTTCCCACACATAATGCAAAGAAATTTCAATATACTTATATTCATGCGCTGATGGATCTGATCGATTCAATTCAAAACATGCTAATAATTTTGTTTGTCTTGCATTTTCAATTGCTTGACGTTCTTGCCCTTCTCGAAAGTAAACATTCTGTCTGCGCAGTAAATGAATGTCAAGTCTAACGATGACATGTGATTGAAAATGCATTGGTAATTCATAGATGCGCCATACAGCTTCAGTTGATCCGACATAACGGCCATTTAAAAAATTTTAAACTTCATCAATTTGTATTTCTTGACCTGGTTCATTTCTCTCTGAACCTAATTCAACAGATGCACTGTCATAGCCTTTATAAATGTATTTAACACTTTTAACTGTAGTGCATACTTCAACATTTATATGGCAATTAAATTTGGCAAGTAAATACTGATTGTATGGTACAACATAACGATTGTCGAGGCAACTACCGCGAACTTCAGCATTAATACCATTATCACGCCTTCTGTATAATGGATATCCATTTAATAATTCACATGTAAATTCATTAAATCGTTTTGGATAATCTTTTGTGCATTTTCCATCTCTCATACATACAGAATTTGGATTAAGTACACCGCATGGACCATGCATCATGTGTTTTACAACATATTCATGTAATGTAGGATGTGTTTGAATGTTAGGAATCTCCGCAGATACAACTTTATCAATATCAGTAGCGTTAACAATTTTATCTTGCTCATTTAAAGAGAGTAAAATGTGAGCATGAGGCAATCCTCTCTTTTGAAACTCAGTTGTATAAATGAGTGCTTCAACTTTACCGAAGATTTTTTTTAGTGTAAGGCCCTCAATTAATGCTTTCAGTTTGGACTTGAATACACGCACAACAATATCAGGTCGAAAATAGCTGACTCGCCTACACCAATATTGCTAACTATTTCAGGCCAACTTGGATTGCAAGTCATTGTAATAAACAAAGAAAGCTTTCCGAAATGTTGTACAATTGACATTGCATCTAAATAATTCTGATACATATTTCTTGGAGATCCATTGAATGAAGATGGTAAAATTACTCTACGGCCAACATTATTGGCATTGGGGTTCAATTCTAAATAATCTGTTAAATTGTTGTAAACTTCAGACCTAAGACTTGTTTGATTTTGTCGAATGAAATGAAACCTTGTGCCCTCTGTTCTCACATACATATCAACTGTCCACTGCAGAAATAATGTTTGTGAATGGTGCAACATGCTAAAATCTTCTCTAATTGCAAGTCGATAGGCTGCATACTGAAGCATGGTTAATTTATTTCTGGGCGCTCTTGAATTAGATGTAGTTGCTACATTATGAGAAATATTGATATGCCACCCAGTATCACCATTTGGAAAAAGTAATGGATACGCTAAAGGGTCCAATGATGAATCCAAAACAGATATTTTTAATGGTACCATTAAGTTTTGAAAACGAAACCATATTTTGTTCAAAGGGTGGCCCACCATCAACTGTACTAAATATTACTGCTACATCAGTTTGAACTGCATCATTATAACGGCGTAGATCTAAATCACGATTTACTTTAATGAGCATACAAATTTCTTTATTTTGATTTTCAACTCTCTGACAATGATCTTTCATTGCAATGAATGACCGAACGAAAGGATTAATGCGTTCCAATTCAAGAGAGATTTCGCGCATTATATTGTTATTGCATGTTTGATTATAGTGTTCACGTAATCTATAATTGACAGCAGTGTCAACATCATAAAAATATAATTGCGCATAACATGGTGAGCAGCCATATCCAACAGTCATTGGACCTGATCTGTGATAAAAAACATCATGTATTTTAAAATGATACACTCCACGCGTAACTGTTTCCGAAATTTTAGCTTCTGAGCTAACCATAGCAAATGATGAATTGTATTTACAAATGTTTTCAAAATAATTTTTTGACTTTCTTTTTATTGAAGGTTCATTTGAAGTAAGTCCATCATACAATGATTTAAAGTATTCATTTTGACTTAAGGCCGGTAATATTGCTTTACCCTTATGACAACATGAAGTGAATGCAGTTCTTCACCTAAAGTGACCTCAGATTCGAAATGTTTTGCATTGCAAAACCTGCATTGTAAATGCATTAATCCACAATTAAAAGTATTAAAATTTCTTGGAATGACATTCAGTGCGCATTTAAATGTATCCCTCAAAATAATTTCATCATTTTGTATACTATTTACATTATGTAAATTTGGATTTGGTCTATTATCATTTTGACTTTCATGCGAATATATATTCCTTCTTTGTCTCTCACTCCGACCCGTCAATGTTATACTATTTACACTATTTAAATTTGCATTTGGTCTATTATCATTTTGACTTTCACGCGAATATATATTCCTTATTCTTTGTCTCTCACTCCGACCCGTCAATGTTCTATGTCAAGGCATAATGGAAGTAGGTGCGAATCTGAATGTAAAACAAAAAAAACATGTAATGAAATTACTGAAACTAAGATTAGACAGGGTTTAATTTAAAAATAATAAAATGTACTCACTTTTTTGAAACCACCAATAATAATTAGGCGAGAGTAAGTCAATTCAGATTGCTGCTACAAAATTTTCCTTTTGCAACAGGTGTATATTAAGCAAGCTGTATTTCACTTTCAACTGCACATTAATATATAAAACACAGATATCTAATATACAAAATATAAAATAAACGCTTTTTTGCCTTGACATACACTCCACAGACTATTGAAAAAGGAACATTTGAAATCACACAAAATTCACAGCTCATTCGGTCAGTCTGTCAGTATTAAGCAAGCTGTATTTCACTTTCAACTGCACATTAATATATAAAACACAGATATCTAATATACAAAATATAAAATAAATGCTTTTTTGCCTTTACATACACTCCACAGACTATTGTTGCCTGGCAACAAAATTATTTTATTTTTAACAATTACCATTGTTTGAAAAAGTTTAAATGAATTTTCAAGTGCAAATGAATGTTTTATTTAATTTAATTTAATGTATTTGTAACACATATTATATATAAATTTTAGCTTTCTGCACTCCTTCTCCATATAAACTTTAACTATGCCAAATCTCACACTCCTCCATGCGCGCAATATGCTTAAAAAGGGGTACAAAGTTTTCTCTTCACGTATTAATATATAGAAATTCAGATGAAAAAGGAAAAAGTTACACCATAACCTGTGATAAACATGTTAACAAAGTTTCCAACCATGATAAAATGAATATATCAGTCGAGCTAAAAAGTTAGAAGAATATATAATGAGAATAATAAATACTAAGAAGAATAAATGAGATAGAAAATGTGAGATAATCTGAGAAACAACGAAGTGAAGTATCCAAAGATATTTTTATCAGTCGAAAATTAGACTATTCTATATATAATTTTTATTTGATGACTGTCTGTAGATAATTCCAGCAGCATTATGTTTTTGAGCAGAGATGAATTGCCTCTGATCTCAACGAGAAGTGTAGTATGGCCAGCAGAGTAAGTAGCCAAAGGGCCTCTCTGGACTGCCCCAGCTCATGTGTTAGGGAATGTTAGGGAATTAATATCCCATGGATAAAACACAAAGTTAAGAAAAGAAAAAATATAATAATAATAAATCTCAGAGAACACTAACTATCCAAGAAGAATCGAAGTCAGATAAGAGACTAAAGTTTATTAAGCTCAAGTATGAAGAAGCTGATATAGAAATGGAGAGGAAGACAAAGAATAATAAATAAAAAGTTATCATAAGCAATTATTTCATCCATAATCAAGTCTGAAATAATCACTTCTGGAGGAGAGCAATCTGTAGCATGACAGATAATGCCCATAGTTCTGAATGGAAAGAAAGATCATAAAATAAAATAAAAACATTTTAAATCCAAGAAAGCAACATTAAAAATTAATTAAGAACCACCATAAAGCACAATCATAGATTGAAGAAAGAGTTTCATTAAAACTATATATACAATGAGTGATGAGTAATCAAAATAAACCACAAAACTAAAAATAAAGTAAGGTAATACCCAGGTAGGATAGGAGTAACTAAGGAAGAAACCCAGAACAAGACAACATCCACAATGAAAGGGATACTTTTATAAGAAACAAGTAGGATAGGAGCAATCAAAGAAGAAACCAGAACAAGACAACATCCACAAGAAGAAGGAGTGCTCTTATAAGAAACCAAAACAAAACCCCAAAAGAAAGTAATAAAAATAATAACCAATGAAAGTATAACAAAATCCCAAATTTAGGAAACCATGTAAAATAGATATAAACCAAAAGTGTATAAAGTAGAATTGAAAGTGAACCAATGTGAATTAATTATATAATGCAAAAAACAAACCTTCATTATCCTCTATAAATAGATTTCTTGATTTTAATAAGACTATAAAACTAATTAGAAATAAAATCAAAGAATAAAAAGGGGACCAGTGCAAGTTTTTATGTTATATTAAATAAACCTAATGTGTCAGTATTGGAGTTCATAAACTGAGTAAATTGTGAAATTATACAACTTTAAAGTGTTTATATTGTGTCAGTGAATAATATTAAATAGAGTATTATAATGACGAATAATACAAGTGTTTCTAAATAATAACTGCCACTCTTTATATACAACATTCATTAGAATGACTAAATAAAACAAGAGCAGGCCAGTAAAAAAGTGAAGTGACCAAGAATCATTACCCCAAAAATCAAACAAAAACAGCTAAGACTTAAAATAAAACTAGGTATAAGAAATAGTGTAAACGATGGAAGGACAGATATGTTTTATTTAGAATAAGTTCAGATAACTCAATACTGAAATGTCAGAGTTAAATACCATTCTTTTATTATTAAAATATTTATTATGTGTTAATAGTTAATCCAGATTAAAATGTCTGAGTTTAAAAGACCATTGTTAATTTCAATTATGTATTATGAATTAATAGTATAAATTCTATACTAAATGTTCTTTTGTTAAAGTAAAGAAATGTTAATCAATATTATATTAGAATAGAAAGTCAGAAGGGGTATAAATAAGATGTATTATTCAAAAAACTTTGTATGTAAAAACAGATAAAATCTAGGCCAAATGGTAAATCTAAACAGCATTATAATTGATGAATTAAGTACAGAAAAATAGTTAAACTGATGGAATTTATATAAGATAAATCAGTCATAGAGTCATATAACTGGCATTATAATTAAGAAAGATATTGTAAAAAGATAGTAAGAATTATTGTTAAAAATGCAAATGTAAAAACTGAAAATTCAAAGAGGGGAGTCACAGATTAATGAATAATATTTAAAAAGGTAACCAATTAATTAAATTACAAGAAATTAAGGGAAGATAAACCTTTCATGTCAATCTGAGATTTAATACAATCATTAATATAACATATAAAATGGCAAACATTTTGAGAAGGAGAGGAAGTAAATTTTAATGCCTACAATTTTCAAAATGAAGTAAATATAGCATTTTAGATAAAAAATTTAGTAAAACTATCTTATTTGGTATCAAATCAAGCAGAATGAACTCAAGAAGGAGATTATGTATTTAGTATTTAATAAATTTAAATAATAGCAAAAATATATTCAGTAGTATAATATAAAATTTCTAAATGTAACGGAAGCTAGAAAGTTTTGAAACAATGAATTGCTAATATTAAATTGGCTAAGACATTAGTAGAAGACGAAGGAAGTAAGTTAGTTGATTATTAGACTTTGTGGAGTACACTTAAGACAAGCTCTTACTAAAATATTAACCTATAGTGAAGACATAAATGGCGTACATTCGACAAGCCTAGTCTACTGTGAAAATCGCGAGTGTCGAATAAATTCATTTAAACCTTAACTTCAGTGAAACTAACACCTACAAACATTAAATTAACTTAAAACAGAACAGAAAACAAGTGAATATATAATTTAAACGATTAAAACCATTAATTCCACATAACGAAACAAACAGTGCAATTGTCGACCTTATTAACTAAAGTGAAATATAACTTAATCCAACACATTTTATCGAAGTGAACCACAAACACTTAACCAGGACCACTCCACTAACACCTGAAGGAATAATCACAGCTGCAGGAACGAGAAATCATTGGAAAAGCAGCATTTATTTGAAGCAGATTCTTCGAGGTTCATTTCGTCAACTACATCTGAATACAAAGCGGCCATCTTTAAGTTCCCACAATTCCAAGCGGCACTGCCAGTTTATCTTCACGGTTCGAAAAATTTGTTTACTTACTATTATATATTGAACGTTATATATGTATTTTAATTAATAAGTTTATATTTTGTAATGTTATACTTTCAATACTTTGCCCTTTTCTCTGACTATATATAAAATAACTGTTCAAAGAACCCGAAAATAAATAATGGTACAATCTATTGAATACCCTGAGAGAGTCAATTAATCAATCGATAGAAAATCGATTACTTTAGTATTTGTTAATAAAATTCCTTGAATATTATAAAATTGAATCCTATTTATTCCTAAATTATAACTAGCATAATATATCATTTTAGTTGAGACATATCTACCAGAATTTAACAACTTTAAAGGAAGATAGCCTGCAAATAAGGAAAGTTCACCAATCGATTGTTCCTGGAGACAATCCTATTAACTAATAAAAGAATTATAAATACACCAAAGGATATAATTAAATAAAAACAATTAATAAGAAGTTCGAAACACCACAAAACACTTTAAAATAATTAATATTAAATTGATTTAAAACAAACAAACAAACAAAAAATAAATAAATAGGCCCTAAATACTAATAAATTTTTTTTTAAAACAAGAAGAACAAATTTTTTAATTTGTTACAATACACACGTGTTTTTAATTGCATTTCTCTAAAGCATGCATGATTTTTCAGGTATTTCATAATCTTTTTCTGTGACGGCAAGTTAATGTTTAACGAAATCTTATTATGTTGTCTAAAAGTATAATTCTTTTTTGTTACACTAGCACATAATTACAATACAATGATGTCTAATATTTATTTATTAATTTAAGGAAAATGTATTTTTCTTTTACGAAAATAAGTTTTATGAAGTTTTCAGTCAGTTTGCATTTATAATTGTTACATAAGGTCTAATTAAAAATAATTACATTAACTAGAATAATGTAATATCTGATCTTTGTATAATAACTCATGAATTTCATCTTTGGACAAATAATCTTTTAGAATTCATACTGCACGATTGTAACCATAACCTTAGTTCACGCACTGTCTGTGAAAACTCATAATTCCTATTTGCAATAAACTGAATGTATAAAACACAAAAGTGCTACGATCTGTATTCTTTTTTCATGAACTAAATATATGAGATTACGTTCAAGTACACGCAGCCCGCAGATTTGACAACAAAATTTCTGCACACACAAGCCCGCAGAAAGTGCGGGAAATGTACACTGGGAGAAAATGCCTGTCTGCGCTTTTTGTGGGCAACGTAGCCAAAGTGTTAACTGCCACACTCAGCTTCTGAGGATACTTCTAGATTCTAGGTTGTGAAACATTAGTGAAAAATTATTATACTGGAGACAGTCCGCGTAGAGGATTTACCTGAAAAAATTGCCCACCGCTTAGGAGTTTTAAAGAACAAGACAGTATATCATTCAGTTCAGTTAATTTTTACCTTTCTGAGGCATTGTCTGAATTAAGTGATTGCCGGCTTAGCGAGATCCTGAAAATTAACAGGTGGTGGTTGGTGTTAGTTTAGATTTTAGAATAATTTGTTGTTGTTGTGAAAATTGAATTTGTCTTCAGAAACGAAAACAATCTTTCATGCCCAGTACTTAATTATGAAATAATCTGTTTAAAGTTTGTATTAAATTTAAAAACCAATGTTGCAGAATTGAAAATAGCAGGTCAGACGACAGAATTTGTGAACAAGGTACTGGATAAGGTAAAGTCGGGTGTACACAGCGGCGGTCTCGATGATCTGTGAGTAGCGGAGCCGGCAATTCTATGGAAAGCGTAAAATTAACACATTCATTACACATATTTACAATTCAACTCCAAGGTAAATGTGCCATACACACATTTAAACAAGAAAAAGTTAAAAAAAAGCAAGCATTGCAGCACGCATATTTTTTATGTAGTCTGTATTGTATGTATTCAGTTGAATGAAAGCATAGAGCTTTTATAACAGTAATTATTGTATGTACTGTATGAAATAGACATAACACAGTTAGTTATTGTTGTTTGTAAGTTTATAAATATTTTATGGATATATGTAGAATTACCAGGCCAACATACTTGAACACTGCTTTAAAATTTAGATATTACACCAGAAGAGTATAGTCTTTATTACAGTTAAAATTCTCCAATAAT
The DNA here is from genome assembly GCA_034769895.1 of Magicicada septendecula. NCBI lineage: Eukaryota > Metazoa > Arthropoda > Insecta > Hemiptera > Cicadidae > Magicicada > Magicicada septendecula. The sequence goes on from CM068367.1 coordinate 3,868,110, forward strand.
TCTTTCACTAGAAAGAAAGTAACGGGAAGTCAAAAAGTAAAGAGAAACTCTCCTTTTTCTTCTGATCAACTAGAGGGCCACTGACTGTTTTGTTAAATTGTAACATCACAGTGTCTGTTGCAAGTGTGCTTGCATTATTAACAATTCGGTATTGTGTTTAAAAATCGACTTAAAGTGAATGGTCCAGTGTCCAACTAAAAAAAAATATAGCAGTGATGAATTTTATAAACTCAAAAGGAAGGGATTTGTAAAACCTGTACAGATTAATCATAGAGCGCAGCAGCAACATTGAAATTTGTTTTCTGAATGGTATTGAGATCTTTGAGCACATTAATAGCCATAAAAATGGCCAAATTTGTTTCTGTGATGAACAACAGAAAGATAGTCATTTGATTCAAATAACAATGACACTATCGACGTGGATAAACAGTGTACATTTTACAACTTAATAGTGAAGGGATAACTGGTAGTAAATTCTGTTAGCTAATGGCATTACTTACACCAAAAAAATCAAGGAGAAAATGTGGTAAACTTTCAAAAGGGTGATTTACATTGTGAAAACGCTCGATCCCGTTTGGCCAACAAAAGTATGTCTATCAAGATCTTCAAGATCTTGGTTTTAAGCTGCTGAAGCACCTACTGTACAATTCTCACCTGGCTCAAAATTTTTTTTTTATCTTCCTGGTTCATTGAAAGAAGCACCGTGAGCAAAACGATGTTTGTTAAGATGTAGAGATCACAGAAGCTCTGTGAAATTGGCTACACACAAGACATAAACGTTCCTTCCTAATAAGACTTGGACCAAGTGTATAGAAATTGGAGGGCATGATATAGAAACACAACAAAAGTGGAAAATTTGTGTAAATGCAAATAAAAATAATTTTTTAAATTTCTCTTTACTCTTTGACTTACCCTTATAAATTATTTTAATTATCTTTAACCATAATTATAGATAATTTTCAAGTATTTTATTCAAATTACTTATTTTGGATATATTTAAATTTATTTATTGTATAATATTGTCACTAGTTTCAAAAACCTTAGTGTAGTAAATCTCTATTCACTCTGATGCTTGTGTTGTACATATCACAATGGAAGAGTTACTAACCCGTGACTTCAGTGCGTTTCTTGAATGTTTTAAAATAATTAAATATATTTCTTCATAGATTCTACTTTTGTTATTGTCATGACATTATTGAAATGATTTTTAATATTATTTAGTAAGCGTTGAAAATTTTTGTTTTCCTCGACTACACATCTTAGTATTTTAACATCTACTTCTTCTTCTTTACCATTACCCAAGATAGTGGAATGTGCCATGTTGTTCCGTCTTTAGAAATTCTTTCGTCACTTCAGTGGCCTTCCAGTGCCACATTCACTTTTCTCTGCGTTTTTTTTTTTTTTTACTATAGAGTGTTTTTATAGTAATGATAATTTAATTGTTCTGAGGAGAAAGAGATTAAGCCGTTTTTTCCTATTATTCATCAGGATCAAAAAATAAAAAACATGTATTGCATTGTTTTAAAATTCAAAGAAAAAAATACCAAAATAAATAATACTGTTATTTTTGTACTACGTAATGCATATCTAATGGAGCAATATAAGTTTATTAGCATCTGATATTAGCTTAAAGTTGAAGTTATATTTAAGGTTTTTGTATTATAAGGACGCTTGTGGATATTTATGAAAAAGTTAATAATATTATTGTTTTTGTTAATAATGTCAAAATTAAATTAATCAAAATGTGGTTTTAGGTGTTATACCATGCACACCATACTGTCACACATATGTCACCATAAGTCACACACACCATACTGTTACCTATTGGAGCTTAACTTTTCTAACATTAATTTTAAATACTTTATTGAAAATTATTTTATATTGACAAACATAAATAAATTTATATTTTTACAACATTAAACTAGTGTTGTAATCATTTGGGTTCCAGTTGCACTTGTTTTAGATTAGTGTATGAGACTGTATATTAAAAAACAAATACTGAGCGCACTTTCAGTGGTGGTGTATCTAGAATTTTTAAATTTCATGTTTAAGCATCATCATCTGCGTATGGTAATTAGATGACAACACTAATTCTGACCTCACTAGTTACACCATGGGCATGTTTCCAGTGTTCTGTTTATCTGTTGGAATTTTCTGTTTACCACTTCATGTTACCCTACAAACAATTGCCAATTTTGTTTGTACTCATTATGTTTATCATGGATTCAGCATAATTGTATGTTTATTATAGTATACTTTTTTCTGATAAAATGTAACACACCTTGAAAATGTCATGTTATATGCTTGATTCAGGTTTAATTCCTGAGTTTTAACCAGTCTACTTTTTGATCTGAAACGTCATCACTTTGTAGAATGACACCTACCACAACAAACATGCTGCTGTTTTTGTAATTGTTTATTTCAGTCGAACTAAGTAACTCCTGTGTTCACTTGTGATCGTAATAATCCCTGCCATCCTGACACTTGAAGCCAAGGTAGTTTTTGTTTAACCTTGGTTTTAGGAGAATCTGCCAAAGTTTTCTTTTGTAGTAAAAAGAAAACTATGTATATACTAATATTTACTAGTCGTGTTACCACATACAAAATGTGTATAGACCTGACGATAGAAATTCTATGCTGTAGTTGAGATGCGCAGTGGGCAAACACCTCGTTTCGAGGCTAACAAAATTTTCAGTCATTTCGGACACGCGCACAACAGTCTTATGTAGAGTTTCATAGTGTGAACATCGGCTGTAACAAGGCTGGTGAGAATAATGGAAGCATGTGTATGAGAGAGAGATAATTAGTGTGTAAAGTGAGACAGTGAACTGTTATCGCGTTATCTACTCTCACCCCTCTCTAGACAACTTAAGGAGATAATTCATTGAAAGGCTGTCACATTTCTACAGTTTGTTTGGATTGTAACTTTCACTTTGACTATCTGCAGTACTGTGTTGGCAAATAGTGTCACTGAACTTACTGTTGGGCGCAGTGAAGTGCTCAGACTGTTTGTTTAGTCTGGCATATGACTAAGTCTCAAACAGCTGAAATGTTTGTATCTTTTTTTTTTTAATCTTTTATGAACTTTAATTAACATCATAATCTAATGGGCGCAGAACAATTTTAAACTCACGTTGAACAGAAAAGTATGTTTGTTTGGTGATATGAACTGGCAACATTTGTCCGTTTTAGTGGAAAGGAGCGGCATTATAATAAAGATCTGTGATGAGTGATTAGTATAGATAGAGGATGTCAGATCCCTGCTCTTAATGCATTGACAACTGTGAAAACAGAAGGTAGATTGAACAGGTTATAACAAAATTAACATAACGAGTTTGTCACAGTTTTAACATTTTAAAGCAGTGTCCTGTATGTTGTTCCTGTACGTTTTTTAAATTTTTATTATATTGTGTGTGTGTGTGTGTGTGTGTGTGTGTGTGTGTGTGTGTGTGTGTTTCACAAAAAAATTAAAAAATTATTTGTATTTTTAATGTTAATATATGTTAATATTGTACATATATTTTGCTAATCGTTAAGGTTTTTGGTGGGGCAGTAGAAAAGAGGCGGAGGTGGCTACTATTTATGGGGGCGTATATAATGTTTTATAGGAAAAAAAAATTGATTGCTATATAATTTGTTGCTTTCTATTTTTTTTTTTTAATGTCCTTAATACAAGATCTGGGTAAATACAAAATATTTATGTAACTGAATAGTATTAACGTGATTGTAAAATTAATTTTTGTAAGCAGCAGTTGTTAAGAGTTAAGGAAAATACTTATTGTGTTCGTAATAATTTATTAACTACAAAAAAGAAAGTTAATAATTATTTTCTAATATTCTGTACTATATATTTATTACAATTTTTTTTTTATTATTTTGTTCTTTTATTGTAAAGATTCACTGTGATGACAAGGTTCTACAATGGAAATGTACATATATATATATATAATCTAAAAGTGTGATAACAAAGAAGAAATTTGCGAATGTGATGGTTTATGTTTTTTTTATCGTTGTTGTGAACATGACTAGTTGTTCATTTAGATCGATCGATGTTCAAAACATCTTCAGAAAATTGTAGTGTTTGTTAGTTTTTTAAAAATTGATATTTTTAATACTACTGTTATTTGGACAAGATGCCATGTTTATCGGTATACACTGTGTGTGATTGAGTGTTAATATATCTATTGATGGTAGCATTTGTATAGCGATAAACATACACTTAGGGGTGAAATTCAGAGTGTAGGTAGACTCTTTGATTTTACAGACCAGTTCTCTATGTCTATAAACTCTTACCATCAGTTGATCATAATATATTTTTATGAAGGTTTAGTTAATTACAGTCAGGCAATTCATCGTCACCACGGTATCACCACAGCTCTTGGTGGCCATACAGGACATTGCTCCAGCCGTCTCCATCCACTGCTTGCCACTGCAACCCTCTCACTCAAATAGTTTGTAGGTCATCTTCTGTATTGTCTAGGAATTGTGTTCTTGGTGTTCCTTGCTTGCACTAACCAAAAGGCGTCCCCCAACAATGTTTTTCTAGTAGGGTCGTAACATGGCTGATTATGTACTTACTTTGTTTTCTTAATGTTCTTCCACGAGTCTTGTATGAGTTTCTTTTGCAGTGCCAGTAATTTAGTCGGGTGATAGTGATAGTGATGTTATCCTGTAGTGATCGTAATGAACTGAACTTTGAGGCCTTCGTTAGTGACTGTATTGCATCAAGAAAAAATGGTTTTGTTAACTGATTAACTCTATTAATAATTAAATTCAACACCATATTATCCCTTGTTTACTTTTGCTCTTTCGGCTGGTGTCGCAGCCATATTGTCTAGTACCAACTTAAACTTTATACTCACCATTTTCCAGGATCTCGTTAGACGTGTTAAAAAAAACAATATGGTTATTTGAAATGACCACTAATTCACATGTTAAGTATTCAAATTAATATGGTTTTATTAAATTCTAAAAGAAAAACAAACATCAGCAAGTTATAATTTTTACGTCAAAATACGAAATCTCCTTTCTCCCTCATACATTAACTTCTGTAATATTCAAGAATAAGTATTCATAAAATAGATTATTGTTAAGTAGACTTCCCTTTAAGATATAACACAAATACAAATTATTCTCTACGACATAACGAAAACCAGCGCTTTCACACACACACACACATACATATATCTATCCCCAGATTTTAAGAGCTCATAGTTTTGAAAATGTTAACATTTTTTAATATTTAAATCAAAATTTTGAAAGTTTCGTTTTATGTTATTCCTGTAGGTTACTTATCTGTTCATTTTTAGTCCAGAAGACCTCACTTGGCCATACCCGCACAAATTCTCTGTTTTAAACTGTTAACTCCGAAAAAAAAACTGTTCATTTCTGTTATTTATATTTTCACTTCACATAAAATTATTCTGTTGTTATAGTTTCGATTTTACTTCACATTTTTGTTGTTTTGCGGGCCCGCACTTACGTTTCGAAACTTTTACATGTCACTCGCGCGAGTGATGAGATGAGACTGGGGGAGAGCTACAGGCGCTAATTTGTGAAGCGGCTGTTGTAGGATGATCAATTTCCTTTGTTTTTTAAAGTTTATATCACTCCGCCAGCAGACTACGTTCGTTACATGACCGCATTCCAACACAGGATCGGCTCTGACGTATATTCTTACGTCAGATGGTCTGACATGGTTATATAACTTGTTTACAGTTGTGTTGTGTCCTTGAACTGATTTTGGCACAGTTAGTCGGTTATTGAATCTGTTCTCTGGTTTATAAAATATTATTAAATAATTCTGCATACAACGCCTCAAACAGTGCAGCCACCGTCGTGATCGCTCCAAACAGCAAATTTACCTAAATTTCTCCCTATTACTCAAAAATGTTATTTATTATCATAAAAAAAATACAAATTGTGTTATTGCCCCAAAATAGGCCCGTTACAGTTTATCCCGTCTCTAGTAGATTGGATAGAGCAGGTCACTCCAACACACCTTCGGATGTCCCACACCTCTACATCCTTTCGGCTTATAATTTGTTAGTTGTTTGGGGATGCGGCAGTCATCCATTCAGTTATATTTGGAATTTCTATACAGTGTACACATAACAGTCATTGTATGCCATACATCTGCATTTCTTCTACAAACTTTAAGAGCTGGAAAGTCTCGTTTCGGCTGTTTGAATACTGCTGGCCTGGGATTTCATTGAAGTCCAATTCTCAGACCCATCTTGTAACTTCAAGCTCTCCTGATGGTCTCACATGTCATTGAACTTGTGTAGCTCATTCATCGTGCCACTGTTTGTATACGAGACAAGTAACTGTCTTAAACTTAACCATTACTGATCATTCGTGTGTAATACAGTAGCCAAGTTGCATTTAGGACAGTTGTAAAGGTAAAGAAATAACAGTATTGGACAAAAATAGTTCAGTATTAAATAGGAAGAAATCATGTTGTTTGCTTAGACTTGAAATGTTACAGTCGCGCTGCTGAAGACTATTAACCAGGTTAAATAGGCAGACTTTTTCACCAAAACTTGTATTTCTTATACGCGCCATTCACTCCAATCAAGATCAGAATTGTTAACTTATTCTAGTCTGTAAAATCGTACATACAGAGTCTACTATATTAAAAAAGAAAAAAAAAACAGAATTAAACAGAGTTAATGAAAGATAAAGCTTTAAACTGTTTTTTATGTTATATTCGTTCATAAAGATTTATATGAAAGTATATTATTTGTTATTGTTGTTATTATTTCCATTAATATAAGTAATTTTGAATTATACTAATTTTCAATGCTTGAAATACAGTAATAAAACATTGGATTGTCTAATGTTTGTTGTTTTTGTTTACCATAGTTGGTAAGAAATGGAAACAATATTTTTTTAACATGATGTTATCACTCTGTTGCCATAATTGTTTTTTATTAATTGTTGTAACAATTATTATATATAGTAATAATACTAAAATAATAATTCTATTATTTTTCTTTTTCCTTATTTGTTGACACTATGTTCATCCTCATTTTGTTACTTTTTAACTATGGATATTAATTTGTATAATTTTTGTATTGTTATAAATCTGTTTTGTTTGTGACAGGCATCTATCTGGAAGTGGATGTGTTGAAATGGTGAGTTGGATTATTGACAGAGGTTTGGGTGTAGTTCCCACCAAAAAATGCTCTCTTTTTTATTAAATCACTTTGCCTTTCAGTTCAATAAAATGCACAAGTATCATTCGTTCTAGGTGACTGGTTAAAATATAGACCATATGCCATTGTAAATTCCAGTAGTTATATAAACATATTTTGAAATGTAAATTGAAAATGCTGTAACATATTCTGGCCCTTTTTTATTATAAATTATTGTTCAGTCATGTTATAAGGTCTATCTGATGTTACTTACGAATGTTTATCTGTCAAAAAGTTACTTACAAAGGAATACTTAACTAAAAAACTATAGAAATTTTAAGTGCTTCCAAGAGTTTGCTGTAAATTAATAGCCAACAAAATTTTTAATTATTTTGAGGCACTGCTGTTTTCAAGCATTGAATCATTTATTTGTTTGGTAATACGTTATCAACAGGCCTAAGCCTAAATCTGATAAGAAGTATATATGAAAAAAAAAATTGCCATTTGTTAAATATTTGTTTGTTTGTTTTATTATTTTTTTATATAGCGGAAAGTAATAATTTCGAAACTTGTTGAAAATTATATTTTTAAAATAAAGTCTTTATAAGATATGTGTAATTTTTATATAAACTGAGAGAAAGTTCTATATTTTATAATGCACATCAACAGTTACGGTAGTATTGTTTTATTTGGCTGAAGTAAGGATATATTTTTGTCAAGGATTGGAGAGTTTCAGTACGTGGGTGAAAATCTATGGTTGAGTGAGTGTTTTGCCAAGTGATTACGGTGTAATACATGTGTTTGTATGTCCATACACTCAAGTGGTATTTTCTGTACTTGTCTTGCAGCTGCTAAAAAATGAATTATCTGTTATATGTATGTATATATATGTATGTATTATATCATAAGCCTTGAATGAAATTTTTTACGTATACAGTATATATACAGTTGTAAATATAATATTAAATAGTATATTTATATGGAATAGAAATCATTGTCAATTAATAATGTTATGATTATTATTATGTTCATTAATGTTTAAAAAAATTTGTTAGCAGAAACGAGAATGTTAAATGCATGTTCAATTAGCCCATCGGTTTTTGTTCTCAGCGGTAGTGGGGTTTGTCCCATGCAATTGGTGTGTGTGTGTGTGTGTGTGTGTGTGTGTGTGTGTGTGTGTGTGTGTGTGTGTGTGTGTGTGTGTGTGTGTGTGTGTGTGTGTGTGTGTGTGTGTGTGTGTGTGTGTGTGTGTGTGTGTGTGACAGAATCTATATGATTAAGATGGATGTGTGTGTTTAATGTCATCGGAATGTAACAAGTATACATTTTTCTGGCTCCAATGATGAGTTTTTACTATTCTTTATAGAGCGTTAGTCAAATCTTACGTGCTGTTATCATTATTTAGCTTTATAAAAAATGTCCTTGTAGTAATAAATCTTAAAAATTATTGGATTGTTTTTACTGTTTTCAAAATAATATGTGTACAAATAAAAAAGAAGCAACAACACCAATTTTTGAAATCTTTCGCAGTCATAGACTGTTTCATCAGTTACAGAGAAACACACAGCACTTACAAGTTGGTAGGTACTACTTAATGCCAATTTTCTTTACGGTGTGATGTGGTTTCTCCGTGAATGATGAAGAAAAGCTGTCTGTGTCTGCAAAGTGTTTTGGTGATGCTTTTAAAATATTAGGAGTGTGTTTTTGAAAACAGTAACTTTGATAAATAATGTTCTGACTATTTCTATAAGTTGTGTAACATTATTTAAGTGAAGTGTGCCCTTTTAACACTTATCAACACAAGACATTTCTAGTAAAAATCTTACTGCTAGATAGAGAACATAAATTTAACCAATATGAATATTAATAAATAGGGTAAAACATCTGGCTTATGCAATATAATTATCGCTGAAAATATGTCATAAGAACTGGAAAAGTGTGTATTTATTTATGGAAATAATAAGATAAGTTAATCTCTTAAAAATAATCTGGATTCCTTTGACTCTTTGCTGCTACTGCAAGTGAAATATTGAGATATAGGTTTTGATTGGTGTTACTTGGCTCTGAATCTGGTGTTATATATAAAAAAAAGAGGTGTACACATGGTTCAGATCAAAGTCAGACTATTTAAGTGTAGTATTTGTAAACACTTGGTTACTGTCCATCTTGTAACTTCTTTAAAACTTCCAATTACAACACGTTTCAAGGATAAATCCTCATCATCAGGTTATAAAAACACCAATCCTTCTGGAGATGTCGTCAAAAAAATAAAAAATGATTACCAAACATCACAAAGCACTACACGCGATCCACTGTGCTGCACCAGGTCGCGACGTGGCGTGAAGTGCTTTGTGATGTTTGGTAATCATTTTTTATTTTTTTGACGACATGTCCAGAAGGATTGGTGTTGTTATAACCTGATGATAAGTATTTATCGTTGAAACGTGTTGTAATTGGAAGTTTTAAAGAAGTCACAAGATGGTAAGTAACCAAGTGTTTACAAATACTACAATTAAATACTTACACGCGTGACTTGGAGATTATAATATAATGAAAGTCAGACTGTTTGTTACCATGCTCTGCACTGGTAGTAGTAATAGAAGAGGAAATTATCATGTCAGCTTTAACACTTTCAGGTTGTAGGTCTATATTATAATATATCTCAGGAATTGTATAAGAAGTTTTCAGTCATGTTGTATGGTCAGTGGAATATTTTCTGAATACAGAGTAGTTGCTCTCTAACAAACGAAACGTTTTCTTATTTCACTTATTGTGTCGAATATACTGATACACAGTAAATTGAATAAAATAAAGTAGCAATTATTGCTTCATCAGAAAAATTGAACACGGATTTGAATAAACTGATGTTTGTAAAACTTGAAAACTCAATTTGAAATATTTTTTTGTGGTCCCCGATCTTCATTAATATTTTTCATTCATAATTTGACTTGGAAAGCACTCTGCACGATGACAGCACTGGTGGTAACAAAATGCTCAGTAATAACAAGGCATGGTAAACATTGCCAGGGACTAGAAGTGGTTTGTTTTCACACACAGACATGACCTGTTTATAAAGTATGAAACTAGTGCATACTTGAAGAGGGACTATAATACATGTACTAAGCAAAATGAACCGTGCACTTAAAGAAACAACACATAAGGAGCAGCATAAACTTGTACAATATATGTATGCCTCTAAATTGCCAGGTGTCACTTGAAAGTGTTAAACTTAACATGAATATAAAAACGCCACCTTTCTACGAAATCCAATATTTTGTTTAATACACTAGTAAATATATTTATTTCAGAAGTAAATGTCTATCAAAGACTGAGTAGAGTCATCAGGTCTCTGTTACCTCTTAAAAATATGAAAAAAGGACATGCAACTTTTTTCTAGTAAATGTGTTCATATTAACGGTGAAGGTGACAAGATTAACGGTAATTTCACATGAAGAAAGTCGGTGATAAGCAAACACGTAATGTGAATGACTATACATATGTCACTGTCTGATATTTGAGCTGTGTTAGGAGTGGAATTTACCGAGACTATGGCACTGCATTGTTAATGTTCAGGTGTAGATTCAAGCTCCCGTTTTATGGTTACGCTTTTGTGCAGAGTCCTTTTGCCTCGACATTGAGATTAGTTGTCATGTCAGATATAAAGTCTTACTGACAGCTTTTGGTATTGTAATTTTACTACAACTGACTTTTTATTACAGTGAATCTTGCTTACAACGAGGTTCAGGGGACCAAACAAATGTGCTCGTTAAAACCTGGGTGCTCGTTAAAAGTAACTGTGCCGTAAAAACTTACAAAAAATCAGCCAACTATCTAGCAGAAAGCGCAGAACTTTTCATGCCACATGTACAGAATTTATTTTTAAATTACAAGAAAATTCACTCTTAATTTATTTGTCTTTTTGTATTTCGTTCTAAATGGAGTCTCAGAATAATAATTCGCACACAGAACTTAATTAACCTTAAAAAGTCATCTGTTTTAGTTTAGTAATGTTGTATCTATAGACATCAAAACAGTTTTGTAATTTATTGAAGTATTCCACGAATTCATCACTTACATTATTAGTTTCACTAAATTGCATTCGTGATTTTAAACTAATGTTTAAAATGCTGTACTGAAGTTTTGTTAGGACCTTAACCCATGAACAGGCTTGCGATAAAATGCTCATTATAACCAAGTCTCTAATGCGTTCCTACTCGTTAAAAGCAAGTTTAATTATCATTACTACAATACAAAGCCAAACAAATCTCATACTTTTGCTTATTACATCCGAGTTCTTGTTATAAGTGAGCTCGTTATTCGCGGGTTCATTGTTGTTTTGTCCTGTTGCTGTTTTCATTTCATTTTTATTCACATAATAAAGTGCTGACAATACAAAAAAAAGAGTGAAATACAGATTATCCTTTTTTTTTGTTGTACTTTTAATGTTTTCATAAGTCACATGTATTTTATGAGACTTTGTATTAAATAGCGATCAGCTAAAGTTTGTGTTTATAAGAGTTCAGATAAATAAAAGATGTTGATGTTATAAGGGTTTTATGAAATTTTATTCAACGTTTTGTCAAGCAAACTGTGTATGAAACACACATTTTTTTGTTAAAATTGAAGGAGAATTTTGTTAAAATTGTTGAAATTATGTTCTTGTACTCTATGGCAGTGATATTTGGACTCTGAACAAAAAAAGCCACTAACATAGTCAATACTTTTGAAAGGAGAATATATGGACCAATCCAAGTTAATGGGATATGGAAAGTGCGTCACAATGAGGAGCTATACAAGCTGTATAAAGACAATGATGTGGTCACCACCATCCGACTGCATAGATCGCAGTGGGCAGGACACATCATTAGGATGGAAGGCAACCGAATACCTAGGAAGATACTATTTAGTCAAATCGAGGGTAGAAGGCCTGTCGCAAGACCCAAGAAACGCTGGATTGACGCAGTGGCGAGGGATGCTGATAATTTACTTAAAATAAAACGATGGACATTGATCGCCAAGGACAGAGTAAAATGGAGGCGGATGATTATGGAGGTTAAGGTTCGACTTCGAACTGTTATGCCATAGAGAAGAACAAGACTTTTTAGCAACCTTATCAGAGCAGTTACCTAATTAAACAACATAAACCTTATCATAGGAAAGACAGAAGTCAGTGTTTGTGGCTCAATCGGGCAGGGTATTGTGATAGAAGTATGTTTTCATAGAAGACGGATAACAAAATGCCGTGTGGTTTTTATCTGTCAGTTTTGGGCAATATGTCTGCGTCTTACATTGTTCTGGGGGTAACCTGATGTATCTGAGGACACATTTAAATCAGAGGTTAGAAGCATTTGGGGAAAGGCAATTCAGTTTTCTGTTTCAGGTAATTTTCATTCTCACCAAAGTTGAGAAACTGTACTTTTTGCAACAGTGGAGAACATAATATAAATTACTTATTATTCTGTAGCACAGATTTTGGTAATACTACATTTTAGTAGACAGTTCAGATCATTATTTTCAGTCTACATTAACAAATGTCAAAGACTCAAATTGCGTGCTAATTGTAATAAAAAAATTCATTTTGGTGTCTGAGAAAAGCTGATTAAAATTGTTACAATGGGATTGAAAAATGTGACTCCATCGTTGTTGAGTAGAGGGAATCTTCACTGGTGTCAAGATTGTGTTTGTATAATTTCAATTTCAGCACAGTGCGTAGTCCATGAAGAACTAAAGTTTACCTTTAAGAAAAGTACCGTAAAATGGGGTGAATAGAAACACTTTTTATGTTTAAAATAGTTTTAGTAGTGTATAACAAAAGATAAATTAATTATTTTTGTGGTAACTTGTGGGTGATGACCTAGTATTGATTTGGTAAAAAAGTCATGTATGAAATATTTTACATCTGGAACTTTTTTATAAAAAATATATTTGTTTCTATTTACCCGCAAGTGGGGTGAATGGAAACACGTGTTTATAGTACTGCTGTGTTTCCATTCTGCATGAACTGGGGTAAATAGAAACATCCTATTTTAATGTTAACAGTGGAAATGAGGTAGAATAATAAAAATAACAGTAGTTTTATGTTTTGAAGCACCCAAATTTTATTTTAAAACCTGAAATGCACAACTCCGAATCACAAATCATGCCAGTTTAGTTTAAATTTGAGGAGGCCTCTGCCATATTGTTCAGGATTCTCCAGCTTGGCTTTCACTTGACTGCACTTACAGTCACATTCATCTGGATACCGATATATCCATTGAAGTTTTTGGTGGGTTTGCCTCGAAGATATCTCCCAGTGAATTTACTGACTTCTCCAATAAACAACCGATCCCTCTCCTTACTTGATGTTGCTTTTGTCGAGTCACATGGGAAAGAAACTAGCACCCAATCGCCTCCTTCTACATCATTTTTGGAAATGGGGTGGTCCTTTTGAACAGCAGTTGTCGCTCCCATTGGAGAATTTTCATTTTCTTCTTCTCCTGACTCCAACGATGCAGCACAACTTCCACCAGGATTAGGCCTAATATGTTGTGCAGAATATTCTGGTTCATCAGCCTCACCTGAAGAATCTTCTGGAATTGAAACACTTTTTCCAGGTTCAATGTGAAGTTTCTTCCGATTTCTTCTGGGCATTGAAGAATCGCCATATCTCAGCGAGTCTAATATGGCTACAAAGCTCTAATCCATTGCAACCTCACATTCTCTAGCTTCTTCGCTTCCGACTGGCAACATCTGTAAAACTTCCTCAGGGTCGAGAGGAACAATTCCACATTTTCTGAAACCAGCCTTGATGTTTTCAGATTTGTTCACTTCAGTCTTTTCAAGGAGTTTTGACAACAAACGAGGAAAGACATCTTTAGGCACACATGCTTCTTTTCTTCCAGGGCCTTTCTTCCATGCTTCTAAAATCAATCTCCGGGCAGATTTCGCAGATTTCAATGGCCTACATCAAGTGGTTGAGTCACATGAGTCGAGTTGCTTGGTAAGAAAACAAAACTGATGTTATGGTCTGAACATAGTTTTATTGACTCCGTCGGAAGGTGTGAAGAAAGATTGTCTAAAATAAGGATTTTCTTTCCTTCTAATTTAGTACAGTATGGGACAGCAATATACCTGACCCAGTCATCAAAACAAAATGCATCGAACCAGCCTGACTTTGTGCGGTTATACCGAGTGCCTTTAGATCCTCCTTCCGTCCAAGAATGATACATGTTCGTTGCTTTGTAAACAACGTATGGGGGAGGAGAGTTCCATCTGCAGCAGCTGCAAACACGATGGAAGTGGCAGATTTACTATGGTTCATGATTCTTTCAGGGTATTTGTATCCCCGTTTTGCTATAACCTTTTTCCTTCCGGGATCATCTGTCAAATTTGTTTCATCAAAATTGATGATATGAGAAGGAGGAACATCAGCCAATTCTTCCCCCAGCTTACCAAAGTATTCTTTGATCATTTTAGGGCTGATTTGTGCCCTTGGTCTTTTAATGTTTTGACACATTCAAAATGATAAATTTGCCTTGTGACATTGTAAAAAACTGATGGCAAAGTCACGTCCTGGCATATTATTGGCAAACCTTTTAATTGTCCTGCCACAATCATCAAGATAATCCTTGACAATTATCCTCAGGTCATAGGTATCCATTGGATAACCCCACTCAGCACATATCATAAGCCTGTCCATAAGCTTTTTCTCTTCTTCTGAAGACAAAACTGACTGTCCACCCTGTGTTTTAATCGTCTTCTTTCACGTCAAATGGCGGTAGAGCACAGAATAGTGTATGTTGTGCTTCTTACTAGCTTCTCTGTAGCTTAGTCCATCGTCTGTTACGTCCTTAAGAGCTTCCTGGATGGCTTCTTGGCTGTGTTTTTTATAGGGCTTAGTTCTGGGGTCTGGTATATATCGGCGAGGCATGTTATAACAGTTGTTTCTTTCACCCCACAAATAAACAATGTATTCTGAAACAAAGAGTGAGGTTAGGTATTGCAAACAGTTGTGTGGATATTAAAATGACACATTTTAGTTGTATTTGTTACATATTTAAGTGCATTTTTTTCCAAACAACATTAATTTATACTTTCAACGTACCTGTTGTATGAATAAAGTTTTAACACACAAATTTTCTTCACAAAAATCACAACTTCTTTCTCAAACAAAATTTTCACCATTACACAGGGTAGACAACCTTTGAAACATATATTTCACTTCAATGTAAGTTTTAAATGAAATGTACCTATTTAAAAAATATATTTTTACTGGGATTAATTATTTATAACAAATTATAAAGCTTTTCAGGTTTTTGTTTCTATTCACCCCATTTTACGGTACATCGTTTTATAATACAATTAATGACCTTAAAAATTGTGAATTATGAGTCTTTAGTTGTAGAAATCAGGAATATTTTTCTTATAAATAAATAATTTACACTTCATGTGGTGATCTAATCACTAGGATGTATTTTATTCACAGTATTGTGCGTATTTCAATAATTCAAACTACTGTAGTCAAATATTATTTTAAAAGAAATTCTTTACAAATTGAAGTGTTATAAAAAAACATCTGTAAAAAATATATTTCTGTTGATATCTTTCTTTACTTCTGTGCTTACTTCATTACTTATAATTTTCAATAATATTCAGTTGAGACCTAGTGGTAATGGGAAACTGGCTGATCCATGATTACAGTAATGCCAAAGCTTTGAATGCAAAGCTTTTATGATCATAAAATTCTCCCTTCTTGAATCAACTTCTGGGTCTAGCTTTGATTTCCTCTTTGCCTTACTTCCACTACCCAACTACCTCTACAGTATTTATTTTTATTTTCGTATTCACCATATCTTCAAAATTCTCTTGTAATGTCTTAAAAAAAACTTTGGCGTTTTTCAGTCCGCTAGTAATATTATCCAAGGATTAATCTGTGCATTGTATTTGTATAAATCTTTTCTTTCTTAAGACTGACATTACAAGCAGATTTTTTTATTAATAAAAGTTTACATAGCCTGTTGTATAATTGATGTGATTTCATTGTTAATTGTAAAACTAAGTAAATACAGGAATGACGATTTTATAAAGTGAAATTTTTAAGAATATAATAAATGGATTCATAACAAAAATAATGAATTTGAATTAATGAATGGATGTAAATGTTTTAGAATACACGACGTGCTTCTTAAAGGTAGACTGTGTATGATATTGTGACATGTACAAATGATAATGGTACAACATTATACAAAGCAGTAAAAGATTGAAATCTAGGAAAGCCATTGGTATGATGACAGCAGAGTATTATTGAGATAGAAGTATGTGGAATAAAAAAGAAAGGAAAAATCAGTTTTGTAACAGTGAAAATCTAGAATTACATACAGTAATCCATTTTGGCCAGTGAAATTAAGAACAGGGAATATGCTTGAAGCAACAGAAGTGGATTTCCGCAGACAGGCTGCGAGAAGAT
Source organism: Magicicada septendecula (assembly GCA_034769895.1). Taxonomy (NCBI): domain Eukaryota; kingdom Metazoa; phylum Arthropoda; class Insecta; order Hemiptera; family Cicadidae; genus Magicicada; species Magicicada septendecula. Next base: position 3,884,691 of record CM068367.1, read on the forward strand.
CATAACTCGACAAGAAGATCTCCAGTGACCGAATTCAAGAGGTAATATCATTGCCAAATACAGAAGTAGTTAACACCAAGACAAAACAGGTGGTCATATTCTGTACAGCAAATACCAGAGTATCTGCTTCAGAATGGTATGAAATCTCACAGAAAGGGAAGACCTGAAGAAAGGGAATAACAAGGTGATGGGATGGGGGACAGATAGCAGTGGTAGAGGCAGGACGATGTAAATTGAACACTCAGGTCTCGATGCGCAGTAGACAAACGCCTTGTTGTGAGACTAACAAAATTTTCATTCACTTCGCACATGCGCAGAACAGTTTTGTGCAGTGTTTCACAGCATGAACATCAGCTGCAACAAGACTGGTGAGAACAACGGAATCATGTGTGTGACAGAGAGGGAAGTAATATGGAAGTGAGACAGTGAACGTTATAGCGACGTCTCCCCTCTCTTATCTCTAGATAACTTAGCCATATAGCCATACTTGGAAGTGGGGTCAGCGCAGATGACTGTTCAGGAAAGGCTGGCGGGCCTATAACTGGAAATCAGAAGACGGCAGCAGCCGTTATGAGTTGCCTTGTCTGAGAAAGAAAATTTGCAGTCTTCTAATTCAGATAAAAGCAATCAATACAGTCTCCTTTCAAGAAAATGGATAAGTACAAAATAAAAAGAGTGATTTTGAAATCATGAATAAAAGTAACGACATATACATTTTTAAACATTTATTTTAGAAATCGTAGTGCAAATCCTTTTGAGTAGTGTTTTCATGGTATTAACTTACCCTCAGGTGCCATCTATTAGTCCGATCGGTTGATGTTGTAACATTCAAAACCGGTAGTATTATAGACTTCAAGATGGTAATTAAATGTCTGGCAGAATATCAGAAACAAGTGTATGTTTTTTTTTTTGCCACTGAATGTAACTTTTTTTATAAATAGTGTCCACTTGATCTGGCTCTTGTTACCAGAGTTGTATATTTTCCCAACTTTTGTAAATGTTTAATGGTATTCAGGCTGTTTGCATCAACCACTTATAACTTCTCAAACCACCTCAATCTTTTTTTTTTACTGTTACTGTTCTATGATTTTATATTTTACAGATGTGTTATAAATTGTTTTGTTTTATGCATTTTTATGATAAAGTGTTCCCTTAATTTTAATTATACTTCTTCTCAAATGCTTTAAATTGAAGAAAGCTTGTTTAGATCGTTGTTTAATTGATACATGACTTCATTCTTACTCTTCCTTTAAAAACTATATATTTTCAGGTATGTTAAGTGTTTGTTTTTTGTTTTTTCAATAATGCTTTTAAAAGCTTGAAATTTTCAAGAATGCAATACAGTAGAGCATCGATTTTCTGAACCTCTTGGGACGTTTGGATAATAGTAAATTGAAATTTTTCTCTGTACAGAAACAAAGGTTTTTATTACAAAATAATTTCTAACGTACTGTTATATAAGTACAGGACCCTGTATACTGTACTGTAATGTATTACTAAGGATAAAAATCATTTAATTAAAACTGAGTGTAATTAATAAAAACCAAAAGTTAATTTAAACAAAATTAGAGTATAATGACAAACACTGTACTATAAAGTTAATTAAAAAACAGACATTCGGTGACAGAGACTTCTGTTGACACAGTTTGTTTATCATTTGTAAATGTGTTTATCGAAGTTTGTTGATGCAAGTGTGTTTATCGATTCTTTGTTTATTGATTATAAGGCTTGTATAGCTACAGCATTTATTTATTACTGTACAGTACTATAATAATTTATAGAATACAAGTTTTTATGTTCAATAAATATCCAGTACACCTACATAGTTTTTATTATTATTATTATTATTATTATTATACATAATTGTACTTTTTATTGAGTTTGGATAATAGATCGTTCGGATAATCAATGCTCTACTATATATGAATTACCAGTGATCAGTGATTATACACACTGTAGAGCTCCAAATGCATTGCATTTCTGCAATATTGACAACAGTGTTCTTAATCAAATTATGGATCCCACCACTGTTTTTAATCCATGTATATTATCAAACAAGATAATTTTGTAAACATTCTACAATGGAAGTTTTGACAATAAAATGCCAGATGCAAAGAGGTTCTATGGAACTGGTTGTACATTTTATAAAAAATAGTTTTTTTTATTCAAGTAGAGATAAATCATCTTCATTATATCCAAAGCTTCATCCTTCCAATTTGTATATGCTCAGATGTCATTGTTTTGAGTGCAATTTACTTTAGGGAATGAATTTTCACTTGTGGTGTGAGTCGTGTATGATCGTGGCTGTAGCTGTTGTGTGTTGTTTCCCAGATTTTCCTGTACAGTATTACAGGAATATATTGTGCTCCAGCTGGCTATTATTGCCCAACTGTTACCCTAAGTACTGATTGCCACAGGCTAAGTCGATCTGCAGCTGAAAAACACCTAATTTTATGATGCTTATTGGGATTGAAGCTGTAGCCTCTAGATTAGTAATCAACTATCGTACCTGGTAGTCTTGTAAATTTCTGATAAAACATATTTGACCACATGTTAAATGTGCATTACAATTGATACTATTTGAAAATAATGTAATTATATATAATTTTTATTTAGTAAATAGCTTTAAACGTAGAATTAAACATAATTGTTCCTATATGTACATAATGACTGCAGAATTGACCATGCAACTATGAGTATTTACATTCATCCACATATATGTACATATTATTTCAAGGTGATAATTTTATGTAACAACGTGTGTTTTATATTTGTAGTTTGTTTTGTACATTCCTAGTTAGTTGTTTCTGTTGTTGTTTTATGTACACTTCTTTACTCATCTGATAATTTTATTTTAATATTGTTTAACATTTTCTGCTTTAGGGACTTCTGAATGTCATCATCTTAAGTTTTTACTCGCTGAGGGCATATTCCATAAATTTTCTTAAAAGTCCGTCATTTAGATTCTAATTCCCATAATTGTTTTTCAGTTTGTGATGTAAAGTCACACCAAAATATTTTAAGTTACCTATTCTTAAATTGTATTAGGCTAAATACGTTTAAAAATTATGCATTTTTATTATTGAGAAGGTTTACCAGTGCAGCCAACATAAAATTGGTTTGCTGTAGTGATAGGTAACACTGCTACTGGTACTTATTGGACCATTCATAGGCACTCTTACTAACATTTCAGATGTCGATATCAATAACTCCATAAACCATTGTTGCCAGATTATGGTGACTAAATGGTTTCATATTTAGACAAATTTTAACATTTTCTTGACTCTTATTGTAAAATCTCAGGCAGCCAATATTTTAACCTTGCTGAGTCAGTACAGTACAACAGACACAAACAGGAGCGAGACTTTTATATCTGAGTGATGTAATTTAGAGGTTACGTATTGACCACTAACATTAAAAATCTTATTCTTTTGTCATTTTGGTTTGTTGACAACCTTGTGTGTGGTTCAACTTTGTGCATTCTGCTTCATTACAACACAGGAATTGCAATTTACTTCATGTATTATTTGATTTGTTTATATCAAAGCTGTTTATTTTCTGTGCATCGCCATCTATCAATGGAGGAACCCTGAATTATTGTCTTGCTGCCTCGTGCTGTACAATATAGCCAATTAAGTTTGTCTCTTCACTTTACAATATTTTCTCGTATTTTTGTTCTTTCACACCTACTCTATAGAGAACGTCTTTATTGCTGAGCTTTGTGATCCATTGCATTTATAATGTCATCAGATTTTCAAATTACTCTAATCTCTTTAGCCTATACTGTCCAGTGGCCCTCTTCTATGAATATACAAACATGTAAAAGAAGAGGGCCATGAAAATCTATTGAACATCATGACATACTTCAAAAATCGTATCACATTTGAAATATTGCGGCAGAATGAAAATCAACATTCAGTAATCAGCTGAGATAATGTATAGAACGGAATGTAAACATGAACACTCTGTAATAAGATCAGTTCTCGGGAAACTTTGGACAACGACGTACGTATCAAGTTCATTAATCAATGTCTATGAATTCGTTTTTGTAAATAGTGAATGTTTTAATATAGTGTGACCGCAAATGTGCTGTGTATGACCTGACGATGGTCTGTGACCGAAATCGATCCTTTTTAATAATGTAATAAAAAATTTTATTGCAAACCGTATGTATGGTACCTTTAGGCTGTGAACAATAAATACAATACAACAGAAAATTGAGTTTATAGGTACCATTAGTAAACAATAAGTGTGTGTATATTATAAATACATCACATTATCATTACTTTTATAGTGGTTACCAATAAATCACAAGTGATAGAGAAATTTACGAAGTGACAGCCATTTTATTGATTATGACACAGGAAAATATATCGAAATGATTGTAATACCAACAGAATAAAGAAGGGAAGCTTAATTACCAGTAATTGTACTATGGGGAGACACTGAAGTACAGAGACTGTGAGCAGGCAGTTGGAAGTTGTCGTATGATGTAAGTATGCAAGGAAAACAGTAGTATCCAGTAATATTTACATAATGATTTATTTATGTTAGACGTTGGCACAAAGATACTATTTTTTTCTTCTCATAATATGACTTCATATATTCCATATTGGTACTATGTAGTTATTTAACTATATGTTAAATCCTCTTTGTCATAGAGGTTGGAACAGCAGAAGCTTGGAGGTTGAATTGGTTTGCAATAGGCGAGAATGTAAGTTAGAGAGGTCATAACACAAACTATACTGTTGTTAATACTATGTGGTCATGTCTGACGCATGTGACCAATGATGACAGATTGTCGAAAGCAGTGTGGTAAGAAAGGAAAAGAAAGAAAGAAAACGGAAAGGTGATATCAGTAAGGCTCTGACCAAGCAGAAGAGACTGGCGGAGAAGAAAATTTGTTTAATCAGAGGAGAATGGCGATTGGTTTGCAAGTCACTATGGATTGAAGAACGTTTTGAAACTCTCATGCACACACGCATGTGTGTAAGTCTTCATTATACATATATGCCAAGTTTTACAAATCTATAAGTTAGTACTGTACCAGAAATTTGATATCATCAGATGAGTAATTTATGTGTACTTGTTTAAAAGTGATGATTGTTGTTAATTATTTATATTTACATAAAGGTATATTAATTAGTGTTTATTAATTTGTTTTGTTTTACCGTAAACAATGTCAGATACTGGGACAAAATATAACAAGAAAATGACAGATTGCTTTGTGTCATTGTAAAAGTAAATTCTTTGTTAATCTGTATACCAAATATCAGTTACCTTTTTTATGTTTTTATTCAAAGAAAGATAAAAAGAAACAAATATCTCGTTTGCTTCAGTCATATTGTAACTGATTTCAATGGATTGATATTTGTTATGTAGTTAATGAATAATAAAATTTCAAATAGATTCTGATTTACCTGAACAATTTTAAAGCAAGAGTTACCCTGATATCATAATTATTAACCTTGATCACAACTGATACAACGAATTCTAAAGCCTTATTATTTGTTTAATATTTTCATTTATCTCAGATTTTAAAAAAGAAAAGTTTTACACAAAAAATTATTGATTATCTAAATATATGTATATGTGTTTTAAAATTCACAAATTAAAAAAAAAAATATATATATATAATAATAGGGCGTCTATGATTTTGTAACTTTGCATATCCTGTATGATTACGAATTAATATTTTTGTGGAGATTTTTGTTTAGTGAAGCGAATGTTGAATGTAATATTCATATTTTCAAATAAAATTTTAGATTGAAGTGTGGCGGTGTAGTCGCAGAGCTTTTAGTAGACGTGTTAGTCTGAGAAGAAACTTTTGAGCGTTTTGTAAGAATGTCTGAAGTTATACATAATGAATGTTTAACACTTTAATGGTGATGGATGTCATTTGACATCGTGCAGTTCGCTGTGTTTTTATTTAGTAATGTGTACACAAATACGTATTTGCAGCTGTTTTAAAACAAAACCTGTTATAGTATTTAAATCTTTGTATATAGTATTCAATCATATAGATTTATTTTTGTTAAAACAGCTGATGAAAACTCAGTGGATGTTACATGTAAAGTTCCATTGTGCTCAGAGCCAAGTTTAAAATTATTTCACTAAAAAAGTAACAAACATATAAATTTATAAAACTAATTATATTACAAACCTTAGGTAACAACAAGTTAAGTGTGTTTATAACAAATAATAATAACATTATGAGCTTTTTAGGAACTCAAAGTGTATCATCCATTCTTTTATTTTTCCTAAACCGTCACTTTTTTGAAAAGCACTTAAGGACAAAATAGACATCTAATCATATACAGCACATAATATGTTGACCAGGACATACAGACCTCTACAGATATATAAGAAACACATAATTTTACTGTTTGGAGTAGAAGCTAGAGCATTTTGAATGATGTATATAATGAATGTACAACCATACACTTATTAGGGGTGTGCAAAATTTGTACAACGATATGACGTCCACAATAAAAGTGGAAAATGTAGTGTCAGAACCGCTCAGAGTAAATAAGAGATTACAACAGGGCTGTTGCATCTCCACCACGCTTTTCAAAATTTATGTTGCAAAAAAGCTCTAACGCATTGGAAGAAAAAATGCAAAGGGATGGGTATTGAAATTGACGATGACATATGTTTGCAGACGATCAAGTTATATATGCAAATGAAAAAGAAGACCTGGAATATATGACACACAAACTGAAGGAAGAGTATGAAAAATGGGGATTACTGATGAACATAGAAAAATGCAGTATCTGTGTGTTGGAGAAGAAGCAACAGATTTAATCTTAGAAAACAACAAACACATAAAAAAATGCAACTGCTACAAACACTTGGGGATAAACCTTAATGAAGAAGGACAGATGATGTTGAAATAAAATCAAGAATAAAAAAAGCAAACCAAGTAATTAGATCCTTGAATGGTATGTACTGTATGGAGTACAGAAATTGGAAAAGAAAGGAAAGAAGAATGATACTGTATTAAACAAACTGATATTTGATACACCTAAGGGATTTGGTTATTTTTTAATTATTTACTAAATAGCTCCTTCGAGCGCCATCTTGTTACCAACTGTAATAAGAAAATTACCAAGGTTCGTTTCAGCGAACTAGGAGAACAGAATTGGTTGTTTGAAATGACTACTTCGCTCTACTATACTCAAACAAACTCGTGTTTATTCATAATTTAGTTTTACTGTTGCATTTTAACGACAATGACAAAATTACTCCTCTTTTATACTTTTACTATTTTAACATTGACAGTGTACATGCTTTATTCTGACTACAACTTTCAAAACATTATTGATAATTAAACTGTTGAACACTAAAACAAATGCTGTAAAGAAATAATACTCAACTAATTTTTCTTAACTTAAACCAGCGCTTTTGTAATTACGTAATTCAAACTCACCCATACACACTCACACACTTTCACATTAAACAAGTTATATTCCCATTAGAGCTCATATTTTAAATTAATTTTCCCCCTCTGTTCTTGTATTGTATGAAAATAATAAAATTTGTTAATTTACTTTCCTGTTATTACGTTGAAGGTACCCTCCTTCAATGTCTTCTCGTATACACACACTGATTTATTGCCGAACTGTCACATGATTATTTACTTATTAATTTCTCACTGTATCTATTCGGTTTCAAAAATACTGTTTTAGATGATCAAATCTTAAAAAATTTTTACATTCTTTATTGTATGCGGGCCCGCACTTACGTTTCGAAACTTTATAGATACCACTCGCGCGAGTGATGAAGTTGGACTGGGCTGAGAAATAGGCGCTATTTTGTGAAGCAACTGTTGTTCGAGGTTCAATTCTTATTGTCTCAAAGTTTATATCACTCCGCCAGCTGCATGTCACCGTTATGTAACGGAATTACTCATCAAGGATAGGCTCTGACGTAACGCTCGCCTGATGCTGGTTATATAATTTGTTTACTGTTGTTTTCGTCATTGTCTGACCTTGACACAGCTTGTCGGCTATCAAATACGTTCATACTGGTTTTACAAAACATTGTTAAACAATTCTGCACAGTCAATGTTGCCACGGTTGTTTTCGTTTCAAAATAACAAATTTACCTCTCGGTTATAAAATTTATAATTTCTGTCCTTATCACTCAACAAGGGATAAAGTTATTATTATTTATTTATAAAAAAAATACAAAATATGTTATTTATTATCAATAAAATATAAACTTCTTTACGTTGTCTCAGGTAGGCCCCAAAAATGCCCCGCTACAAGAATATGTGATAGTACGATTAAAAACACGTTGATGTACAGATCCGAAACATGGAGAATAAAAGAATAAACAGAATTATCACTGCTGCACATCACTATAGAAAAATTAGTGGTGTGCAACAGTGATAATTCTGTTTGTGATTATAACCACTAACTCAACTTTCTTAATTAAATAAAAGAACATGTAAAAAGAAAGTTAGAAGCTACATAAACGGGTGCGTTGAGTCGAGCTGCTAGAACTTCAAGGCTAGAGTGAATATGAAATGAGACAATCAAAGAAGAAATGGGCGTACAAGAGACAACCATCGACTGCATTGAAGAAAAACAACCAATCTGGTACGGACACGTACAAAGAATGGGACAAGATTGACTACCATAGAAAACAATGAGATGGATACCTAGAGAGCACAGGGTCCCAGCATCAAAGTGTTAACACCAAATGTTTTCCCAGTTCTACGGTACAGAATGGTTAGTAGTAAAGCTTGTCTCCTCATTCTCAACTTTACCTGCTGAGGATGTAACGTCATAGACTGAGCAAAATGTTTACTGTTATGAACAAAAATAATAAAGTGTGGTTGCCAACTGAACAAAGCGTTGTTATGAATATTTCGGACCATACAAGTGCAAGGGCTGTTTATTTAGTTTTAACAGATTTGTTTTTTCTGTATGTAGGAAATGTCCAACATGTTTAGAAATATTTCTTTTCTTTTTCTTTTTAATACATTTAATTTGAACTGTGAATAATTTTATAATCTCATAAATAAGAAATGACCTATACTGGTGCTACATGGATTTGAGTAAGCATTGAAAACAAATATTGTGAACTGACAACATTCCTCTGTTGTTGTGGTTAGGTTAGGCATCCCATAAACATCTCCAATGAATGGTTATTTCAAAGAAGACCAAATTCCAGATGTTTCACCATTACCAGATGTCAAAATAAATGATAATTAAATGGATTATAGATGTAATATAAATGATTTACGTTAATTTTGACTTAATGCAAATTCACATTATGCAATGCAATTTATTAGAACACATAAATAACCATTTTTTCACTATTTTTTGTACATTTGTCATATGTACTATAACATGTATCATTATAAGTGATGATTAAAATTATCTCCTGGTGTTCTAAAAAAAAAAGTTTGTATTAAAACATTATGATAATTACAGTAGGTGAGTATTTGTGTACTTAAGAAGGCAAGTTATATTTGACTGCTTTTTATTTGCTTATTACTAATTGCACGTTGTAACTCTAACTCCGGAATACAGTAGTACAGTAGTGAATTTACTGTGAATGGAATTTACTCCAATTACATGAACTTTTGAGTTACACAATTTTGCTGCAAACTTCTCTTAGTTAAGTTAAGGTCTTGGTGTAATCGAATATAGTTGACTAAAAAATGCAAAGTATATCATCGTCATTATCATCATTGGCTCGACAGTTCTTTGTGGGCCCTGGCCTTCTTCAGAAGATTTTGTCATTTTACTCTATTCATATTTATTCTTCTAATTTCTAATTCCAAGAGTACTGATGTCCTGACACCCCGTCCCTCCATCTCAGTTTTTGCCTTCCAACTTTTCTTTTATTTCCTGCCTTTGCATTAACTCTGCTTTCACAAGCATGTATAATGTGTCCAGCCCATTCTAATCTTTTTAATATAATAAAGGTGACCACATCAGGTTCTTACAATCTATAGAGTTAAATTATATCTTTTCCTCCAGGCTCCCCCCTGCAAAGTGTATCAGAGGATAAATAATAATTAACATCCTTTGTTGTTAGTCTTCAGCTTTAGGCGTTGGTACTTCTTCAGTATCCTGTCAGCTGTGTTTAGGTATCATATTGAAGACAGTCATGATTAGACCTGTGACTACAAAAAGTTTTCAACTTATCAAAGGCGTAATTGCATGTCGAGTCTCCTGTTAACCTTATTGATGACAATGACACTAAATTGTAATTTTTCACAGTTCCACTTTGATGAAGTGAAGCTCAGAACATTTGTTCAAGTTATACTTTGTTGTTGTTGTAAATGTTGCAGATACAACTATTTTAAATTCCATCTCAGTAAACTGTTCACAGCTTTTACGTCTCATAGAATCAGTTCTTTTGTGGATGTTTGTGTTTTATTATATTTATTTTGTAAGTTAATTTGTGTTTTTTAATTTCGTTTTAGTTTTGCAAAGGTAATTCATCATTCTGTTGGAGCATCTTTTCTTTGTTGTATACTAGAAAGTATACTGCTTGTTTGATTGTTTAATGTTTTTTGTGTTATTGATTGGAAGCTGCAGTTGATAACAGTATAATGTTTTGTTGTTTCTACTGGACTTCATGGTTTCCAACAATGACTGTATCTCAATAGTGTCTGGCAGAACAGCAGATGAAGTGCTTCAGACACAGGGTGAGAAACCCCTGCATTGCTGTAACAACTCTGATGTTAGTCTGTTGTTTTTTACTTTACAATCTGAGCAGTTTTTTTTAGAGTCATTTAGAATTTCACTTAATTTCTGTTGTTTTACTTTAGTTAGCAAATTTCGTTCAAATAAAAAGACGATTAATAAAAGTTGATTACACGAAGTTATAACACAATGAAAATGTTCTTCATTGTATCTTCGTACTTCACCATCTCATCCTCAGTCTCCTGGGTACTCTTTCCCTTTTGGCTGATAGTTTGTAGTTTCATAATTCTTCATGGACCATCCTTTAAACAAGAGCTTTCCACTTTTCTTTGTACCTGTATGCAGTTTTTAACCACCTAATTCTTCTATTATGAAACTAATTTTGCCCATTGACAAATATTGAGAGTTTCTGTCTGCCTCATATTTTATTCTTTGTACCCAACATTCATGTAACGTAAAATAACGTATACTCTCTCAAAAATTGTATTCTTATACTTAATTTAATTACAGTATTCGTAACATTTTTGATAAATTATTTTTTTTTTTTTTTTTTTTTTTTTTTGTAATTATCGGCCACTGCTTCTTCTTTCGTTCTTCTTCCATGTGGTTTGCATCAGCTCTCCAAGCAGTTTTCTGCAGCCTCTTCTTCATGCTGATGCCCTCCACAGTGCCCTATCCAGGCGTCTCACATTTTCTATAACGTTTCTTACAAGCACGGTTTTGACTCATCCACACTTCCTCATTCATCACTTTGTCCACCAAGGAAATCTTAGTATTAAAATCACTTCTGATAATGACTATTGCCATTCGATTATGGCAACTGTTTGTACTGGAACCTCCATTATGAGCACTAATCTTGTGGAAGTATCCATTTGAAGTATTTTAACCAGTCATTTAAGTAAGAGTTATTTTGACAAGTACATGTATATAATTACCCACTTAGGCTGTTCGTTAAGACTTAACCTAGTTAGTTGAATTGTATTATTCCAGAAATAGTGTGTACCTCTTCATTAGTTGATAATATTACTGCTGCTCAATTAGATTAGAATTTTAGAATTATATATTAATATGTATATTATTAGCGTTAGTTTTATAAAATTAGATTAAGAAAGTAAGGTGGTTTTAATATGACAATTTTTGGTGTAGCTTTATAAAAACACGCCGTTTTAAATAGAAGTTAACGAATATAGAAATAAATATTCATAATACCAGTAATGATGCAGTGTGTTGTGTACATGAATCCACTTTTGAAACAGTCCATGTTTAAAGTTGGTCTTTATTATTGTTAACAAACTATGCAGGTGTTGAGGAGCAAAGAGTGCAATTGCTGATTAATTGGTGTGTGTGTGTGTTCATATAAAATTCTGAAATTAGGTTATATTTGTTGAATGATTATATTTACATAAATTGTATTAAGTTTACATAAAAACAGATTAGGTTTTTAATAATACGGTATCAGAAGATGGCAGTGTACAAAAACTGTCAAAACACTGTATAAAGTACAAATTAATTTAAAAAAATATATTCTTGAACAAAAATTATTATGTATTATTACTATTACATAAATCAATATAATTTTGAATACTATAATCAGGTTACTAAATTATTAAATATAGTATTTGAATATTACTGCAGGAGTCTTAAAAACTTGTAGTTATTATTAAGAATATCTTTTTACACTTGTAACATTGTAAAGAAATACAAGTAAGCAGTTTTCACAAATTACCAACCCTGACAGAGGTCAGAACACATACCATAAATTTTCTAAGTGATGGAGCCTCTCTCTCACCCCCCCTACACCATCCCCCTCTTTGCATGTGTGTGTGTGTGTGTGTGTGTGTGTATGCCAAAACGTTTTGAAAAAATAAGTGATTTAAGCAATTATTGGAATCAAAAAACTAATGTTATTCTTTTTATCAATACCAAATGTTTTTCTAGCGTGCTTAATCAATAACTAAATTATGAGAAATGTAAAAGCCTGGTCAAACCTAGTACATAATTAGTAGTACATTAGCTCGTATCAAGATAACCTAACTTGATTTTGTAATTGCATTCTTTTTCATGACTGATTTGTTTGATTTACGGCGCTTGTAAGGGGGTAACTGAGCCCCTGGTTATGCGACTGGCTAAAATTCATGTAACTTCTATTCCCAACATGGGATTATGAAGGGTAAAAGATTACAAATTACCAATTACAAAAATCACCTTGAATATTCCCCCCAAAAAATTCCAATGGTGCGACTTGCACCATTCTGTAGGCACCCGTGGCTGTAGCCAAGCTTCAAAGTTACAATGTTGTAGAGATCTGACCATGAAATTTCAGGATAGTCTGTAAACATCTTAAGAATCATGAATCTATACATTTTATGAACCACATTTTTAATACTGGTGTCTGTCATCGCTACAGACTTTCTCCATGCCCGTCATCTTTTTTTTCATACACCGTTTTTGCACACATCTCTGGCGCCACAAGCACAATGTTACGCATCGTCCTACAGTGAATTTTGGCTGCATTAAGCCTTTCAATGAGAGGAACGCAAATTAGAGTGTGTGAAGTTCAGCTACTCAACAATGAATGACTGAAAGAAGTTCATGTGTGCTGCAAATCTCTTGTTGTACTTGTATCTCGTTTGAGAAAATTCTTTCACTGGCAGAAACAATAATTTAATTATCAGTTGTAGTAATAAAGTTGTGTGTAGTGAATTTTGTGTAACTACTACCAAATGCATTAGAATTCCTTAATTTTATAGATGAAAATTGTGCAACATGTGTGTTATATTCTCCAAGCCGTTACAAAACCTTTTCTTTGTGATAAAGTAAACGTACAATTTCTGTTATTATATTATTGTGTCTATAGAGAGTCCTTCTACACTCTATATGATTGTACATTTATGTGTATTTTATTGTGTGTGTGCGTGTATACAACTAGTTTTATATTTAACTGAATGAAGATGTAAATACTAAATTTATGATGTTTGAGTAGTGTATGTATAGTATTTACATATATTAATAGATAACTTGTATGTATTTGAGGTAACAGTGTGTGGACAATATTAAAAAAAAATAGACTGCAGTCATTCTCATAATTATTAAATACGGGCCTGTTAAGCTGTGGTTGACTGGTGTATAATCTTGACATCGTTGGAAACGTTTCGTATCCCAATATTAGGGATTTTCTTCAGGCCGTAAAGAGTGACAGAGTGTGAAGAAAACAGTTACAACAGATGTTGGCTGAACAATACCCGACAACTTTTTCTTAACACTCTGTTGCTTTTTGTGGCCTGAAGAAGTTTTGCGAGGGTGGGATACTACGAAACATTGTCAACGATGTCGACACTATACAGCAGTCAACCACAGCTGAACAGCCTGGTATTTAATAATTATGAGTATGTTGACGCCAGCCGTGTAAGCTTAAGACAAAAATTATAGATAGTAGTTTTACAAAAATTAAAATAAAATGGAAACTAGGACCACGCTTTTGGGTTGTGAAGAAAAAATATATATTTTTTTTTAATTTTTGTATGGCATATATTTGCATAATTTGTTTGTCATGAATGTACATATTGATAGATGAAGTAGTGGGAATTACCACCTCATGTTATTGGCAGGAAGATGATCAGCACTGAAGAGACGGGTAACCCGACAGATTTGTTTACTGTGGTAGTTGTAAATTTTTTTCAGGCTTGAAATGGTATAAATATTTAGTTTTTTTTTAAACATCTAATTTAATATGTTAAATTGTTTTTAATATAATTTAAGAAAAATTTTAAGCTTTGTTTTATAATTATCTTCTTTTTCTGATAGTTCCTATCCGTTTCGGATGTCGGATATCATACAACTATTTTAACTTTCTGTACTGCTGCACGGAATAAGTCAGTTGTATTCATGCCAAACCAGGTCCTTAAATTTCTCAGCCATGATATTCTTGGTCACCCAACTCCTCTCTTTCCAAGTACTTTTCCCTGTAGTATGGACTACAATAAGTAAAATCTCTTCATTTCTCATGAGATGTCCCAGATACTGAAGCTTTCTTATCTTCACTGTGTTAATAACTTCCCTTTCTTTCGTCGTCTTTCTAAGAACTTCAACATTAGTTATATGTGCTGTCCTTGAAATACTCAGTATTCTACGGTAAAGCCACATTTCGAAAGATTCCAATTTTTTAGTTGTGGCTTCAGTCAGAGTCCAAGATTCTACACTGTAGAAGAGGACCGAGAATGCGTAGCAGCGTAAAAGTCTCATCTTTGTGTTTATTGTTAAATCGTGACTTGAATAAACTGCTCATTCTAGTGTACACTGCTCTTGCCTATTCAGGCCTGAAGTGGTATAAATATGTAGTTTATTTTTTTTTAACATCTATAATTTGAGTTTTAATATGATAATTTAAGAAAAATGTTAAGCTTTAATTATTTTATAATATAATAACTAAGAAATGGGTTGTAGTAGTAGGCCTGCATGATTGCAGTCACACATTGAAGACAAAGGTGTGATTAGTTATCTGTTGCTGTGGGAAAAGCATCATACGAGGTGTGTTCAAAAAAAGACTGAACTATTTGTGTATCACGTCAACCTGCGCGTAGAGCGAGTTGCACAATTACGCACTGCTAGTGACAGGTTTGGACAACGGAATGCTATTTTATCCGTCCTATCATGATCATCAGTTCTTTGTGTTACACACGCTGTAGTGGGCACGGGCACATACCGTTCGGCGGATTTCTAACGAAGTGAGAATGAAGATCTTAATACAACACATATATATATAAAATTTCGTTGATAACTTCCTAAAATCTTTACAGAGCAATTTCAGTTGCATTCTATAGTTGTCATTACCAGTTTTCATTGGTATGCAGTTGTTGACCGATTTCAAAACGGGCCTCTTTCTGATTGCCAGTCAACAAACGCAATAACAACTTTTCATTGATACTATATATTAAAATTTTTCCATCAAAATGTAGTTTTACAATCTTATATGGATGCACATTCTCTCAGAAAGTCTCAGCAGTTAAACGATGATTTACAATTACCACATCACACACTCTCTTGATACGATCTTCGACACTGCTTTGATCTGAACTGACTATTAATGTGGACCTCTTTAAAAATACTTGAAATAATCGTTTGCCTCATGCAGAACGTCTAGAATGTCTCTGTGAAGTTTTAACCTAGTTTTGCCTCAAAATTTCATATGCATGCCTTGTTCTTCGTGGTCTTTCTTAATCACTTTGTCACTAATCCGCCGGCCAGCGTGTACACGTCCCCAGTCAATGTGATATACCTCAAAGACATGCTGACAGTGGAAGAAAATAAATGGCAGTTTCTTGTCAAAAATGATCGCTAGGCGCGCTCAAAGAAGCAGCGCGTTGTTTGTGCTGGTTGATGTGTTATTCAAAAAGTTCGGTCTTTTTTTAACACACCTTGTACACATCAACAGTAAATGACTGGCTGCCTGCCACGTTCTCATCGTGGAAGCCATATCAAACATCTTTTATGTCTGTCAATTACTCCTTCATATTTGTAAACGAATTCTGATGTGTACCATGGCTTTAGCAGTTAGCAAATATATTTTTTAGCAGTTAAAAAATATATTTTTTTAAAACTAGCACAAGAAGTTTATATGCTCATCATATATGATGATTATTATCAATATATGTTTTACATTTTTTAGTAGAATCTTCTAGAAAAATAATTTTACTATTTGCTCTTTAACATATAGATTAGCTTGTAATGTGTGTAAGCTGTAAATAGAAATTATTTCCATCCCTTCAAAAGTTCTAATTCACATCCATTCATACAGCCATGAGAAGGGTGTCTACCGCTTTTTTGCTCTAGAAGAAAAATATGTATTGCTTACCTCAGGAAAATTTTTCAACCCTGGAAATCTCAGGAAATACTCAGGGAATTTTGTTACTACAGATTGTAATTCTTCCGTTTTATTCTCCGTTCTTTTCTTGCTGCAAACACACACACACACAAATCATAAACAGTTAACTATTTTTTTGTTCCTCAGAATAGGACTGTGATGTTTATGTATAGTAACTGAAGCAAGTAGACAAAACTAATTTATGTCCTTCTACGTTGTTGTATATCCTTCATGCTACATGACTGATTAACCAGTCATTGTCCTCTGCAGGCTTTGTTTCCAGCTTGTGAAACATATTTATACACCCAGGCTGTAGTTAATACCTGTTGAATTATGATAATAGGTTTGCACAATGGTCCAGAAAGACATTTTTTAGTTCAAAATTCTCTCGTACAGTCAATTCTTAATATATTTGCACACACTTGTAAATAGAAATAATTTACTAAAAAGTGTTCACCATACAAATTTGAGTTTCAGATTCATAGGCCTTGTGGCAAAATCCTACCAAAAATACATTGTTAGCTAGAAATTACAGAACATTCGAAAGTTTCACTATTTGCTGCACTCCCAATTCAACTTACTTAAATTCTTTAGTTTGTAACACCAAAGTTTTCTGTCTTTATCTCGGATTCATTTAAATGGTTTTTTTAAGTATTTTATTGAGTAATGTTTTAATGTAGTTTTTTTATGTATTTTAGGAATACGTAGCAACAATTCTACAGTTGAAATTAAAAAAATATCTGCCTTTACATATTTTAGAATTTGTTAATATGAAAAAAAAGAAGAAACGTTGAATCTGTTAAGAATTGATGGCTCTACGAAATTTTGAGCAAAAAAATGTTTTTCTAGTTCACTGTGGGTTGTGAGAACTGTTGGAGAGGGAATAAATGGTATACGGTATACTGTCTAGGCAGTCATTGTTGTCCCAGATGTTCAAGTTTGCATGGCGAGTCAGTCTGAAGGATATAGGATACACGCATCCTATAATGGAGCTAACCATTGTTTTGGAGCTGTATTTATGTGCATGCGTGTGTTTTTGTTTTCTGGACGCAAATTAATTGCTTTTGCCTTCTTGACATTTGGTGTTGCTTTTTCCAAGTGTCTTCCTCAGGAGCGTGCCATTTTTTCCTCCTTCACTATCTTAATTTTACGTAGTGATGCCTTTTGTTGCTTCTTGTCAGTGTATAGTCAGAAACTGATAATTGGATCTTGAGAAACAAGTAGCTTTATACGTTGTACTAGGGAGCGAGCAAAATTGTGTGTGTGTGTGTAAAATACTTTGGTATAAGTCTCGTTTTAGTAATAATTGTCCCATTTCTACTTTAAGTGAAATCAGTTTCAAAGTAGTAACTCCTTGTGTGCGTGTTTAGGTGACAACTTTATTATTATGTTTAATATATTGTAAATAAAATTTATCTGAAACAAACCCAAATGTGGGATTCGTGGTTAAAAAATCCAAAACAAAGTACGGTATATAGAATGACCGATGGAGGCAATCAAGTAATTATGTACTTAGTGTACCACATAGTGTTACTTGGGGGGATAATTGTAGTTGGTAATGACAAGTAATACCACATACATAAACATTTAATGGAAAAAGTGAAACATGTCAATTGATCTGAACTGCCTTTAGCGACTTGTCATCGTAAGGCATGAACTGTATCGTAATATGATGAAAACGACATACGAGAATATTTAGTTAACGGACTTTTACTAGTGGATTGTAGATTATTTGCAGTACCCAACTTGCTGCTTTCCAGTGACTCCCAGTAAGCACTTTTAAACAGCTTAGATTATCATCAGAGAGCAGGTGGAGATAGAGAGTCTGAACAGTCTGATCTGGTGATTAACTAAGTTCGTTCAGTAGCTAAGTGCCAGTCAGTGGAAAGCAACAAGTTGAGTACTATACAACAACATGAGAGAATCTTAGACTATAAAAAATGTTAGTTTTAAAATAACAAAGGGACTTGGAAAATAGTAATTTGTATAAACTACAATTCTTAGTGTAACATTAGCAAAAGAGGATAGAAGTTGTCAAGATATGAAGAACAAAAGATGGTTATAGAGCAGTTGAGTTGTATACTTTAGAGTTGTAAATTTGAACACACAAAACCAAGAATGCAATTACTGTACCGTCTGGAGACGAAGCAAAGCTCCAGTCGAGATGCACTTCTGGAATGTCAAGGTTTCATTGCGTTAGTAATGAAGACATCAGAAGGCTGGGAAGAGAATTAGTCGCCATAAATATGAAGCTTGTCATATGGTACGGCCATGTAGAAAAGGGAAAAGATGTAGTCCCAGGAGACTGTGGAACAAGGACATGCATGAGGAGAGTGGATGATAGAGATATCTGACAAACAGGATGCGAGGGACAGCAGCATTCGTGTGTGGTCGGAGATTACAAATTACCGATGAATTAGATCAAAAACATATGCTGACATATCCGACGGTGCAGACATAAGTACACAGATACAGCAAGGATTTGGGTAGTGTTTTAAATAACGAATGACAATATGGAGAGGAGTGATTAATGGGAGATTAATGGAAAGGTAACAACGGGGCCAGAGTAATCAAGAGAAAGGCTAAGAAAAATATTTTCTTTGTTCCAGCCAAGATGCAGAGAGTCTTACCATGCTTCTCTTTAGTTTAATTATTTTCTTTGGTTGTTGTGACACAATTTTACTGTTCAATATTTTGGTTCCTTCCTTCTCGAAGATTGCCTTCCATTCTACCAACCTTCTCATCGTTCCCCCCCCCCCCCTCTCTCTCTCTCTCTCTCTCTCTCTCTCTCTCTCTCTCTCTCTCTCTCTCTCTCTCTCTCTCTCTCTCTCTCTCTCTCTCTCTCTCTCTTTTTCCTTGTTGTCCTCCTTGTTGACGCCCCAATGCTAATGCCTCAGTTTGTTGCTATCTTGCCTTTATGATCTCACAGAACATCTTAATGTTGGTCCTATTACTGATTTATATATTCTCTGTCATCTTAAGAAAAATATGAATGGATATATTTAAAGATAATAGTGGTAGTGAGGTCAGACTTGGTGGTTCAGATGCATGAATTGCACGACCGCGGACCTACTTGTGAGCTGACATGTCTGACCAAAATTACTGTGCCACAAATAATTTTTATTATATGCTATTATATTCACATTAACTTTGGCCACTTTCTTTGTAAACTATTCTACTCTCAATAAATAGAATATAGACATGAATGAACATCTTTTCTCTAGTGGTAAGAGTCTGAACTATTTATAATCCTAAAGATGCAAAAATGTGTGTGTGTGTGAATCATGGGTATGCATGTTTTATACTTGATGTGATTTTTATTGATTCTAATGAGTGTGCTACTGTCTGTTATCACAACGACTTGTAAATAATATTCTCTTTTCTACACAACATACTTAATTAACTAACAAGAAAATAGTAATTGCAATAATAAAAAGGTATTTGCATAATGATACATGTAGATTTTATACAGTCGGTCATAATTTTTAATGTCTGCTATAGTTTGTATTTGTACTGGTGATTAAATATTTTTTATGTATAATCTGCCTCTCTGTATTGTATATGACTATTGTATATTTAGTAGATATCATAAGAGAAATTATAATTACAACAAGATATGCATATAGACAAATTCGCAAGCTCTAAGTAGATTTTGCTATGTCAAAAAATACGGCACTTGAGTTTTATACTGACAAAAAGAAAATTAAGAAAAAAATTGGTCATTTAAATTGCTTACATAGTGTAGAAAAACCTCAACAACTGTCTGTTGAAAGTATATTGACAGTAGTCAAAAAAGTGCCCAGTTTATTAGACCGAGTCATTTTGGTTTCAGTTGTAAACTACTAAACAAGACGAACCAAATACATTCATGGTACCACCACTTACAAGAATTCTACAACATAAATTATTAATTATTGTATATTTTAAAATTATATTTGTGTTTTCTTCTGCTCGATATATAATTCACACCTGTTAATGATAAAAAGAGAGATATTATGTATTGAAACATGTGTTGAGCCCAGTCAGGTGCATCAATCAGAAGACAAGTTGTTAAGGATGTCAATCAGCTGACTGATTGATTGTAACAGTAATTTGCTGTTGCTTGTTCACTTGTTTTCTGTTAGATTTATTCTGTAGTAGTATTCAGTACACAAGATATATAGAATACAGTAGAACCTCAATGTAACACGCCTCTGATAAAACGTGACCCTTGATGTAACGCCCATTTTTCACGGTCCCGGCAAATTAAATAGTTAAACTTGGGACCTTTATATAAAGCGACCCTCGATATAAAGTGCTTTTTGGCTGGTCCGCAGAAGAGCATTATATCAAGGTTTCACTGTATATTATCAGTTGTCTAAACAAATTTAGGTACTCGGTTATACCTAATGATGCCATGAGATTTATGTTATACCTGTATTTCAGAATGAGGTGTGAATTTTACTTGTACGGGTAACAGGTATGGTAGTTTTCTTAAAACAACTTGTGTCTGATTTAAGTGAACAGCGAGAAACCTAACCAAGACCAAGACATTGTGTGTGTGTGTGTGTGTGTGAATATTGTAAAACACGTTTACAGATTTGACTCAAAATGTTATGTACGATGGGGTTAAGATTTTCCACATCTATATTTGCCTTGATATATTAGTTCATATTTGTGTAAAAAGGCATTAAGTGTTAAAGATTGTGTGTGTGTGTGTGTGTGTGTGGTTCAGCTGTCTTTTTAAACATTTTATTACTTACATATACAATTTACATATTAATTGGGGGTTTTCATATAAAAAATAAAACTGCCTGCACATTTGTTTTTTGTACGGGGGGGGGGGGGGGGAGGTTGAGAGTGTCATATCTTTGCTGTATGCTTTTGGACATTATATAGTAATCTGGTCAAAAAAATGAGCACAAAAAAAAAAGTTTAATCTACAGTTCTATAAAAATCTGTTCAATACAGGTTTTTGTAGTTTAATCCGTTGCAATATATTGTTACTCTAGAGCAGAGTAAAATACAGAAACATCAAAACCGTTAATGCTTTGGGTTATGCCAGTTAGTAAAGAATGTACTACAGTACCCAATTATTGCAGATATATATTAGAATGCTGTTAATATATTAGAATATGTGTATTATATACTAATAAATGTGATAGACATGTAGCGTGATGGGATAATTTTAACTTTTTCCATTAACTCCGGATGCGCAGGCAAAATTGAATAATATTTATTGATTACAGATAACTAGTGGATGTTTCCAGTGTTACAAATCTGGTGTTAAAAATTTAAAATAACAAAAGATGTATATTTTCAGTGTAAACGAAAAAAAAATTATAACATTTGTGTTATATGTGTCTTCTGAACTGGTATTGGTGTTCAACAACAAAAAGAAAAAAAAAATCTTAAATGGAAATTGTTAATTGTTTATTGTTGAAGGTTATAATAGTTGGAACATTTTATCTGATGTTTGTATTTATAAAAATATATATGTTTAACTGTAAACAATGTATATTTGTTTCTTATATGTGCACTGTGTTTGTTCTGTAGTGTCTTATATCATATTTATGGTGAAACAGTTGTAAAATATACATCACTGAAAATATTCCTTGCTTATGGTTAATGACATTTTTTTGACAATTATTTTGTACTACTGCTTAATGATAGTTGTCAAGAACACTCAATTTTATTAATTTTTCTGTAAGAATTCACATCCAGATAGATTCTCAGTTTTTTTTATTGGCCATCTGAGGACCACATGCCTATTCCAATTCTTTATTCCTTGTTCTTTTCTTTTTCTCGAATATTCTTTCATCTTTTCACTATGTCTCTTCTTCCTGTCTTCAGTCCACTTCGAACCTGCGTTTTTCTCTCTCATACCCTTGACTCCTTCCATTTTTAATACTTTTTGCCCGAAAAACTTCTCTTTCAGTTGCTTCTTCTGCGTTTATATTATTTTTTTCTAAATCCTTTTGGAGTTCTTTAGTTTGATGTTGACTTCTTCCCCACAGATATTTGAAGATCTGATTTGTTAATCTATTGTCGTCCATTCTATATAAATCTCCAAAACATGATAGTCTTTTTTTTTCATTGTTTCTCTTATATTTTCTATACTTTGATATATTTCATCATTACTTCTTAATTTCCAACCTTTTGAAGTTTTTCGTGGGCCTAATATTTTCCTAATAATTCATCTTTCCAATATTTCTAGTTTGTCTAAATTATAATTCAACGGTAGACATTCACGTGCATATAGGCATTCTGGCCTCACTACTGTACTGTAATGCCTCATTTTCGCATTTTTACATATGCACTTTTTATTGTAAATATCTTTAGTTGGAATTTGTATTATCAAAAAAGTTACTTTGTTTAATTTAACCAAATTTGTAGTATGTCTGCAATAATATCTAGTTTTAATTATTATGCTTTTTGTGAATTCAAATTATATGAGTAGCAGATTCTAAATTCATATTCATTGAGATTGAATGTTGCTGTTGACACAACTGGCCTATGGTTTCCAGACTTTCCCTTACATAGAAATTTAAATGCACCCAAAGTACAGCTAATGTTGGTGTTCCTTTGCCCGTTTCTGTGTATGCAAAGTGGCTACACTGTACCATTTACCTTTTGATTGCAAGTTGTGTACATCTGGACAGAAAGTCTTCCTAACATTATTCTTAAAAAATGATTAAATTTGGAAAAGGATGACACACCCATTAACACTCATCTGTAGATCGGTTTCAGAGACTTCTTATTTTTAACATTTGAGTAATGTGATTTTAACATTTAACGATCTCAACTGAGTGAAGTAATCTGATGATGGAACATATATTCTGAAACGCGTCATTTTAAATATATAACAGAGTCACATGATGGATCTAAGGTCATTTATAAATAACAAAGTGACTTGGATACCAATAACAATTGAAAGTCAAATTTTAATTTTAGATAGATGAGTTAATGAAATTTGTTTTATTAACAAAAAAAAAGGAAGACAAAATTTTTAACAGTACCCTATATCATGCCATCAGAAAAAATGTGTAATTTACGTGTTTCTATTAGACATAAACATAATTTGTAAAACTTATATAGTCTTTAAAAGAAGTAAGAAATATTTATCATTGCATGATGCAGTTTAAATTTTGTTCTAGCTTTACTGTAATTTCTGTCTTTAAATGTGACCATAACTAACTCAAACAATGCTCCAAAGTTAATGAAAGCTTACATTCAGGTTTTTTGTTTAACTAGAAAATATTCTTATGTTAGAATTTCTGTGTTTCCATCTGTATGATATTATTATTATTGTCTTACTTTCTCGTTTACTGCCATCTTAGGTTATGTATTATACTAAAACATATTACCTCGCTTAATTTACTTTAATATAAAAAATAAATAAATAAAAAAAACCTTTTTGTGAAGTATTGCCCCCGTGGTTTGCACTTGTCAACAGGATAGAAAAAGTTGGTGCTCACTACACAATTCCTTTTGTAATGCAAGCAAATGTTTTTGGTCCAGATTTAGTTTTGTAATTAACATAACATAGTTGTATTGTGTGTGTGTGTGTGTGTGTGTGTGTGTGTGTGTGTGTGTTTATAATGGCAGTTGTCTACAATAAAGATATAAACATAAAATTGTATGTCAGTATGTTTATGTCCGTTAGCTATGTTTTAAGTGTACTTTCAAAAAGATATCTACTATATTGTAATAAGAAATATGATGTCAACACATTTATCTATAACATACATAAATAAGTGTTAAACGTAATATAAATTATTTATGTATAGCCTTAGTGAGCATGTTTTGTACTGTATATATATCTATTATTTCTTATATAAGAATATTTCTGTAGGCAGTTATAGTATGATTATCAGTAGAGCATAGTATAAACATAGTTTTTGTGAGTTTTAAGTAATTATTTTGTTATGTGTTTAATTTTCATTTGTTTGTTTTTGTTTTGTAAGTATAGCAAAAAAGCAGATAAAATTAATTTTCATGTGTAAACTTGATTTTAAAATTGTAACAATAGAATATGTCTGTGTTGTATATTGAATGATGATTGACTTATTTATATGGAATTGACTGACACCCCATAGAATTATGAGGATTGGTCATACATAGAGGAAAGAAATAGTTTTCAAACATATGTTTACTCATTTTTATAATAGTATGTATCGGTTGAAAAGCAAAAGAGCTGGAAAGAGCAAAAGAAAATTGAAATGTACTTCATATTGAATGAAACAATGATGAACATATTCTTTGTTAGTATAATGTTATAATAAGAATTCTTAAAAATCTACAATACACCAGAAACATGAGTCAACGAATTATTCGATATATTGTTTCGTTGGAGTTTCTGGTTAATGTAGGTATAAACAGTGCTAATAATATAATAATAATGTTATCAGAAACAAGTCACCTTACAATGATTGTGTCATCTGTAGTGAACTGATAGTGCATATGCCTAGTGTTATTTTGCAAGTGCCATGGCTTTGATTCTTGCTAAAGGTATTTTGTTTACTTCAGTCTACTCCTTATGGTGACTTATAAA
Organism: Magicicada septendecula; assembly: GCA_034769895.1. Taxonomy (NCBI): domain Eukaryota; kingdom Metazoa; phylum Arthropoda; class Insecta; order Hemiptera; family Cicadidae; genus Magicicada; species Magicicada septendecula. The sequence goes on from CM068367.1 coordinate 3,909,751, forward strand.
ACACAGAGAAAATATATACAGAGCTCTGTGGTGGCACATTAATTGTTAGGAATTAAATTATACGTCAGTTACAATTTATATATTTTACTTTCTCCAGCTCTTGGAAAAAATGAATGTGAATGCAAGTTCGTAGAAAAACTCTTTGGGGTAAAAAACACTGTAATAAAGAATGCTACAAACATGTTGATAATATATCAACCATTATTTTTGTATACACTGTTCATTTTTATGTAAATATGATTGATATGTAATTGTGTTGTTTTTTTTATTACTAGTATTTAATTTTGTTCATTTTTAACTTTGTGTTGTCTACAATTCGTAAGTTATTGTTGTCCAAATTATTATGGGCAGTTTTAAAACAATTAATTGTTTGTTTCTGTATGCTGATTTCTGTTCTGCAAAAGTCCTTTTTTCGTAAAATTTTGTGCGTAAATGAGTGTGTGTAAATGTTTTTAATTGGACTCATGATTGTCACATGGACGTATAAGACTAGTTCATACTGTGACCTGAGAATACAAAATTAAAGATTTTCCTGTAATGGGACAGTAGCTACTCTTCTTCGGTAATACAGAACTGGACTTTCATTTTTTTGAAGTAATGAAACTAGTTGGAATATTTTGACTTCACAAGTAATTAATTACTTGACTCTTCAGTTAATAATCAGTTAGTACTAATAAAATTAATTGTGACAATTTAATTATTACATCAGTTCATTACCTTTTGTGTGTCTGATATGTTTAACATATTTTTTTTATATAATAATAGTAGAATGATAATGTGTGAAGCTGAATTGTTCATACTGAATTTGGGAGAAGTGCTCCCAAAATTTCTGACCAGTAAAGCAAATGGAACAATTGAAATTTGATGCGAAGGTCCATTCTTAATCGTATCTGTTTACATCGTGTGGCTAGCAAAGAAAGGACTTTTACAGAGGTACGGTAATATTCTGATTAAACAACTTGGCTGTGTTGATTTCTTTAACTTGTACAGTAATGTTAGACATATATGATTGAGTTTATTAGAACCCTGTGTAACTGAAAGAGTTATGTGGATTAGAATTATATTTAGAAAAAGCTCAATTATGTATATGTAAATATAAATCATATTTAATAGTGATATACACATTTTTGTTATATATAATGTATAAAAATTGCATAGACATTTATATTAAAAAATAAATTTTGTTGTTCAAGAAAAAAGAAGACAAAGTATCTGTGAGTTAATATGTACTTTCTATTAATATTGATAATAGGTTATGTGTTTTTTTTTAGTACTGAATCATATTATTTACTTATATGGTTTATAGACATGTGAATATATTACTTATTACGGTATCTTTAATGTTGCATAATATATAGTTAATGTAGATTTTATTTGTTTTATCCGTTGCTTAAAATATGTACATCTACCTTTCCATTTGTGTGTGGTTTGGATTTCTTCATGACAATTTTGTTGCGTGAATCTAAAAAATTGCACCATTTATTGAAAAGTCACTTACTGCAACTCTCAACATCATTTTAATGTATGATTATAATTTCACCCGTATTTTATATTATTTACTAAGCTACTTAAAAGTGATAATAAAACAAAAGGTATTGTAATATAACTCATTTTGCTTCACTTCATTGCCAGACGATTCAATCGTATTTAACGTCTTGTTCCTGTTGTTTTTATTCTTTCATTGTGCTGTCATGAATCTTCTTTGCAGCAACAGGTCCAGTTCTCATCTAATGCATCATATTAATATAAATAATGTTTCTGCTAATTTTGTTTCAGGATACAATCTGGATTTTATTGTTCCTGTTAACGGTGAAACAGCTACCACAGATCCTCACTGCACCCTTCGTCCATGCTATTCTGTTCCCTGCTAGGCAATTCATCCTTTCAATTTGGTACACTTTCTTAGTTTCTTTTAATGTTAATCAGATTAGTTCCCTTTAATCAGATTTTCACTAATTAACTGTTTTTCTATTTCCAAAGTACCCATTATGAAATTGATCGTCTTGTTTGTGTTTGTGTCCTACATATTTTTAGTGTATTTAAAAAAATGGTTTTCACAATAAAAACACAAATATGTGTTATACAATTTTATATAATTGAATATGTGAAGATGAAATCCTTCTCATAAATGGAAAGCATTGTACATATAATTAGTAAGATGTTTATTTTGTTAAATTTAAAATGTTTAAAAATACGTAAAAGAATTTGAAATATAAATTGTTTTTGTTATGGTTTGTAGAAAATTTTTTTTAATAAAGTTCCTTTAAATTTGAAATTGAACAAAACAATTTTCATGTGATTCAAAACAATTTTCAACAGACGGAAGGAAAATTCTTGAAGTCATAAAAATAATTATTTTGTATTTAATTACTGTTGAAACAGATTTTTTAATTCTTAAATTTAAAAGATATGTTTTTAAAAACGTCGTTTACATAGTAATGATCTTTTCTAGTCTAGTTATCTTTTAAAATATCCTCATGTTAAAAACACAAAGTTTAAATATAACTATATCACATTAATGCATGAATAACTACTATTTATTATTGATAAATGCATGATAAATATAAAATAAACTGCTTCGTATTTTTTGAACTAAAAACAAAGTAGTTCAACAACAAGAACAGACTAAAAACATGTTGCGTATATAATTTTCTAAAAAAGAAATAAATGCCTTTATTATTATCTAATTGTGCCTCTTACAAACAGACCACAAAAATGTACAGATTGTTAGCTAAGGATGCTATATAATTATTGATAACAATACAAAAAAAAAATTGTAGAAACAAATTTCTGATCATGTTTATATACATATATTTTTTCCAAAGATGCCAAGTTTTTGTTCTCAAATTTATTACTGTTATTTATTAATATAATAAATGATATATATATAATAATATTTTTATAAATATAAAAATATATATAAAATAGTATATTTAGTTAGTTGATTTTTTGTAAGTATAATATTAATTTTATAAGGTAGTTTGTAGAGAAAACTTTTTTAATATGTTAAGGAGAAGTGAAATGTGTTCTGATTGTGATATTACCCTAGTGTTATATTAAGCAAGAAGAAGAAGAACTAAACGAGTTGTGGCACTGCTGGATATATCTGTCAAATAAATATGCTTCTTTTGTTTATACACCACCACAGTTACCATTACTCTGGCATTGTTTTTGTGTACAATATTTATATATATAAAATAAAAATGTCATGTTTACTTAACTTTTTATTATGTGTGTTTTTTTTTAATTCCTGTCAATTTCCTGATTTCCATCAGTCCACATTTCTACTAATGTCTACCTGAACATTTTCCCATCCAGAATGTGCAAGTAGCAAAGTGGTGATGGGGGGGGGGAGACGCACCGTCTCTATATCTGCTGACACTAGCGCCATTTAGTTAACACTTCCTTTTTTTTAATTAAAATCTTTCTTATATACAAGGGCGATTTTAAAAGTTCGCAGCCTACCATAGAAACGAATGCGTGGCATTTCTGTTTTTTACTGCATCGTGGCGCCACGTTTGCCCCACGAACAGCTGTGAAGTGTCAAGTCATTACCCCATTGAGGAAGTCCGATTCTTCTAGGTCCTCAAAATAACTGTTTACTGCCGCTTTTAGCTCGTTAGCTGAGGAAAATCGCTTCCCCTCAAAATTTTTTTGAGGTTTGGGAATAGATGAAAGTCAGATGGCACTAAATCAGGCGAATAAGGAGGATGGTGCAACAGATCGTACTTTAACTCTGCGATTTTTGCCATAGACACAACGCATATGTGAGGGTGTGCCTTATCCTGATGGAAAATGATCTTCTTTGCTAAATCTGGTCTTTTTTCTCTAATTTTTACATTTAATTATCCCAAAAGGTTAGCGTAATACTCTCTATTATCTTTTGACCCTTTTCAAGGCAATCTAGTAACAATATCTCATGAACATCCCAGAAAATGGATTCATATACTTTCCAGCCGACAAAATTGATTTTACTGTTTTTGGAGGGAGCGAATGACTATGCATCCATTGTTTTGACTGTTGTTTTGTTTCTAGAGTGAAGTAATGGACCTAAGTTTCATCAGTTGTTAAAAATCTACAAATAAAATCTTTCGCATTTTTCTTAAAACAGTCTAGAAATTTCTGAGAAGCTTGCATTTGCATGCGTTTTTGGTCACTTGTCAACAAACGCGGCACTCATCTTGCAGACAGCTTTTTCATGCCTAATTCTTCAGTAAGAATGTAATGTACCCGTTCATTGGAGATGCCCACAGGCTTAACAATTTCAGACACCTTCAAATGGCGATCGTCCAAAACAATATCGTGCACTTTATTGATGATTTCTGGTGTAGTGGCACTTTTCGGACGCCCAGTACGCGGGTCATCTTCCAAACTTGCATGACCACATTTAAATTCAATAGCCCATTTTTTCACTCTAGTAAATGAAGGTCCAGCATCATCTTCATCTCATTAAAAATTTCTGTTGGTTTTAAACCTTTCTCAACAAAAAATTTGATGTTCAGTTTTCTCCATTTTCAGCATTGCTGTCATTATTTCTCTGCAACAATGACTTTACGCTTCACAGCTGTTTGTGGGGCGAACGTGGTGCTACGATGCGATAAAAAACAGAAACACTACATCCGTTTATATGGTAGGCCGGAAACTTTTCAAATCGGCCTCGTATTTATTATTTACACTGTACACTATTTAGTATAAATGCAAAATGCAAGTAATTTTATACTTCACATTAAATGGTAATTATACAAAACAAAAATCTATAAACTTTTATTATTCCCTTGTAGTAATAAATTGGGCATCATTAGTCCAGAGACAAAACTGATACCCGCATCAATTTTTTTGTGTTGTAGTATTTTGTTACTACATTAATTTCACAATTTATTAAACTTGATATACTTTGTACAAATATATATTCCAGATTAAGGTCAAACGAGAGCTGGATAACAAATATATTTGTCTCTCACTTTATTAAAACAATATTTGAAACTATTATAACATGTCTGGGCCGCAACAGAGTACATCTTTTAAAACTAGTAGTTTTAATAAACACTTTGGGTATTTATCATTGTTTTTATAGTTCACTTAAGTTTTCTGTTGAAAGGAGATTCGCTTGTTAAATAATTTCATTTTGTAAACAATTATTTTGAATTGGTGTTGTGGATGAACTCTTCGGTAATTGTTTAGATGCTGGGGCTCACAAAATTCCCAAGATAATTGAGAATGCTGTTACTCAATCTTTTATGATTAAATAAAATATTATAATCATATACTTAAATTAATTTTGCCTTTCTTCTGATTGGCTGGAGGTGTCAACAACAACTTTGTGCGGACACCAAAAGTTTATAAATATTCGTGTTCTACTCACGGCCACTAGCAGTAATCACAGTTCAGTGGTCACTGACTATGAAACCTTTGTCAGTGTTTTGCAGCCTTCTGCACTGAAGATGGCTGTCGAAGGCACGACCAAAAGGTTTGCACAAAACAACCATGGGCCACAAGTACTCAGATCCCATTGAAGCCGACCGTGAAAGCCTTAAATTGTTAATAAACACGATAGGACACTCATAGGAACACCACCAAACAAACTGAAAATAAGTTACGGCCTATAGGTTAAGTTTACAAAATATCTCACTGTTGACAGTTATTAGGGCGGCAGTGCTGTCCCCTGATGCCTTCCCCCACGATTTTGCTACTTGCACAATCTGGATAGGAAAATGTACAGCTAGACGCTAGTCACATTTCTTCCTTAAAACCAGTAGCAGCTCGTACAGGGAGGGCAAAAGGGCGCAGCCCTCCCACTAAATTTGCAAATTAAACATCAATAATATAACTATAATGTGTAGTATCCTTATTGAAAGATATTTTTGGGGCGACTAATAGCGATCACCCGATGTTTTCGGCATGGCCCCGCAGCCGGACGGTGTCGCTGTCGTCTTCCCTGCATAGGCCGGTCTTTCGGGGAGCTGGGCAAGAGACGTGTACACATGTCTATGCATTTAAATGAGCATCCGCCATTACAGGTGGGGCTTTGCCCGTTTTCTGATTTCGCAGCTAAATTCGTAGAGAAACTTGTTCAAAACTTCTCTGTTGCCGTTTAAAGTGCATATATTTTCTCTTGTGTTTTATATATAATTTTGATTGTGTTCTTGTACTTTTTGTGTAAACGTAATGTTCTAATAATTTATTCTTTATTAGGCAGTGTATTCTGTGTACGATAGTGTTTTTGTCGAACCTTGCGTAGGCCTACATAAACGTGTAACTTATTCTGTGTAGGCCTGAGCCTGTCTTCTGTGCGTATTTGTTAGAAACGATTAAAATGGCTATGAATTCGGTAAGTAATATTAAACGTTTGATTATTTCAAATTCACTTACGAAAAGAAAATAGAACTAAAAAAATTAGGCCCACCAAAACCGAATTTAGATATTGCACAACAAAATTATAAAACGGGGTTATAAATAATTTTAGTTTCAAACACTTTAAATATTGGTAGTTTGCAAGGTAGGTTTTTCATATTAACAATAATTTTAGTAGTGAAGCAAAAGATTCAATTTTACAATTATTTGATGATAATAGCAATAATTTAGTTTCTACTGTTTTTTTTTTTTTACATAATATATGGGTACAACTAAATTTTGCCCCCCCCCCCCCCCCCCAGTCAAAAACATTACCAGCCGCCACTGCTTAAAACTGCTCATTATTGGTGAGGAGCCATATATGTAATGTTGTTACACTATATGTTTTCATACTGTCATTAAAATGTAATTGAAGAGTTGCTTGCAATAAGGACCTCTAGGAGCTTAGAGGTGTTTCTGCATTCAACAGTTTATTCAGTAGTTTTCCATTCGCTAGTTAGTATGCCTATGAAGTATGATGTCAGTATTACATCACTGGAGTTAATGACAGGGAATAATGTGACTAACTTCATGCAGTTTTTGGTAAGCTAAAACCTTAGTTTCAAAACAGTCACGTCCCAGATTAGTGTACACAGCATACAGAACAGTTTTGGCATCTACTACAAACAATGGTTCTTATCAAACCATCCTTTCCAGTATGCAAAGAAACAATGTCTTCATGATATGTTTCCATGTGCAGCTGTTAGCATTAAACCAACAAAATAAAAAGATATTCAGTGTTGGTTGTAGTTCCTAAATGAGTCTGCTGTTGGTTCTGTGGGCACGTAGTTGAGGCCGAATTCATTCTTCATGAAGTCAACGAGGTAGCTGTTGTGTCGTGGATCGTTATTGAAGTCGCCACAGAGAACGATCGGAGTCTCCGAGTCTGGTCGAGAGCTCGGTAATACTTTTGTCAAGTTCGCTGAATATGGCAGGAGCGATTGATAAAGACATAGCTCAATATTTTCGGCCGACGCTTTGTGATGTATATATACGGCACCGAGGATAAACAGCTTACGATCTCCGACCTTCACGTCCACCAGGCATATGTCGCCGACGTTATGTTTTCTCAAGACGGAATTGCAGCAGAGACTGATGGCATCGACGATGATTTCTCTGCAGCTCGTGAAGCTTCGTAGGTTTCTGTAGATTGCAGAAACTCGCGCCAGCGGCGGTCCGGACGGACGATCTCTACGATATTCAAGCGCGGTGTGATTGTTTGCTTTTAGTTCGCAGCCGTTGAGCTGCACAGTGTTCGCGCAATCCATCCAAGTCTCGCTAACTGCCATGTAGCCGGAATGTTTCAGTATGCTGTCGTTTTCAATACCTCCCGCGTGAGCCACCCAACTTTGAGCATTGAAAGCAGAGACGATCAAAACTAGTTGCCGTCGTCGAGGTAGGTCGTCCCCGTCTTCATCGACTTCGGCTACGACGTCTCGCTTGCAGAAGTCTCGTGCTCGCATCGTCAGCGTGGGCAGCCGATGGTTGGCCATCCGCTCGTACTCGTCGCGTATTTCTTTCACCGTTGGCGCCGCGCTGCCTTGCCCGGTGATAAAATTTAAAATCGTTGGTGAGATGCAGACCGTTGATCGATGTGACTACTGAGCGCAACGTACACAAGCTGGGTCTGTTGTGACTTGTCGTAGTTGCAGACGGCTTTGTTGAATGTGCCACCTTGCGGTGATCGCGCTTGCTGACACAACCGGGAACTGGTTACGTCTGCACTTTGCAGTCCCGCCGAGCGGGATGTTGGCGGCTCTGGTCACGATGGGCGTCCACTTCAAATCTAACACATAACGTGCGGCTTCGCTTTCACTCTGCGTAGTTGGCCCATGCTTGGATTTGGAAACTCCAGCCAAAGACGGACTCTTCCGAGTTCCGGTTGAGGTTGACGGCTGAGGTTCATCATCTACCTCTACCGTTTCGTAGTTTGCCGCCTGCTCGTCTTCGGTGAGGTGTTCTATGTACTTAAGCGTGCCGATCGCAACATTCACGAGACCGTCTTCAACATCTAGGTTCATGGTAATCATATATAGATAGACGACAGCTAGTTTCAAACTGTACGGCAAGCCGCCCGACTCGACAACGCTCATCTTGTGCCGAGCGGTCGCGACCTCCGTTAGCGTATTGTAGCCAATCATCTTGTCGTCGGCGATGCTCTCGAACTCAGGCACGAAAGCGTTGTTGTTGTACGCGTCGACGTCATGGTTGCGATGAAAGAGCCGAACGGCAGCAGGTAAGTTCTCTTTGCACCATGCTTTACTTCTGAAGCGTGTTTCGATTAGAGCGATTTGTTCGAGATTGAGTCTCTCACCGTTGCCGATCTTCGTGAGTATGGCCGAGAAGGTGGAATCACTTTGTCTCATCACGTGCTCGAGTGGATAGTAATTGAGCGATTGCCACAGCGCCGCTCCAACGATCGCGTTGTGCGGCGCTTTGTAGACCGATGTGGCATTTACGGGTGGTAACTGTCGAAAATCTCCGCAGAAGATGATGTTGAGATGGTCGAACGGTTTGTCGTGTGCGCCGGTGATCTTTTGCAGGCGTAGATTATCTTATGTAGCACGTCGCAGCCGATCATGCTCACCTCGTCTATTACGATGCATTTGACACCGATGAATATGCTTCTGTAATTCTGAAGCACCTCTCTGGCCATCGTGCTGACTCGTCTCGATTGGGTAATCTTGAACGCAGAGTGTACGGTCACGCCGCCCAAGTTTACGGCTACCTTGGCAGTGGACGCGCAGGCTACATACGCGTTGCGAAGCGAATTGTGCTGTTCGGTGTATGGATTGTACGTCTCCATTAGCAACTTGAGCACGTAGGTCTTGCCGCTGCCAGCGGGGCCGGTGAAGAAGATCTGAATGGGATCCGAATCGGGCATGTGCAGCCGATGTATTGCCTCGAGAAGCAATTCGCGTTGGCCGTCATTAGCGCTGCGCACCATGCGGCAGTACTCTTGCTTAGACATCACGTTGCTGCGTTGACGAACAGCCGACATATCGATTGTATTAGCGGCATTTTCCAAGTCGTCGTTGTTCTCCGTATCGCCGGGCCGCAAAACGTTTCGCACGAACTCATCTCGCTTGTTGCTCGCGTCTAATGGATCGGCGTTGTCGACGTCTTCGCAGATCTTCTTCAGTTCCTCAAGTACCTTCGCGATGTCGATGTTAGACTCGAACTCCTTACGCTTGGCCATGATCTCTGCTTCCCTTTCGTCGTACATCGCGAGGAACGCGTTGCGGTCCAGAATTTCGACCGCTTCGTTCTTGAACGGCAGGTAGAGCGTTACCATTTCTCGTTTATAGTTCACGACATCGTCCAATTCGTAGCATCTGTAGCGAATGATTCGCGGTGCGGACCGTTTGCGGTACGCCCTGCCGATTGTCGAAGCTGACTCGTAAGGCACGTTGTCCGGCGCTGGCTCGTCATCGCTCGGCGCATTGTCGTCTACTTCATCTCCGGCATTGGGCGGTCTGCCTCGCTTGGCGACTGGTGTGTACCACGCTACGAAGTCGGCGAGACACTTGTCTTGGAGCTCGACCGGCCTCTCTTCGTAACCCTGTATCATAGTCTTGGTCCAAAAGTCGGTGCTGTTTTCATCTAAGTTCTGCTGGTCCATCACCGCCGTACACTTGCGGCCACACAGTCGGGATATAGCTCACTTCCCGACTGCTGCGACTCATCGGTTGAGGAAGCAAGTACCAAGCGGCCTCCTGCGATGACATTTCCACGGTGTTGAGAAGCTTAAGGCCGAGTTGTTTCATAAGCTGCTGCACGTACTCCTTCTCGGGATTCTGTTCTTGCAGTTTGATAAGTTCGCGATGCAGGTTGCTAATGCCGCGGTTCGACTTACTGACGTATTCCACAACATAAGCCGCGCAGCTGTACTCCTCGAGTATGAATTGCAAATCACTGTTGGAGCAGAGCGTGCGCGCGATCCACGGGTTGAACGTGTTAGTGTAAAGTCGGGCTTGAACATCACGGTAGGACGACGCAGCGTCGCTCTGATGGTATCTAAGTAAGACGCCATCGTGAGCTTGTTGTCAACTAGAAACTCGCCGAGCGTCTCGTAGTTCTTTTCCTCTAGCAGCTTGCGCAGTTTGGTGGCTCTCGATTGGAGCCGGTTTTTGCGTCCACCGTCCTTAGGTAACGCCAGCAGCACTCTAGTCTCGGTCATCGGCCAGGATGGTATGTTGAAGCGGCAAGCGGTCTCTCCGCGCTTCGTGCACGTGAACGTGTGCTTATGGACTTGGTTCGCATACATCTCGCCGGTTAGACCGTTGCGACTGACAGAGCAGAGATCTGTCAAGATTTGGACAGTCTTCGGCATGTTTTCGGAGATCTTTTCGCGCGGATCGTTCTCGAGACACAGCAGGCGATGCTGGAACTCAATGCGAAGAAAGTCATCGAGAACGCGGTAAGGGCCGAACGGGTTGTATCTGGTCTTCGCTTGAAGCATGGCCATAATGGTGTCGACCAGCTTGTTGAAGTACACGCAGCACGTTACCGGATCTTCATTAACAAGATGGCTAAGCTGAGATCGATTCAAGTCGATTAACGCATCTTCGACGTGCACGTCTTTGAATGAGTCGCTGAGGTCATGCAGTATTTTGAGCAGCTTCGGCCAGTGGATCTCGGCGCTGATAGTAAAAAAGACGGTGGGCTTGCCAAGCTGGCGCATCATCTCAAAGAGATCTTTTTTGCGATCCATCCAATATTGAACGGAGTTCAAGAAGGCGAGGTTCTTGTCGATGCAATCGTCCATAAAGTTTCGGTCCTCGAGCAGCTTGCGCGTGATCGACTCGGTCTGCTTTACACTACGAAACATGTTGTAGATACCTTCGACAACGCGGATGCGAAGCATCTTCATGGTCATGTAGAGAACGTGGTCAGGAGTTGCACCACGCCGATCGGTGCGTCGAATCTCGCTGTTTGACATCATATATGGAGTGACTCGCACGTTGAGGTCGAACTGGCGGGGCACACCGTAGTATATTTGAGGGGAGGAAGTTCCTCACCGTTAACATCGTAGATTATGTTAATCGGAGACGAGTACTGCCTCGGGGCAATGTCCAAACATTGCTCTTCATTCCATAGCATCGTACGTTGTCTGGCGAGCAGGATCTCCGAGTCGGGGGCAGAGTCGGGATCGATGGACTCAATCTGATACTCGGGCCCGATATTGTCATCCTCGTCGTTCTCGAACGGACTCCAATCAATCTCTATGTTGTAGTGCTTGTACAGCGGCTGGTTTACCAAGTAGCGCAGCCAAGCCTTGATCACCGACTTGCGTACGAAACCGCTCAGATAATTGGATTTGTGGATGAGGTTCTTCTTTATGTTGACGTTGAAGGCAAAGTCGTCGTCTATCCGCCTCGGTAGTTGCTGCACCAGGTTGTTCACATCGACGGGTACGTTGATCACCTGGCCGACTATACCATAATTACCTTCGTAGCGTAGACGACGAATTTGCATAAAGGGTAAGCGCGGCGAAATCAACCGAACACTGATCGGGTCAAGCGGCGGCAGGCCGTGCGGTTTCGGGGGATATCGAAATCCGTTCGAGCGCGACAGCGTCGGGATTTTATTGGCATCTATCGACTTGCTACAGGTACTGCATAAACGAAATTCCGCTACATTTTCGCCGGGGAATTTAGTCTGAAGAAGAGGAATGTTACGAGCTTTCGCCTTCTTTAAATCTCTGTCGAACCAAAGTCGATCACAAACGCTCCAAGATAGACCAAACGGATTGGTTTCGAATACCGTTTTGAAGCGTTCGTCCGCTGCACGCCAATGGTCCTGCATCGCATCAATTCGAGTGATGTTGATATCCATCAGCTCGGAGATGTCTTCGACAGATGTATGGGTGTTATCTTCACTCGTTATGTCCATTGGTTCGGGGACAGCAGCGGTAGAGGTGCTCGCGCCGTCGGCGTTGTTCACTGAGCGCGCCGTGCCAGCTTTGCGACGCTCCCGAAACATTCTCGCTCGCTCGGGACCGGACATTGGGGTACCTGTGCGTGGCCCATAGCCTCCTCTTTCCAACGATATGCGTAATTTATATTTTCGGCTGGCTATTACGCGGGCTGAGGCTGACATTGAATTTCTACAGTTTTTTACATGCTTACTTTAAGTTTTTACATAGAAATATTGTCCAAAATACACTTATTATTACTGAAATCGATCGATATCTACAAAGTCTATACACAAACACACGAATCACTACGCTACCACGTCTGAGTCCTGAGTTACACTGAATGGAAAGGAGCCAGAGCGCCGGTTTTGGCCAATCAGCGCTGTGCCCCCTCCCCCCTCCGCGTCACCAACCCGCTCGCCTGCGACGCGAACTCAAGGTCGTATCAGCGAGCTGACCATATATGTTAAAAAATGACACCGCACTTACATTTGTGAGACTAATATTTAGGGAGTTATTCAGGCAAGACGATATAGACCTTTTCGTTACGGTACAAATTTCTGTTCTGGTACCCGTATGTTTCGGTGTGATTTTAAAGACGTTTCACGTCAATAAGTGTTCAAGTTGAGGGCTGATTCTGATTGTACTTCCCCCAACCGTCAAAAATACTTTGTTGCAAATGAGTACTGCTACGTTAGTATAGTGGCACATTTCTCTGCTAGATTCATACTGTGATGCAGACAACAACAAGCTTAGAGAACAATTTTGTTTTTGATGTAAACACTGCTTTGAGCATGCAATAACACTCCGTAAAATTCGTATCTATGAATCCCACTATAAAAGTTTGCTGTTTGGAATGAAAAGAATGAGGAAATCAAAAATAGGATATCTATGGATAAGAGAGCTTTTGGAAAGATAAAAGCATTTCTGATAGCAAGAAGGATTCTGATTTGGATGGGAAAGAAATTTGCGAAATATTTTATTTGGAATGTGGTTACATGTGGCAGTGGAACAAATGGACCATTGAAAAGAAAGAAGTAAGGTTCCTAGAGAGCTTTGATATTTGGTTGTGGCAAAGAATGATTATGGTGAACTGGATTGATGAAGTGAGAAACAAAGTATTGACAAGTGGTATACAACAAAAAAGTGGCCAGTGGTATTGACATGATACACTTGTTTGGATTTTGATATTTTGTTTGGATGGAAAAGATTTCCAAAATGTATAGCCTTGAGCATGTCTTAGCAATTGTTGTTTTATGTTCTCAAGAGTCCTTTCATACTTTTTTTTTAATTCTTGGAAAGTAGAAAACGGGCTATATCTGGTGTATACAATAGTTTCATTATAGTGTTGCTTTTGGCTGTCACCTCAAAAACAGGCAATAATGATGGTGGTTTGTGCATTATTGTGGTGCAGTTTCCATAAATTAGGCCATTTCCTTATAATACTGTCATGCGAGTAACATAAAATTCCCAAATAGTACTTTTTATTGGCCATAACAGCTTGTACAACACTGGTCATCATCATTGTCATCATTGACTCGACAGCCTCTTGTGGGCCGCCCTGGCCTTCTTCAGAAGATTTCGCCATTTTTCTCTATTCATAGCCACAGTCGGTGCTGGATTAAGGGGGGCTAAAGCCCCAGGCCCCACTTGTCGGGGGCCCCATGCCCAACATATACACAGTTGTTATAATTCTCTTATAATAAAAATTTTTTCTAAGCTACGATGATCCCCTTAGGATGGCTCATTCTAATGTAGCTGAAAAGTTTGGTTTTAAGAGACATACAAACAAATGTTAAACTGAAAAACAATTTTATTTTTAATTTATTTTAACATAAAGTTTTGAAGCAAGTGATTAGTTTTAAGGGCACAGCCCCATTAAACTTGCAAATTAAACTTGTCAATAATATAACTATAATGTGTAGTTTCCTTATGCAGTGGCGTAGCTAGGCTTTTTGGCGCCCGGGGCAAGAAGATCATCGGCCGCCTCGCCATCACAATTAAAAGGGGGTAAAAGAGCAAAAATGAAGGCCCATCCAGTGAACAAAGTACCTAATAAGTTGTCACAGGACAAATGGCGCCAATCGTACACACTATCGTTTTTTGAGGTCCTTAAAAGGACCGTTTGTCGAGGACGCTAAATCATTTACGTACGCCGCCCGAGCCGCGGTGTGATGTTCAGCGGCTGCGTCCGCTGTTCCGGGCGTACTGCGGTCCTCTTCTTTCGGCAGCGGTGTGTAGAGCCCGCTGCTGTCTCAGTAGATTTCCATCACTGGTTTTCCTGTGCTCTCCATTCTTCCTTCTTCCTTTTCTTCCGGCTGGCTTCACGACGTCCAATGGAGTGCGCCGACGACGACTGCCAGAGCTGTTGGGTTGTGCGTCGTGAGACCCAATGGTTTCCTAGTACCGAGCCTCCGGTAGGGGCTCCTGCCTAGTGATCCTGTCCAGACGGAATATTATTTAATTGTTTAATGGTCGCTACAACGACATGCTCGTACTAGGTCGACTAGTACAGTATTTGTCGAGGCCGTTTCCAAGATTCACCTGGACGTGTTCGGTACTTCCCAAGGCCAGCTATGAGAGGGTTTGTCTGGGCCCTCGCAGCTCGGACGTAAAATTTACGTGCAAGTCGCCTTGCGGTGTCTTCCAAGGAGCGGACACTGAGTCTTCTTCTCAAGAGTCGAGAAGAAAACTGATAGGGAGCTTTGGCCGCTAGCCGAAGGCCCCTATCGAGAACGCTTTGCAACTTTCTTTTATGAACGGTTGCGAGGTAACCCCAGACGGGAATAGCGTAGGTAATGATCGGCAACAGATACGTGTTGACGATCAACTTACCCAGCTTGCGGGTCATAGCCTTGTTGACAAGTATCGGAAAGAGTTGCACGACGCTCTCTTTCGCATCGTCTCAGCGTGGGCACGCCAGGTGAGCCGACGATCAAGGTGGACACTGAGGTATTTAACCTCTCTCGACCAGGGCAAATACGTTCTACCGAGTCTCACTCGTCCTCGTGGTTCTTTCCGGCGCTTTGAGAATAGCACCGCGGAGCTCTTGGTTTCGTTGACGGCAACTTTCCAGCGACGACGCTCTGGGCTGTGCGTCTCAAAGACGAACCGCTCGGTAGCTGAGTTCCGAGCTACCTTCTAGAGCTCCTGCCTCGTGGCCCTGCCCAAGTAGGGCGTGTGCTCTATAGCAGGCCGATTCTCGGCTGTTGTGCTAGCCTACACTAGCGCAGTATACACCGAGGGCGTTTCCACGACGTATACGGTACCTGCCCAGCCCAGCCACTAGAGGATTGCCTGGGAACCTCGCCGCACGTGCATAAAATTTGCGTGCAAGCCGCCTGAATGTTTCGTCTAAGGAGCGGATGCCAAGTCCTCTCCTTAGAAGGCGTGATGAGAAGCGACGGAGGACTTTGGCCGCTAGCCGAAGACCCCTGTCGAGGACGCTCTGCAACTTCTTTTTATGCATTGCGGCGAGGTAACCCCAAACCGGCAGCAGATACGCGCTGACGATCATCTTGCCCAATTTCCTGGTCATGGCTGAGCTGATCAAGAGTGGAAACAGTAAGCTCATACGAGCGGAAACTCCCTTATGAACTGTCTGAGCGTGGGTACGCCAGGTGAGCCGACGGTGGTGTAATCCGAGGTACTTGACCTCTTTGGACCAGAGCAAGTACGTTCTGCCGATACGTAACTGCCTAACAGGGTTCTTCCGTCGCTTCGAGAATTCGACGGCTACACTCTTGGTAGCGTTGACTTGCACTCTACAATTTTCAGTCCAGTCCCCGAGCGTGTCGAGCAGTCGAAAGACGGCTGTTTCTACATGACGATCGGCCGTAAATACGGCCGTGTCGTCCGCAAAGAGGGTCACCTGGACTCCAGGCTGTCTCGGGACGTCATTGACGTAGAGTGAGAACAGAAGGGGGCCAAGAACACTACCTTGAGGGACGCCGGCTGTGATTCGTCTCTCGGAAGAGACTGAATCTCCAACTCTCACGCAGAAGGTCCTCTCCGTCAGAAAGCTAGCAACCAGATGGAGGTAGCAGTCCGGAAGCTGGACTTCCCTAAGCTTGAATAATAGGCCATCATGCCATATGCTGTCGAAGGCTTTTTCAACATCTAAGAAACAGCCAACGGTCCGTTCTCTCCGACACCCGGCGTCCGTGACGTATTCCACCATTCTCATCAGTTGATGAGTGGTCGAATGCCCTACACGGAAGCTGAACTGTTCGGGGACCAGCACGTCAAAGTTGGTTAGATGTTCTCGTACACGACGCTGCACGAGGCGCTCAAAAACCTTGGACGTAGCGGAGAGTAGGCTGATAGGCCGGAGGTTGTCGGGGCGGGAAGCATCCTTTCCTTGCTTCGGGATCACGATGACCGTCGCCTTTCGCCATTTCTTGGGAAAGTAGGCCAATCTGAGACACGCGTTGAACAAATCAGTCAAGAATTGTACTCCAAGCTCGGGAAAAAGTCGTAAAGCGGTGTTCGTAACACCGTCCGGGCCTGGAGATTTTCTAGGCTGAAGTTCAGCGAGCCGATCTGAGACCTCTTCCGAAGAGATGGGTTCGGGCTCCGCCGTGATCGGAAGAGACAGAAAGTCTTCCACAGCCATCTCTACTTGTTCGTCGAAGTCCCAGTCCATGCGCGGGTTGGGAGCGAACTGTCGCTCGAAACACAAGCCCAAGTACTCGGCTACTCCTCCGGGCGACCCAGGAGTCGTCCGAACGGTCCAAAAATGGCGGGGAGTGGAGGTCGTCGCCTCCGTCCCGTCAATGCGGAACGTATTCTGTACGGGTGACTTTGCGGGTCCGCATCTCCCGTTCGGGCCACAGCGAGTTCCCAACAGCTACGTCGGAACGCCTTCAGACTGCCACGCAGTCGTCCGGTGAGCCGATTGTATGCTGCCTTATCGGCCGGATCACGGGTCCTCTGCCAGCGTTTCCGGAAGTAATTCCTCTCGCGAGCGAGAAAAGAGACTTCCTTAGGGATGCGTTGGTAGTCAGGCGTGAAACCAGCTCGCGTACGTGAAGACACGCCTATAGCCGAGATGATTGCCTCTTCGATTCCCGCTACTGCTTCGTCTAGGAGGCGAACGGAATCGAGTGGGGCCGCTGGCGGCAATCTACGGCACAGGGCCGGGCCGTAGCGGTCCCAAACGATAACCTTCTTCTTGTCAGAACGTGCATAGGCGTGCTGGGTAGCGATGTGCACCAAGGTGGGGTTGTGGTCCACATCGAGAATACCTCGACCGGACAGACAATTCCTTGGGTCACCGCCATATCCAGAACATCGGGAGCCGCGTTAGGTAGTGTCGGAAAGAACGTGGGTTGCGCTGGACCTAATACCATCGCCCGGCGCGATTCAACATAACTGAGCAAGCGCCTCCCGTTCGGAGTAGTCAAGCGACTATTCCAAACGCGATGCTTGCAATTCAGATCGCCGGCCAAAATTACCCTTCAGTGGGAATCGAAGATGACGTCCAGGTCGCCGACAAGGAGTTCAGCTTGCGGGGGCTTGTATGCTGAAACCACGAGGACGCTGCCAAGAGCTCCGTGGACCTCAATGGCAGTGGCCTCTAGGTTAATGCGCTGCGGCAAAACGACACGATGATGACCTATAGAGGTCCTCACCGCGATCGCCGTGCCGCCTCCTTGTCGGCCAACTCGATCATCCCGATAGACCACGTAATTTGGTAATCGAAACCGGTTCGCCGGGGTCAGGTGGGTTTCAGAGAGGAGAAGTACGTCGGGTTTGAACCGAGCCAGGAATTCTAGAAGGTCGGAATGCTTGGAACCGATGGAGTTAGCATTCCAGGCTATGAGTGAGAGATCTCGTCTAAGGGCTCGGTTCATAGAAGGCCTATGACATTACAAGCTTCCACCAAGAGCATAAACCTCTCAGTTGGGTCAGCAGTTTCCAGGCGGTCTCGGATGGACATGAAGGTGGATGCGACTTTCTTGAGATCGTAGCCGGACAGAAAGTCGCGGACGAACTGTGCGTCATCGGTAGTGAAACTGGCCTGGAAACTGAGGCCGCGTAAGAGCGACCAGGTTTAACGACAGATCGGGTCGTGGTGGAAGCCACAGGACCAGGGGCAGACGGTTTTGAATGTGCGACAGGAAAAGTACGCTGTTGCGCTTCGTCGGTCTTGAACCGGGAAGCAGGACTTTTCTTGGGCTGTGGGCAGGCAGGAGCTCGGGGCCGAGCATCCGGTGTAGTTATCCCTATTGTTTTAGGATTAGTTTTGCCTGCTCGCGGATATCGCGGAGGTGGCAGTGGTGGCGAGGCTACCTCTGGTTCAGAGGCGGGAGTTGGTGGTTCTGCGGAGGTGGAGGGTTGATTATCCGGCTCCAATACCGAGATATTGGCTACAGGGCTTGTCTCTGCTACGGAAGGCGACGCGATTCGTTTTTGTGCCTTTGTAGGGGCTGGAGGTGGAGCCGGAGAGGGCGCGCGCCGTGCCGATGGTGCCTTTGGTTGCGGCTTAGCCTGTACTTTAGGCTGTTTCTGAGTTTGGGGCTGCAAAACTGGCTGCCTCGGCTTCGGGAGGGGCCCCTGCGGCTTTTGTTTCCGCAGGAGTTCCGCCTTGTATACCGGGCAGTTGCTGTTATTGGCTGCATGACCTTCGCCACAATTGATGCAGCGATAGTAGGACTTGTCTGCCACAGTGCAGGCCTGCGTAGAATGTCCCAAGGAACAACGTAAACAGGCCGGGGCACTGCGACAGACGTCGGTATGATGGCCGAACCTCTGGCACCGGTGGCACTGCGCGAGCTTGCCCGGAGGGCGACTGGATTCCACCCTGACGCGGAAGCAAAACAGCCGCGTCTGGTGGAATATCTTGTCTGCGGCCTCGCCCTTCTCGAGGTGGAGACGGACGAGTGTAAGAGGTACTAGGGTTTCAGAGTTGGTGAACAGGCGAAAAATTGCCTGCACCGGGTACCCGAGTTCTCGGAGTTCCAAAAGGATCTCCTGGGGATCGGTGTGCGCGTCAAGCCCTCGTAGAATTACAGACAAGGGCTTGACTCGCTTGGGAGAAAAGGTGTGGTATTGCATGTTGTTAGCCTGCAGAAAGGCCTCGACCAAGCGATGGTCCTCGATCCGACGGACGACAACTTTGACCGTGTCACCGCCAAGCAGGTTGAGGTCAAGTTTGTCGGCCGACAGGCCGTGGGCCGCGATCTGCCGCCTGTATAATGCGGCGACATTGGACACCCCGTGGACGAACAGGGGCGGCGCGCGACCAACAGCGGTAACAGCCGGAGCTGTTACCGAAGCAGTCGGAACCGCAGCCTGTTGGCCCTGAGAAGGACCGAGGTCCGAGAGGAAGCGGATTCGGTTGAATGGTTCCTCTTCGGCTTCTTAGCCGGGCGTCTACGCCGACTCGTCCACCGGGAGAGGGGGTAGCGGGTTAGGGAGAGGATCGTCCGTCTCCATCGCCCAAGGCGATTCAGGGGAGTCGCCCGCGTGGGGCAAGGCAGAGCTGAGCGACTCGGCACTCGAGCCGTTGCCCGTAGTGGGCATGCTGGCCGAGTGTGGCTGCCGGACAGAGACTGCTAGGCAGTCTTGGGTCCGGCCGAAGCCGGGTTACCCACGCGACTTCCCTGCTCACGGCGATGCGGGAGGAGCTGGGTTAACGACCATCTTCGTTAGATACCAGTCCTTACCAAGACTGGTGTCCACTGGTCCCTTTACCCCGGCGATATCCAAGCTCGCTTACCACTGGTGGGGGCTCGCAAGGATCGTCCGGGGCAGCGTTACCTGACAGCCGTGGGCAGGTTAGGGATTAGCACTGATGTACGGCACTCACCAAGAGCCCAGAGGAGGGTCTGAAGCGACCTGCGATTGGTGGATTATACCACCGGGACGAGCAAACGAGGTCGCTTCCAGGACTCACCTGGTCGCGGGGTGTATTTACCAAGTCCGGCAATGAGGGAATTGTGGGTCACTCTGTCGGAACGAACATAGAATCGTCGCGCCAGGCGTCTCACGGTGTCATCAAGAGAACGGACACCGAGTCCTCTCCTCAAAAGACGAGAAGAGTACCTCCGGGGGACTTTGCACGCGAGCTTCAGTCCCCGGTCGAGTACGCGCTGGAGCGTAATTCTATGACCACGAGCCAGGTATCCCCAAACAGGACAGGCGTAGGTAATCACGGGCAACACGTACGTAGCTTACCTAGCCGGGGGGTCATTGCCGGATTAGAAAGCACGGGCCAGAGTCTACTGAGTTGCGCCGAAGCACGTTGTCTGATGTAGTTTTTATGGGTTCGCCAGGTGAGTCGGGAATCCACGTGGAGCCCGAGGTACTTGACGCTGTTGGTCCAGGGCACCTCGACGGGGCCTACTTTAAGCGGCCGAGGCCGTTTACGTTTGCGCGAGAATATTACCGCGGCGCTCTTGGAAGCGTTAACGGCAACTCTCCAGTCATCGGTCCACCCGACATACGCGTCGAGTTGGCGCTGGAGCTTAACTGCCGCATAACTCGCGTTCGGCTCTGAGACAAAAGCCGCAGTGTCGTCCGCGAACAGCGACAATTTCACTCCAGGAACTCGGGGCGTGTCGTTGACAAACAACGAGAACAGGAGAGGCCCAAGGACACTTCCCTGAGGGACGCCAGCGGTAATACGCCTCTCCGAAGAGAGAGCGTGGTCTACTCTCACTCGGAAGCTACGGTCTCGCAGAAAGCTGCCGATCAAGTGAACGTAGCAGTCTGGGAGAAGGACTTCCGTGAGTTTGTAGAGGACACCCTCGTGCCACACGCGGTCAAAGGCTTTCTCTACGTCTAGGAAGATCGCAGCCGTCTGTTTGCCCTGGCAGCCAGCCTCGGTTATGCATTCCACGAGTCTCATCAGCTGATGAGTCGAGGAGTGCAGCTCACGAAAGCCGAACTGTTCGGGGATCAGCACGTCTAGTCTTTCTAGATGGTCGCGGATCCTACGCTGGATCAGACGCTCAAAAACCTTGGACGTCGCGGACAAGAGGCTGATGGGCCTGAGGTTCTCCACTCGAGAAGAATTCTTTCCCGGCTTAGGTATCACAATGACGGTAGCCGTTTTCCATTTCACCGGAAAATAGGCCAGTCTGAGGCATGAATTGAACAGGTCAGTGAGGAACTGGGTTCCTCGCTCCGGAAGGCGATGGAGGGTGGAATTCATGACTCCGTCCGGGCCAGGCGCCTTCCGGGGCTTGAGCTGAACAATCCTCTCAGAGACCTCCTCCGGGGAGATGGGCTCCGGCTGGACTGTGATATCTGCCGATAGAAAGCGCTCTACCTCGCGGCAGATTTGCTCAGTGAAGGCCGGGTTCTTGGATGGGTTGGGAGCGAACTGACGCTCTAAACTGTCAGCCAAGAACTCTACCTTTTCGAGGGGGCGGCCAAGGGGTTGACCGCCGGGTCCGGCCAGTGCGGGGAGAGGCGCGCGTTTGCGCTTTCTCGTTAGGGCACTGGGAATCCGCCAGACATTACGGTCCTCGGCAGGGCCATCCATCTGTGTAACAGCCAGCTCCCAGTTGCGTCTACGGAACGCCAGCATGTCGCGACGCAACTTGCCGGACGCTCTGTTGAACGCAGCCTTGTCAGCCGGGTCACGAGTCCTCTGCCAGCGTCTCCGGAGGCGATTCCTCTCGCAAGCGAGCTGAGACACCTCTTCGGGGATCCGCTGATAGTCGGGCGTGAGCCCCGGCTTCATCCGGGAGGACACGTCTACCGCCGAGACTACGGCTGTGTCGACTAAGGCAACTGCCTCGTCGACATGCTGGGTAGTGTCGAGCGGGATATGCTCTGGTAGGCGGCGACTGAACGCCGGGCCAAAGCGGTCCCACTCGATTACCCGCCGCTCGTCGCGGACGGTGGCGTGCTGGGTAGCTATATGCACACTGATAGGGTAATGGTCCGAGGACAGTTCCGAAATGACGGAGACGTGGACCGGGCAATAAACGCCCCTGACCGCGGCAATGTCCAGTACGTCAGGGCGGGAGTTAGCCCTCGAGGTATGTAGGCCCGGTAGGACCCATGACTGTGACCCGAGCCGCATCAGCATACCTGCGTAAGCGGGTCTCGTTTGGGTTCGCCAAGCGGCTCCCCCAATCGGGGTGCTTACAGTTCAGGTCGCCCGCCAGGACTACCCTCCTGTGTGCTCCAAAGACGGCCTCCAGATCGTTCGACAGGAGCTCCGTTTGTGGAGGCTTGTAAGCGGAAACCACGAATAGACCGCCGAGAGCACCAAGGAGCTCGACCGCGGTGCACTCGAGGTTCCGCCGCTGAGGCAGGACAACGCGGTGATGGCGAAGATTCGCCTTCACCGCGATGGCTGTGCCCCCTCCTGCGCGACCCGACCGGTCGTCCCGGTGGCACACGTAGTTGGGTAGTCGGAAACGACGATGTGGGGTCAGGTGCGTCTCGCCAAGAAGGAGCACGTCGGGCTTGTGACGGGCAACGAACTCTAAGAGCTCAGAATGCCGGGAAGCGAGGCCGTTGGCGTTCCACGCCACGAGCTCGAGGTCTCGCTTGAGGGATTGCCGTGGTTGTCCGTTCATAACAGACCTGTAACACGGCAGGCTTCCACCAAGAGGAGGAACTTATCCTGGGGCGAGGCTGTTGCCAAGCGTTCCTTGATTTTAAGGAAAGTCTGGGCTACTTTCTGCAAGTCGTAGCTTGCCAGAAAGTCTGATACGACGGCGAGATCATCGGAAGATGAGGCCGGGGGAGAACGCTTGGCGGCAGCTGCATAGCTGCGGCGGGGCGAGACGGTGGAAGCCTTGGGGGCAGGTACTGGAGCGGGTGGCCGCTCTGGCTTTTGGGGGACGGGCTTGGGTCCAGTGGCAGGTAGTTTAGGCTGGCCCGTGTTCTTGGCCGGGGCCCTAACTTTCTTGCCCGATCTGGGGTATCGTGGCTTGGGTGGCGGCGGCCGTGGAGGATCGATTTCCTCGTCGTCCGGCAGCGGGACTTGGGTATAGTGGGGGATTTCGCGTTCCGGTTCCGGGGGCGCGGTGGGTGGTTTGGCCTTTGGAGCTTCGCTCGGGCTCACTGCACTGCTGGGTTTCGGAACCGGAGCAGACCTAGGGGCTGGTTTCCGGACCACAGGTTCAGCGGCTTTGGCCGGTTTGACTGGTTGGCTAACATGTCGAGGCTTAGGCTGGACGGGTTTCTTCAGCTTGTCCAGCTGCTCGCTATAGACTGGGCAGCGCCTGTTATTAGCAGCATGGGCGCCGCCACAGTTTATACAATATCGATGGTTGTCGGGGACAGCGCAGGCCTGCGTCAAGTGGTCATTTCCACAGCGGACGCAGGTCGGCGCGTTCCGACAGCCGAAGCTGCTATGGCCGAACCGCTGGCACCTGTGGCACTGGGAAAGTCGCCCGGTCTGACGGCAGGGCTCTACGCTTACGCAGAGCCCGAAAAGCCGTTTCAAATCTAATAAGGCCTGGGAGGAGTCGCCCTTCTCTACCAGGAGTCTGATTAGCGGGAGTGGTCGACGCGAGCCATAAGTGGTGTACAGCCGAGAGGCTCCCACAACCTTATAGCCCGCGTCGCGCAGTTCGTCTAGGACGACCTGCGGATCCGCCTGTATGTCCAGGCCCCGAAGGACGAGGGCTACAGGCTTGACTCTGTTGAGAGTGTAGGTATGGAACTGGAACGATTCACGTTCCAGCCACTGGACAACTCCGAAGTGCTCGGATGCACTGCGGCAGGTAACGCGCACAGTCTCGCTCGCAAAGAGCTTGACCGATGCGTTATCTGCCAGCGCAACGACCTTGCGGAGCCGGCAAACAAAGCCGATTACATCCCTGACGTTCGTAACGAACACCGGCGGGATCCTTCCTTCGGAGGTGCGACTAGGCGCAACCTCAGCGGAGGCTTGGAATGCCGCCGAGTCCGTGGCCGAAATCAAGGAGGTCAGGGAGGGAGACTTTCTCGGCTTGTCACCGTGCCCTACTACCACCCAGTCGGTGGAAGCCGAGGTCTCCATGTCTTGGGAGTCAGACTCCGGCAGAGGTACAGGGCTGCTTGGCCTACTGGCGGCCGTGCAGCCGGAAGGTCCGGCCTTAGCGAGCTTGGTCGGCCCTAATAAGGACCGATTATTCTGACGAGCTCGTGCGGGTTCAGCAGGGCTTCCTGCGCGAGTCGTAGGGTTCCCGACTGGCCCAAGTGGCCGGCCGGGGGGCTCGTTGCTGCCGCACAGTGCTTTAGGGGCACTAACAGCTGGGTTAATGCCGACTAACTCGAAACACAAGCCCAACTACTCGGCTACTCCTCCGGGCGACCCAGGAGTCGTCCGAACGGTCCAACAATGGCGGGGAGTGGAGGTCGTCGCCTCCGTCCCGTCAATGCGGAACGTATTCTGTACGGGTGACTTTGCGGGTCCGCATCTCCCGTTCGGGCCACAGCGAGTTCCCAACAGCTACGTCGGAACGCCTTCAGACTGCCACGCAGTCGTCCGGTGAGCCGATTGTATGCTGCCTTATCGGCCGGATCACGGGTCCTCTGCCAGCGTTTCCGGAAGTAATTCCTCTCGCGAGCGAGAAGAGAGACTTCCTCAGGGATGCGTTGGTAGTCAGGCGTGAAACCAGCTCGCGTACGTGAAGACACGCCTATAGCCGAGATGATTGCCTCTTCGATTCCCGCTACTGCTTCGTCTGCCTCTTCGATTCCCGCTACTGCTTCGTCTAGGAGGCGAACGGAATCGAGTGGGGCCGCTGGCGGCAATCTACGGCACAGGGCCGGGCCGTAGCGGTCCCAAACGATAACCTTCTTGTCAGAACGTGCATAGGCGTGCTGGGTAGCGATGTGGACCAAGGTGGGGTTGTGGTCCACATCGAGAATACCTCGACCGGACAGACAATTCCTTGGGTCACCGCCATATCCAGAACATCGGGAGCCGCGTTAGGTAGTGTCGGAAAGAACGTGGGTTGCGCTGGACCTAATACCATCGCCCGGCGCGATTCAACATAACTGAGCAAGCGCCTCCCGTTCGGAGTAGTCAAGCGACTATTCCAAACGCGATGCTTGCAATTCAGATCGCCGGCCAAAATTACCCTTCAGTGGGAATCGAAGATGACGTCCAGGTCGCCGACAAGGAGTTCAGCTTGCGGGGGCTTGTATGCTGAAACCACGAGGACGCCGCCAAGAGCTCCGTGGACCTCAATGGCAGTGGCCTCTAGGTTAATGCGCTGCGGCAAAACGACACGATGATGACCTATAGAGGTCCTCACCGCGATCGCCGTGCCGCCTCCTTGTCGGCCAACTCGATCATCCCGATAGACCACGTAATTTGGTAATCGAAACCGGTTCGCCGGGGTCAGGTGGGTTTCAGAGAGGAGAAGTACGTCGGGTTTGAACCGAGCCAGGAATTCTAGAAGGTCGGAATGCTTGGAACCGATGGAGTTAGCATTCCAGGCTATGAGTGAGAGATCTCGTCTAAGGGCTCGGTTCATAGAAGGCCTATGACATTACAAGCTTCCACCAAGAGCATAAACCTCTCAGTTGGGTCAGCAGTTTCCAGGCGGTCTCGGATGGACATGAAGGTGGATGCGACTTTCTTGAGATCGTAGCCGGACAGAAAGTCGCGGACGAACTGTGCGTCATCGGTAGTGAAACTGGCCTGGAAACTGAGGCCGCGTAAGAGCGACCAGGTTTAACGACAGATCGGGTCGTGGTGGAAGCCACAGGACCAGGGGCAGACGGTTTTGAATGTGCGACAGGAAAAGTACGCTGTTGCGCTTCGTCGGTCTTGAACCGGGAAGCAGGACTTTTCTTGGGCTGTGGGCAGGCAGGAGCTCGGGGCCGAGCATCCGGTGTAGTTATCCCTATTGTTTTAGGATTAGTTTTGCCTGCTCGCGGATATCGCGGAGGTGGCGAGGCTACCTCTGGTTCAGAGGCGGGAGTTGGTGGTTCTGCGGAGGTGGAGGGTTGATTATCCGGCTCCAATACCGAGATATTGGCTACAGGGCTTGTCTCTGCTACGGAAGGCGACGCGATTCGTTTTTGTGCCTTTGTAGGGGCTGGAGGTGGAGCCGGAGAGGGCGCGCGCCGTGCCGATGGTGCCTTTGGTTGCGGCTTAGCCTGTACTTTAGGCTGTTTCTGAGTTTGGGGCTGCAAAACTGGCTGCCTCGGCTTCGGGAGGGGCCCCTGCGGCTTTTGTTTCCGCAGGAGTTCCGCCTTGTATACCGGGCAGTTGCTGTTATTGGCTGCATGACCTTCGCCACAATTGATGCAGCGATAGTAGGACTTGTCTGCCACAGTGCAGGCCTGCGTAGAATGTCCCAAGGAACAACGTAAACAGGCCGGGGCACTGCGACAGACGTCGGTATGATGGCCGAACCTCTGGCACCGGTGGCACTGCGCGAGCTTGCCCGGAGGGCGACTGGATTCCACCCTGACGCGGAAGCAAAACAGCCGCGTCTGGTGGAATATCTTGTCTGCGGCCTCGCCCTTCTCGAGGTGGAGACGGACGAGTGTAAGAGGTACTAGGGTTTCAGAGTTGGTGAACAGGCGAAAAATTGCCTGCACCGGGTACCCGAGTTCTCGGAGTTCCAAAAGGATCTCCTGGGGATCGGTGTGCGCGTCAAGCCCTCGTAGAATTACAGACAAGGGCTTGACTCGCTTGGGAGAAAAGGTGTGGTATTGCATGTTGTTAGCCTGCAGAAAGGCCTCGACCAAGCGATGGTCCTCGATCCGACGGACGACAACTTTGACCGTGTCACCGCCAAGCAGGTTGAGGTCAAGTTTGTCGGCCGACAGGCCGTGGGCCGCGATCTGCCGCCTGTATAATGCGGCGACATTGGACACCCCGTGGACGAACAGGGGCGGCGCGCGACCAACAGCGGTAACAGCCGGAGCTGTTACCGAAGCAGTCGGAACCGCAGCCTGTTTGCCCTGAGAAGGACCGATGTCCATGACCGAGGTCCGAGAGGAAGCGGATTCGGTTGAATGGTTCCTCTTCGGCTTCTTAGCCGGGCGTCTACGCCGACTCGTCCACCGGGAGAGGGGGTAGCGGGTTAGGGAGAGGATCGTCCGTCTCCATCGCCCAAGGCGATTCAGGGGAGTCGCCCGCGTGGGGCAAGGCAGAGCTGAGCGACTCGGCACTCGAGCCGTTGCCCGTAGTGGGCATGCTGGCCGAGTGTGGCTGCCGGACAGAGACTGCTAGGCAGTCTTGGGTCCGGCCGAAGCCGGGTTACCCACGCGACTTCCCTGCTCACGGCGATGCGGGAGGAGGTGGGCTAACGACCAGCTTCGTTAGATACCAGTCCTTACCAAGACTGGTGTCCACTGGTCCCTTTACCCCGGCGATATCCAAGCTCGCTTACCACTGGTGGGGGCTCGCAAGGATCGTCCGGGGCAGCGTTACCTGACAGCCGTGGGCAGGTTAGGGATTAGCACTGATGTACGGCACTCACCAAGAGCCCAGAGGAGTAAACTTTCCAGCCACACAACTGGGGGTCGCGAGTAGTGCAGTGTCCCGAGTCTCAGAAAGGACTCCTGCCACTGGGTCTGTTGGAGTTCATTATATACTTTTAACTAATTATGGGGGGGGTCTGAAGCGACCTGCGATTGGTGGATTATACCACCGGGACGAGCAAACGAGGTCGCTTCCAGGACTCACCTGGTCGCGGGGTGTATTTACCAAGTCCGGCAATGAGGGAATTGTGGGTCACTCTGTCGGAACGAACATAGAATCGTCGCGCCAGGCGTCTCACGGTGTCATCAAGAGAACGGACACCGAGTCCTCTCCTCAAAAGACGAGAAGAGTACCTCCGGGGGACTTTGCACGCGAGCTTCAGTCCCCGGTCGAGTACGCGCTGGAGCGTAATTCTATGACCACGAGCCAGGTATCCCCAAACAGGACAGGCGTAGGTAATCACGGGCAACACGTACGTGTTGACTATGAGCTTACCTAGCCGGGGGGTCATTGCCGGATTAGAAAGCACGGGCCAGAGTCTACTGAGTTGCGCCGAAGCACGTTGTCTGATGTAGTTTTTATGGGTTCGCCAGGTGAGTCGGGAATCCACGTGGAGCCCGAGGTACTTGACGCTGTTGGTCCAGGGTAAAACTCATCCAAGATAAAACTTTGTTTCTTATATTTTATTATTTATTGATAACAAAAATATGTACAGAGTAGACCCTTTACTAATTTTTATGTACAAATGGCGCCAATCGTACACACTATAGTTTTTTAGGCCCTTAAAAGGACCGTTTGTCGGGTACGCTAAATCATTTGCGTACGCTGCCCGAGCCGCGCTGTGATGTTCGGCGGCTGCGCACGCCCATGCCAAAGGGTACCTCCGTCCTTTGGCTGGTCCGGCGTGGCTCTTGACGTACACCAGCTGCCCTACGGCCAGTGTAGGGTCCTGTGTCCTCCGTTCCGGATACCGCCGTTGCTGATACTTGGTCTGGTGTGACCTGGCCGCCTCTTCTCGTTCCTCAATTGGCCGGACGTCCTGTTCCGCGTATGGTCGGCTCCAGTCGCCGGGTCGGCGTAGGTCTCTGCCCAGCAGAAGCTCGCTCGGTGTCACTCCAGTGGCGGCGTTTGCACGATTCCGCAGCAAGAACAGAACCGTCGGCAAACGCTTGTCCCAGTTTCCATGGTCCTTGCAATCATGGAGCTGGATCCGCAGCGCCTTCTTGATCTCGCTGTTGCGCCGCTCGGTCGGGTTCGCCCTGGGATGGTAGTTGGCTGTAGTCCACGGTCGTATGTGCAGCTTGTCGCACATCTGCTTCCACTTGTGGCCCGTGAGCGGCTTCCCGTTGTCGGTGAGCAACGCCTCTGGGTATCCCCAACGAGAGAACACTTCTTCCTCCAGGCAGCGGATAATGGTGTCGGCGTCCGCCTTGCGCACGGCCTCTGCTTTCACCCATCTCGACATCATATCCGTGACCACTACGATGTACCGGTTGCCAGCTCGAGTCAGCGGATACGGTCCCATGACGTTCAGGGCGACAGTATTCCAACATCTCCTGGGTCGGTGAGGTCGCTGTTGGTCCTGTTCGGGATTGGCGCCGCGCTTGTGTAGGGGGCATATTCTGCAACTCCGGACGTATCTGCGGACATCAATGGTTAGGCCGGTCCAGACGAAGTCCTTGCCGATGGCCCGAAACGTTTCTTCGGCCCCCGGATGACCGGTTACAGGGGAGTCGTGGAAGTGCCTGATGACCTCCATGCGGACACTCGGCGGCACGTACAATCCTGGTTCCTGGTTGCGTCTGTCCTTCCAAACCAGGCCGTTGTCCACCCGGTATCCTCTCGCTGTAGCCGCCGCAGGGTCGTTTCTCCACGCTTGGCACTCCTGGTCGCCTTCTTGCGCCTCCTGCACTGCCAGTGGATGCCGACAGCCGTGATTTCTTGTAGTCGCGGTGCAGCTGTCGCAACACTGCGAAGTGGCCTCTCTTCAGGCTGCATCCGTAGTTCTTCTTGGACGCCGGCAGTATCTTCAAGACCAGGTTCCCTCGAGAGGAAGTCCGGCAACTCGTTCTCCTTGCCCGGGCAGTGGACGACGGTGAATTTGAAGCTCTGTATCAGTAGAGCCCAGCGAGCGTACTTCGTCTTCTGCCCAGTCGCCTGCTTCAGCCAGGTCGGTCCTCAGGGTGAAATGGCGATCCTCCAAGTATGGCCGGTATTTCTTGATGTCCCAGACGACTGCCAAGCACTCCAGTTCGTTGGAGTGGTAGTTCTCTCCACCTCGCGGAGTTTGGCACTGGCGTACGAGATGATACGCCTCTCTCCGGCTTCGGTGCATTGATAAACTCCAAGTCCATTTTGGCTGGCGTCGGTCTGCAGAAACATCGGCAAGTCCCGATCCGGTCCTGAGAGTTTTAACGGCTGCCGGAAAGCGGCCTTAACCTCTTCGAAGGCTCGCTGCGTTGTGTAGTCCCAATGCCACTTTCTTGTCCGCAGCAGGTCCGTTAACGGTTCCGAAACCATGGCGAAGCAGGGGATGTACTCTCGCAGCCAGTTGCAAGTTCCCAGGAAGCGTTGTAGCTCTTTCTCGTTGCTAGGAGCCGGCTGGTCTTCGATCGCTCTGAGATGTTGCTGCTGCGGGAGGTTGCCGTCCGGAGTAATCTCGTGGCTCAGAAAGGCGACTTCTTCCCGGCCGAAGTGACACACTTGTTGAGCGAGCAGGTCAGCTGGTGCATCTGCAGCCTTTCCAAGACTTGATCCAGGTGTCGCAGGTGCGTTTCCCAGTCGGGGGAGTAGACAATGATGTCGTCCAGATAGACGAGGCAGCACTCCCGTAATAGTCCCGTGAGAACATCAGCTGTTGGAAGGTCCTGGGCGCGTTCTTCAGCCCGAAGCACATCACCCGGAACTGGTAGCGACCTCCGTCTGGCACCGAGAATGCTGCGTACTTCTTTGCTTCTTCCTCCAGCGGGATCTGCCAGTAGCCGCTCTTCAGATCTAGGGACGAGAAGACTTTGGCCCCGCTGAGGTCCTTGATTGTTTCGTATATCAGCGGCAGTGGGGAGTCCACATCCTCGGTCTGATCGTTCAGCCTCCGGTAGTCCACGCAGAACCGGGGTGTGCTGTCCTTCTTCTTCACAATCACCACCGGAGAGCTGTATGGCGAAGTGGCCGATTCAGTGATCCGCTGCCTCAGCATCTCTTCTACCTGTTCCCGGATGGTGCGTTTCTTCTCGTCGGAGTACCGGTACATCGGGAGCCGGAATGGTTGGCTTCCTTCAGCCGGATCTCGTGCTTGGCCGCAGATGTGGTGCGGAGCGGGCCACGGAAGAACAGACTACGATGACGGTGTAACATTTCCAGAAGCCGTGAAGGTGTTGGTCATCTGCTGACGTTTGAAGGCTAGCTTCGTCAATGTCCTCTTCCTCGGGCTCCGAGCGGTCATTCCAGAAGACCGTCTGTCGGTTCTCGCTGCCAGTGTGAAGGCAGCCCCGTCGGTAGTCCATAACTGCTTGGTTGGTCGTGAGCCAGTGGTGGCCCAGCAAAACTTGCTCTTGCAGTCCTGGGACTTCTAGCAGACTGGTGGTAGTCGCGAACTTCCAATTACGTCTGCGACGACGGCGGCCGTTGAGTGACATTGCTGACCGTGTAGCGCTAGCTGGACAACTCGAGGCTCCGTCTTCCTTCCTCCGGGCAGCAGACCGGCTTGTACGAAGTCGTAGTTTGCGGCGAAGTCCAAGGCTGCAGTGAGTTTTCGGCCGGCGATCTCTATTGGAATGCGCGGTATGTCCGTACCTAGTTGGTTCACGCGCCCCGGTGGGCTATTTACCGGGGCGCTTGGTCGTTTCCCTGCCGGTTCTTCACAGGGCAGTCCCGATGGAAGTGTCTTCCCGGGCAAAAGCGGCACTTGGGCGTTAGGCTGTTCATTCTTTGTTCCTCTTTCGTGCTTGAGGCCGATCGACACTGTTTCGACCCCTCTACTCGATCCAGGGAGTTTTCAGCAGAGTCATCCCGACCTCGCGCACGACTATCCTGATCCAAGTTCGCCTCGATGCTTATTGCCCGTTGTAAAAGTTCCTCCAAAGTTGTAGGTGGCGGGAACCTCAGTGCGGGTCGAAGGCGTGGCTGCAGCTGTTGTGTAAGCATGGCTATGCTCGTCCTTTCATCACCACCGGGGTACAGACGGCGAAACAGCTTGATTTTTCTCAGGATGAAGATTTCCGCTTGATTCCTCCCGCTGCGTTTGTCCGTACAGCTCGGCCAGCAGCTCTGCGTCGCGTTGCGTCCCGCATAAGTTAGTTATATTAAGTTAATTATACTGTTAACAAGTTCATGTCATATTAGAGTGATTTATAATAGTTACTCTCTATTTATTTGGTTAGTGTACTTTGTTTATCTTTTAAGTTATTGAATTTTAACACATCATTTACATTGCTTATTTGGTTGATACTAACAATTATCATTTACATTTATCATTCATTGGTTTCTTTTTCACTACTTTATTTGAGTGTAACATTTCTCCTTTTCCTGTTTTATATTATTTGTTTGTGTCCTTCCATTTCTTTTTCATTTTATTTCATTTATAATTTGGTTTTCACCTTCTCGTTTGGTTTCATTTTATTTGGTCAATCACTGGTGGTGTGGATGGTTCTAGCTATTCACTTATTTTATTTGTCTTATATATCCTTTCACTGGTATTGGCTGGTTCTACTTATTCACTTATTTTGTTTGTTTTGATATATGCTATCACTGGTATTGGGGCTGGTTCTACTTATTCACTTACCATATCTATTGGGTTATTTTGGTTAAATCGCATTGTACTATTGTTTTCAATGTTTGCTTCGTTGCTTGTTACATTTCTCTTATCAGAGGTTACTTTTACTATTACTTTTATTTGTTTGATCGCATAATTATGTTAATTACCCATTCCTTCATCTCTGACTCGCCCCTTTTTATTCATAGTGTTAATCATTTAGTGCATTATTCTTGTCATGTTGCTTCATTAATGCATGTTGAAGATATGTACCCTTACAATATTGTTTATGAAATTAAATTACTTTAATTCCATAATGAGTAATGTTAATTTTGATTTATAGGATAAAATATGTTAACTAAGGCCTACAAGCTTTTAGACTGACATTTTGTTCATAATTGTAATTTGGACTAATTGTTTTGCTCATATGATTTTCTGATTTTTATAAATCTACATTAGTTACTTCATAAGGTACTTAACCCCTTCGTATCCATGATGTATACCACGTATGTCATGCATTTTGTGTAGCCCTTTACCAGACGTACAGTGTGTGCATCATATAACTGGATTAGTCCTATTGCTTTTGTATTTATCTGGTACGTATCTCCTGTCAACAAATGTGATGTGATAAGATTCGACTTTTTGTCTTGTTTCATTGGTGGAAGCAGTCACCTTGGGGAGATGTGTATTCACAGTGTGTGCATTCGGCCTTTCAGCCATTCTGTAATACTGCCCTTACTTAGGGGATTGCTTGTCACACTATGAGAGTTTTCTTATGTTGCATGTTTCTAGTGACATTCAAAATTTGTTTGTAATATAGATTTTATTTTTTACTTATTGGAGTATGAAAGCAGCCAGAGTGATGATGATGGAAGCTATGTGCTGGAAGAGGACAAAATGGAATCCGGTGACAGTGATTTTTCAGGTGCTTGAGAAGACAATATGGGTGCAAAAACGGTAGACGACTGGGACTTTTGTTACTGATCCATTTTCTGATCAACATGAAACATTTCTGAAGAAATTGGTAAACAGTTTGATATTCATCCTACCCTTTTGCTTTCTGATGCTAAAGCTACGGTTGACTGTTTTGAGATCTTCTTTGAAGAAGTTGTCCCTTACTTGTGATCCATTAAGTATTTTGAGGACATGAGTTATAAGTATATACAAGTGTATAACTTAACAAGAATTGTTCAGTACTTAGCCCTTTTGTGAGAAGTCTGTCAGACAGTTGTTGATCATGGAGAAAGGTTTGCTGCTGATGATTGTCTCATATTATATATAAGAGTTGACTACATTTATGACAATATGTATATTGTGGAAGTTCAAACACTCCAGATTTGGTTTATAGTTGTTTTGTTTGTGTCAGAGTGATAACAAGTTCAAGGAATCTTTCCCTGCATGGCGACATCTGGAAATTTTCATTATACGTTGGCAAAGGATATACAGTAGACTCTGTTAACCGCCTCCTCTTTAACCATCCATTGGCTTAACCGCCCACCTTCCGAGATATCCGCTGCTACCGATGCTCAGCTCATGCAAGTCACAACATGTCAGTCCATCTTTTCTTTGTTTAGTTCAAATCAGTAGCTACGTGGCTTTAGTGCCATCAGAAGTATTCGTATGTAGTGTGCAGTTTTGTAATACAGTTCAATATTATTTGCGAGTTTTATTTATTAGTGTGTTTAAAACTCTACTGAAATGAGTGCGGTAAAGCAAAATCTTATTGAGGTGACCATGGAACAAAAGCTAAATGCGACAGAGAGGCTTGATAAAGATGAATCAGTGAAACTCATAACTGACGAGCTTTGTGTTAGCATAATGATGGGTAAGGACTGGCATCAAAATAAAAATCAATTCGAGATTATTGCACTCAAATTGAATCAGAAAAGTCCATTCAACACACTGAACATTAAAAAACCAACAAATGAACTGGTTGACAATGCATTGTGGCTATGGTTCCTTCAAGAACGGCGCAAGAGCAATTCCATTTCAATTTTAATGGAAAAGGGTGCCATTCTGCACTTGAAGCTCTAAAACGGAGGTGACTTTGCTGCCAGTGATGGCTGGTTGATACAGTGGAAAAAAATGACATGGAGTTCATTTCTTAAATGTCTGCGGACAGAAGCTATAAGCTGATCCGGCTATAGCCGATGAGTTCAAAAACAAACTCAAAGAACTTATCAAAA
Source organism: Magicicada septendecula (assembly GCA_034769895.1). Lineage (NCBI taxonomy): Eukaryota > Metazoa > Arthropoda > Insecta > Hemiptera > Cicadidae > Magicicada > Magicicada septendecula. The sequence goes on from CM068367.1 coordinate 3,944,397, forward strand.
AAGAAGGTTTACATCCTGAACAAGTCTACAACATAGATGAAACTGGACTAAATTTTAAATGTTTGCCTGAAAAAACTTTTCTAGCCGGTAACAAAAAGTCAACTCCAGATTTTAAAGTCAAACAAGGAGAGGACCACTGTTGTCATCTTCACAGATTAAACTAAGGATGGTTTGTTCCGGTCTCAAATAGGCAAAGATTAGAGCTGGTCACTCATGCGCTTCCTCCAACGTCCCACACCCCTCAGTCCCCTTGGCTTATAGTTCCAGAGTTGTTTGGGGATGCAACAGTCATAATATCGACAAAATAATTGTCAAGCAATCAAACAGTGAACGTTTCAAAATACTTCATCAGTTTTCTTAGTTGAATTTCTAATCATAATGCCAAAATGATAAATAATTTAGTGTTCAACTTCATGACTGTTTCCATGGATACCTAATACTTCTCACAAATATATGTAAATGATAACACTTAGTGTTCAACTGGATGATTGTTTCCATGGATATCTAATTACTTTCACAAATATACACATATGATAACATTATGTGAAGCTTTTAGCAAGCATAGCTCACAGACTTCTTGAAGTCCGTCCAAAATTTGCAACAGGAGTTGTGAGGTGTTAATTCTGTCAAATTACGAGGGCAATTTGACAATTTCGTGGCCTACCATATAAACAGATGTATGGCGTTTCTGTTTTTTACCACATTGTGGCACCACGTTTACCCCATGAACAGCTATGAAGTGTCAGGTTAAGTCATTGTTGTGGAGAAACAGCTGTATAAATAAGGTTATCTCACAGCAATGTTGAAAATGGAAAAAACTGAACATCAAATTTTTTGTTAAGAAAGGTTTAACGCCAACAGAAATTTTTAATGAGATGAAGAATGTGTTGGGCGATGGTGGACCTTCATTTACTACAGTGAAAAAGGGCTACTGAATTTAAACCTGGTTGTGCAAGTGTGGAAGTTGACCTACATACTGGGTGCCCGAAAAGTGCCAGTACACCAGAAATCAATCAATAAAGTTTAAAATGCATGTTGGTTCTTGGTGTCCAAGTCACGTAGGAATATAGGTTATAGATAAATAAATCACCTTGTATCCGTCGTGTGACTTCGTTACGTCGATTAAAATGACGCGTTTCGGAACATCTGCTCCATCATCAGATTAAATCACTCTATTGAGGTCGTTAACAGTTAACGTAACGAAGTCACACGACGGATGCAAGGTGATTTATTTATCTATAATCTATAATCAATAAAGTGCACAATATTGTTTTGGTAGATCGGCGTTTGAAGATGTCTGAAATTGTTAAGCCTGTAGGCATCCCAGATGAAAGGGTAGATCATCTTCTAACTGACGAATTAGGTATGCAAAAGCTGTCTGCAAGATGGGTGCCACGTTTGCTGACAAGTGACCAAAAACGCATGTGAATGCAGGCTTCTCAGGAATGTTTGGACCATTTTAAGAAAAATCTGAAAGATTTTATTCGTACATTTGTAACACCTGATGAAACTTGGGTCCATTACTTCACTCTAGAAACAAAACAACAGTCGAAACAATGGATGCATAATGAATCGCCGCCTCCAAAAACGGTAAAGTCAATTTTGTTGGCTGGAAAGTATATGAATCCATTTTTCTGGGATGCTAAGGGGATTGTTACTAGATTTCCTTGAAAAGGGTCAAACGATAAATGGAGAGTATTACACTAACCTTTTAGGCCAATTAAATGTAAAAATTTGAGAAAAAAGACCAGGGTTATCAAAGAAGATCATTTTCCATCAGGTTAATGTACGCCCTCACATATGCATTGTGTCTATGGCAAAAATCGCCGAGTTGAAGTATGATCTGTTGCACCATCTGCCTTATTTGCCTGATTTAGTGCCATCTGACTTTCATCTATTCCCAAACCTCAAAACGTTTTCAGGGGGAAGTTGAAACGGTTATTTTGAGGATCCAGAAGAATAGTACTTCCTCAAAGGGGTAAGTGATGGGGTAATGACTTGACACTTCACTGCTGTTTGTGGGGCAAATGTGGCACCACGATGCGGTAAAAAACAGAAATGCCATACATTCATTTCTATGGTAGGCTATGAACTTTTCAAATCACCCTCATATTAAAGGTACTGAGTTGGGTATTTTGAATAAAATTCTCTACATTAGATTCTCTACATAGACTTTTACAATTTTATTAAAATTTTAAGTTACAGTTTTGGCCCGTGGTACCCTAAAGTAAAAAAAAAGTTTATATTAAACACAATATTCACAGGAATAAAGAATTGAAATTGGCATGTGGTCCTCAGATGACCGATACAAAAAAAAATTCAGATTTGGGTTAAAATTCCCTTTAGTCTGACACCCGGCTGAATTTTTATAATATTTTCAAATTTTGATTCCTTTTTTCGGCCTTTGTGTCCTAACATTTTGAAATAACAGTGGACTATATTTAGCTTTAAGTTAAAATGCTCTGTAGTTTAATATCCTACACAGTTTTTGCAGTTTTATAAAAAATTTCACCCACTTTATGAGTCCTATAAACCAAAATTTTGAATTTTTTAAAATTAAAAATTATATTCAGATTTTGGTTAAAATTACTTTTAACTCGATAACCCATATATCAGAGATAGTGAACTACAACAAGCGTGATGAATGGAAAGACACCAGAATAGTGTGTACGCCCTGGAACAAGTGTACAATTTAAGGCTATCAAGTCTGGGTCTGCTTGGGCAAACCACTAAAAGATCACGATGGCACAGATAATAAAGAAGAGGAAGAACAAGGAACAGAGGCCCATGTAGTCAACGCCATACTATGAAGTAAGAAAGACTGAAGTGTTATAGATGTGGGAAACCTGGACATCTACAATGAGGTTGTTGGTCTAGAGTTAATCAACCAGGAATCGAGCAGTAGTCGGTAAAATGGGGCTTGTGGTGACTAACTGGAGAAATGAACCCCTAGATAATATGCAGTCTCTAAACACCAGGAGCTTGGTAATTAATGCAAGCCTCAATTGCAGTTGACATGGGTGTCACAGTTTCCATTGTGTGCCCTGATCTGGTGAAAATCTCAAGGTAGTACAGTAGTGCATCCGAACCTCTCGGAATGAACGCCCGTTCGGATAATCGATATTTCGGATAATAGATCATAAATTGAAAACATTATTTCTCTTTATGAGAAACAAAGGTTTCTATTAGAAAATCATTTCTAACATACTGTTATATAATTACAGCAACCTAAGGCTAAAATCATTGAATTAAAACTGAGTGTAATTAATAAAAACCAAAAGTTAGTTTAAACAAAATTAGAGTTTAATGACAAACACTGTACTATAAAATTAATTAAAAATTAAAAAACAGAATAAAACATACAGTACCATGGATTTACAATTTTTTGAAGAATTGTTCTATCACTATCTGCTTCAAACCGATACCCTTTTTTTTCTCGCTGCAAAAGACTGAAGTCGTTTAAGATTCATAAACATTTATTTATAGCTATAGCATTTATTTATTAATGTACAGTACTGTAATAATTTGTAGTATACAATTTTTTGTGTTCAATAAATATCCAAAACGCCTACAGATGTCCAATACATTACTGTTCAATAAAGTACATACTGTAATTGTACTTTTTATTGAGTTTGGATAATAAATTGTTTGGTTAATGGATGTTTGGACAATCGATGCGCTACTGTACATCGAAGGTTACTGATGCTCTTGCAGGTTGTGAACAGTTACTGAAAGGGCTGTCAAATTGTTTGGCGAAGTGGAGGTACACCTATGCCTTGGTCATCTTGAGTTTGATCACCAAGAACTTGTTGCTGACATTCTGGATGAAGCAATTCTTGATGTGGACATTATGAATGCATATGGTTTGTAATTGTCTTCAAAAACAAGGTCTTGAGAATTGGGGAAGAAGTAGTAACACTTTCCACAACAAGTACTTCAGATGGATGTGATAAATCAAGTGGTATTAAATATCCCGCCAAACTGTGGAAAAAATCATCATGCCTAGAACCAAGGTAGATACTAGAGGGAACCAGTGCTCTATATTGGAACCCTGTGTAGTCAGCACACTGAGCATACTAATTGCCAGAAGTTTAGTAGAACAAGACACAACTGGAAGTATAACTATTAGAGTGGCAAATACTGTGAACTAGGCTGTCACTCTACCAAGCAACACACGCCTGGGTAAAATTTCTGCTGTACCTTGGGTAGCCAGAATGTAACGAAGACCCAGTGCTTCAGCACTTCAAAATTACCAGAGTAATTTGAGGAACTGTTGAACAGATTTTCTGATGATCTCTCACATAGTGTGGAGAAAGAACTCAAGACAGTTTTTACATGAACTTAAGGAAGTTTTTTGTAGTTCAGGACAGACATTGGGATTACTGTGAGCATTCAAGTGGTTATTAGTTAAGAGTGGTGTTCTATAATCGGACGGTATAATTGTGATGCAGTTGTGTTTAATTTTAGTGAACATTTTATTGCGTGTGAACAATTTTCATTTGATTTGTTGTAAAAGACTGTTGTTAATTACGAATTGTTTAACTGTAAAAATTAAAGGTGTGATTAGTGACTTAATTGGTGTCTTGTAATTTGTTTTCCACTGTACCTACGACGATCCGAATAGACCATCGTAACAATACGTTTAGTGCACGGATTCAATTCTATGTTCATACAGTTTTCACACTAATAAATATCAACAAAACAACACGCTGCCCACCACACAAAAACCCAAATTCATGTCATTTTCAAATATATTCTAATTGTGTTACTTCTGAAACATTTGAAGCTGCACATGGACTGTATTATATTGCATCAAGTATTATATTGGATCAGTAGTAAAATTGTCACTGTCATCATCAGCTATGGTTGTACAACCCGTGGTGGGTCTTGGCCTATTCCAAGCGTCGACTCCATTCCTCCCTATTGTATGTCCTGGCTTTCCAGTTTCCTATTTTCAGCTTTCCGAAGTCCTCCTCTATCTGGTCTTTGAATCTACTAATCGGGGTCTTCCTCTTTTTCTACTACCCATTGGTTTCTGGTAGAAAATATGTTTCGTAGGCTGTCCTTCCTCCATTCTCACTTTAGCCTGTATGTTTTGATTATCCTGACAATGTCCGGCTCTTTGAAAAGATGGTATAGTTCATAATTATAGCGCCTGCACCGCATTTCATTTTCTTGTACTCCTCTAAATATTGTTCTTAGAATCCGTCTTTCACAGCAACTTAGAAGTCTCTCGCTATTTTTTGTCACTGCCTAGGTTTCTGAAGCGTGTCAGCACTGGCCTGATAAGTGTTTTGTAAATTGATGTATTCGTGAAAGCTGCCTTATATTAGGGAAGGCCTATATTCTGCAAAGGACTGGATGAGAGTTAGATTATGTGTACGGAATAAATATTATAAACAAATTTCGTTCATACAGACGTGTGAATATCATTTTCTAGTTTATTTGGATTAAAAAATAAATTATGATGTTCTTCACAGTGTCTTCTACACAATTTTGTTGTCTGTGTTCCCAAAGAATGGGTTGGACTCGGTAGATACATAATGAAACATGGGTTAACTGTAAAATATTAAAATACACGAGAAATGTAAAATAATTTTAAATTTATGTATGTATTCACATTATCTTGTCTGGTTGTGCAACACTTTTTCAGTTAAATATCAAAGGTTTTATCCTTGTGTAATCCATGTAGTAATGCTGCCTTGGGCAAAAGGATGACAGTCGGAAGCATTTGATGTAATAGGGTCTTTTTAACTGCACACCTATCTCCAGCACTGTCTTTGTGCACCAATCAGATTGCACTGTTAGTAAGATGAGATATGTGTTTTGAGCCCACATTACTATAATTAATATTCATCAATCTCAGCTAATCATCTTTAATGAAGATGACCAACATCTATGCTTCAATGGGTGTTCTTTCCATTTTCTTTGATGATATGATATTTAGTTCATGTCTTACATCCTCGTTTGTGTATCTGTTTAGTCATGTACATCCTTTCTCTCTTCTGAGAAATTTTATTTTTTGTGCTTGTATTTACAATCAACAAATATTCCCTCAGTTTAACATAATATCTTACTTGAAAAAATTGTGTACTCTGAATAGTGTTCACAAATTAACAAATGTATTAAAAATGTATGTACCTATAACCCTTGAAGCTGTGTTCGCTGCACTCTGACAAAGCAGATGTGAAAATATGGAGTAACAATTTACTCTATTTCAAACCAGAGGAAACAATGTTTCAAGATGTACACATTCAAATAGTGACAAATCGAGTACTTGCTGCCAATGCTTTATGCAAGAATGAATTGGTTAATTAAAAAAATGTTGATCGTGTCATGACGTGTGATATATAATTTACTAAATATCACTATAATATTGACGACTCGGAACACAAAGTTTTTTATAAGTAAAAACGTAAAGTTTTACCTTACAGCCTAAACCGGCTTTCACCTATAGAAGGCTTCATCAGAGGCTGTCGTTAGTAGCGCTGCTCGTCTTGTTGTTGGCGACGAGAAAGTGTTTCGAAAGATTGAGGCTGTGTGTGTGTGATGAGATGTGTTCGAATAATGCGTGCGATTTGAATTGTGTCTGTTCGTTTAGGATGTCGTTTTTATTTGTTTTTGTGTGTTTGTATATTTCTAATTGTTCTAGAGTGTCTAGTTTTCGGCCTTTTGTGTGTACGTGTAGTATGTTCATGTTATTGTCGATGTTTTTATATGTGTGGTTTGCTTCAATGAGGTGGTTTGCGAAGGTAGATTCTGTAGTGTTGTGGAGTGCTTTTGTGTGTTCAATGTATCTCTGTTTGAAGCTACGTCCTGTCTGGCCTATGTAGAATTTACTGCAATTTGAACAATTTAGTTTATATACACCGGGTAGATCGAATTTGTTTTGTGCTTTGGGCATGCGTTTTGATAGTGTGTGTTCTGTTTTGTTAGTAGTTTTGTAAGCGATTCTGTATCCTGCTTTTTTGAATTTGTGGGAAATTTTTTCTGTTTGTTTGTTGATGTATGTTAGTGTTATGAATTTGTTGTTTTCTGTCTTTGTCTGTTGTTTGTTTTGTGTTTTGTGTAGGAGTTTACTGACTATTGTTCTGTCATAACCGTTAGATTCTGCTAGATATTTTATCGTGTTTAGTTCGTCTTTGTAGTCTATTTCATCTAAGGGGATGTTGTTAAGTCTATGTATCATGGTTCTAAAAGCAGCTAGTTTGTGTTGTATTGGGTGATTGGAGGTGTTGTGTATTAGTGTGTCAGTTGTAGTTGGTTTTCTGTATATACTGAATTTGTGCCTGTGTTCTAGTTTTGTGACGGAGAGGTCTAAGAAGTTTATGGTATTGTTGTATTCGTATTCGGCAGTGAAGACGGTTATGACAGAACAATAGTCAGTAAACTCCTACACAAAACACAAAACAAACAACAGACAAAGACAGAAAACAACAAATTCATAACACTAACATACATCAACAAACAAACAGAAAAAATTGCCCACAAATTCAAAAAAGCAGGATACAGAATCGCTTACAAAACTACTAACAAAACAGAACACACACTATCAAAACGCATGCCCAAAGCACAAAACAAATTCGATCTACCCGGTGTATATAAACTAAATTGTTCAAATTGCAGTAAATTCTACATAGGCCAGACAGGACGTAGCTTCAAACAGAGATACATTGAACACACAAAAGCACTCCACAACACTACAGAATCTACCTTCGCAAACCACCTCATTGAAGCAAACCACACATATAAAAACATCGACAATAACATGAACATACTACACGTACACACAAAAGGCCGAAAACTAGACACTCTAGAACAATTAAAAATATACAAACACACAAAAACAAATAAAAACGACATCCTAAACGAACAGACACAATTCAAATCGCACGCATTATTCGAACACATCTCATCACACACACACAGCCTCAATCTTTCGAAACACTTTCTCGTCGCCAACAACAAGACGAGCAGCGCTACTAACGACAGCCTCTGATGAAGCCTTCTATAGGTGAAAGCCGGTTTAGGCTGTAAGGTAAAACTTTACGTTTTTACTTATAAAAAACTTTGTGTTCCGAGTCGTCAATATTATAGTGATATTTAGTTAAGTAACGGACACGTCATGGACAACGAAATCCAAGAATATAATTTACATTTGTAACTATGTTATAATTATTACAATTTGTAATGCAAGTGCGTAATGTGCATGAAACAGACGCAATGTTTTGACATTTATGGATGTTTTATATAAATTACATACATACACAGATCCTTGGCCCAGATCAAGCCTTGGTCTCCAAAAGAAATTGCCTCCGCTTATTCCCGTCCTCAGCCATCTGCCATTAATTCACTGCGCCCAGCTTCCTCGCATCACTGCTGACCTGGTCCAACCATCTGTTCTTTGGTCTTCACATCTTCGTTTTTCCTATTTGCTTGTGTTTCATAATTCTTTTTGCCATACATTCGTCATCCATTCTCTGAACGTGTCCTGCCCATCTTAATCTATTAATTTTGGCAAATCGGACAACTGTAATGTCATTGTACTTAACATATAAGTCATTATTATTTCTCTTTCTCCAGACTCTGTCCTGCTGAATTGGCCCATAAATCCTTCTCAGTATCTTCTTTTCAAACACAGCCAGCCTCTGTTCATCAATTTTCTTGAGTACCCAGCACTCAGAGCCATATGTCAATACAGACATTGGCCTTTCCAATGTCTTATAAAGCGTGGCTTTAGTTTCTGTGGTTAATAGTCTTGATTTAAAATGTTTATTTAGCCTGTAGTAGCTTCTATTAGCAGCAAGAATTCTTCTTTCAATTTCTTTTGTGCAGTTATTCTCAGCATCGACATATGTCCCCAGATATATGAAGCCTTTTACTCTTTCAAAAGTATATTTAAAATATTATCATTATTGCTTCCCACAGACATAAATTTTGTTTTATTTGAAATATCTACCGGACTGTTTGGCCGTGGTCCAAGGTTTACATTCAAACCAAACGTTTCAGCAGCATCACTGGCTGCCATCTTCAGTGGATATTAGAGTCGATCTAACGTGGGGCGTTGTACGTCAGGCTCACAGTACTGTGGTGAAGGCTACACAATATTGTGGGCCTGACGTACGACGCCCCTCGTTAGGTAGACTCGGCCTTGGACCATGGCCAAACAGCCCGGTAGATATTTCAAATACATCTGACACCAGCCGTGAAAGCCTTAAAACAATATAAACATTTCATTTTCATTTATAACAAGCCTCCATACTCTTAGCTGATGATTCAAGTGCTCTAAAGGCATTCTTCAGATTATTTTCATTTGTGCTGATAATATCTATATCATCTGCATATGCTAGGAGCTGGACTCCTTTATTAAAAATATGTCCTCCTGTTTGTATTCCAGAGTCTTGTATTACCTTTTCAAGTGCAATGTTGTACAGTAGCCAGGATAAGGGCATCTCCCTGTTTAAGTTTTATATAAATTGCACATTAATCATCAATTCAGGGAGTGGGGAACTGGCAGCTACATTACGAGCAATATTTGCTTGTATTCGGAACCTGACCATTTTAGCATAGAAAGCTACAACATTGGCTGCTGTTATCTAGAAACTTAGTTTGTTTTAAATAGAACATTATAAAAATAAATTACACTTGACATATAAACTGAAATTTGCATTTTCTTCAAAGTTAAAAGTAATCTGCTTTTTCCAGATGCAAAAAATTTGAAACAACTGCAACACAATATTTAAAAAAAAAAGTTATATAACGGATTTTGTTATAACAATAGGAGGCATTAATAAAACTACTAGCACAGGCTCCTGGTGTTTGTCATTTACAACTAACGAAGGAAGGAATTCACAGAAGCAGTTGTGTATGTGGTCTTTCATTATGCTCCATATGAAGACAAAATTACCAGTGAAGTTTATGACAAAAATCTTATGAAAATATGCACAATCATTAAAGGTGTTGTTTTGCGTACATCAACTGCTGATAATAAGAAATGCACACATTAAGCAAGTTAGTAAATGGCAGTATTTAGAAACAACACCCATGAATCGAAAACAATCAAGTGAATAAGCCAACAGGAATGGCAAAACTGCAATTATGAAAATGCAGACAGACAAAAGTTTGAAGCCTGATCTCTTATCATGTGTTGTTACAACATGTATCACAGACATTTGGATATTTAAGAAACATAAGTGAACAGAACTTAAGTGAGGGTTTTGAATTTTGGATATGTTGAAGGTTTCTTGAATAGTGTCTTACTGGATGGTTGTCGAAGTCTTAAGTGATGCGTGCTGCAAACGTAAGAGGTTTTCAGTGTCAAATTCATGTCTGGGATGACCATGTTCATCAAGTTGTTCTACGCCTGAACATTTCCCCTGACAAACTGTCCCATCCCCTGGCACCATTCAAATTGACGGAGTGGCTCTAGCCAAGGTAAATATCTTCTGTTACCTGGTACTGTGATGACTTCTTGTAAATGAAAATGTACAAGAAAGGATTAATGCTGCTTGGATGTGAAGGAGTGAGGTCACAGGAGTCCTTTGTGACAACACACTGTCAGTTCTCCTGAAATCTACAATATAGCACACAATGGTGAGCCCAGTTGCCCTGTACAGCACCGAGTGTTGGGCTGCCTCCAAAACTGCAGAGCAGTAATTATACAAATCAAAGGTTCTGTCACGTATCAGGGACATTGTAGAGGATCACTGCTTGATTACGTCAACATCACTGTCAGGTGCTTGGCTGGTGTGCAGGAATGGTGACTTCATTGGCACAGACAAGTTTTGCAAGTAGCACCTGACACTGTCAAATTTTAGCCTGTCACATAAAAGTTGACGGTAAAAAGACGCCTGGACAATAGAAACTGTTATGGATAGACACTATAAAGCCAATATTCATAGTGCAAAACAACTTAGAGGATGTGACGGACTGTACTAAATGGTTATTGATCTGGAAAGTGGACCCAATTCCAATGGGAAAACAGTAAGAGGAAGAAGAAGTGGAAGAATGGATATACGGTTGACACAGAAAATAAATTTGAAAAACTTTGGGAAGCTGTGTCAGGACCAAAACTTGAAGTTCTGTAATTTTTATTTTTGGGGTAGAATCAAAATCAGATACAATCCAGAATTAATTTTGGAGATATGACTATATCTACGTTAAATGGAATCCTGTGTATGCGATAAGCAAATTACAGCAGAACCAAAATATTTAAAACCATTGTCAGAAGTATCGTGACTTACGGCTCAGAAGTTTGGACTACTAATAAACACACAAGAACAAAATTAATGACAGCAGTCTTTTGGAGACGTTCGGCAAGAGTATCCAGACGTGAGACAATTAAAATATCGGTATGGAGAACCATACATGACTTCCATATTCTAAGATTTATATTTAAAATCATTTTCACCCAAACAGCCAGGCTGTGTCTTACCTGCCTTTTTATTGCTGTATTAAATGAAAAATATTATTTTACATTAAAATGAAAAAATTATAATTTTATTGCCTGGCAACAAAATTATTTTATTTTTAACAATTACCATTGTTTCAAAAAGTTTAACTAAATTTTCAAGTACTTTACTCTTGTTAAAACGTAAAAGGTTGCAGGTAAACTACCCCTTCCCCTTAACCGATCTTCACCAAAATCGAAAGTCATTGAGACCTCTACAATTCAGGGACGTATGCAAAAAATTATTTGATTCTGTTTGAATTTGCGGCTGCTATCGTTTGCCATAGAAAATACGCTTGATAAAAAAAGTTGCAGGTAAACTACCCCTTCCCCTTAACCGATCTTCACCAAAAACAATAGGTCTTGAGTACTCTACAAATCAGGGCTGTATGCAAAACATTATTTGATTCTGTTTGAATTTGCGGCTGTTATCGTTTGCCATAGAAAATACCCTTGTTAAAAAAACGTTGCAGGTAAACTACCCCTTTCCCTCAACCGATCTTCACCAAAAACAATAGGTCTTGAGAACTCTACAATTTAGGGCTGTATGCAAATAATCTTTTGATTCTGTTTGAATTTGCGGCTGTTATCGTTTGCCATAGGAAATACCCTTGTTAAAACATAAAACGTTACAGGTAAACTACCCCTTTCCCTTAACCGATCTTCACCAAAAACAATAGGTCTTGAGTACTCTACAAATCAGGGCTGTATGCAAAACATTATTTGATTCTGTTTGAATTTGCGGCTGTTATCGTTTGCCATAGAAAATACCCTTGTTAAAAAAACGTTGCAGGTAAACTACCCCTTTCCCTCAACCGATCTTCACCAAAAACAATAGGTCTTGAGAACTCTACAATTTAGGGCTGTATGCAAATAATCTTTTGATTCTGTTTGAATTTGCGGCTGTTATCGTTTGCCATAGGAAATACCCTTGTTAAAACATAAAACGTTACAGGTAAACTACCCCTTTCCCTTAACCGATCTTCACCAAAAACAATAGGTCTTGAGTACTCTACAAATCAGGGCTGTATGCAAAACATTATTTGATTCTGTTTGAATTTGCGGCTGTTATCGTTTGCCATAGAAAATACCCTTGTTAAAAAAACGTTGCAGGTAAACTACCCCTTTCCCTCAACCGATCTTCACCAAAAACAATAGACCTTGAGAACTCTACAATTCAGGGCTGTATGCGAAACATTATTTCATTCTGTATGAATTTGCGGCTGTTATCGTTTGCCAAACAAACAAAATTACCCTTGCTAAAAAAAAACCGTTGCAGGTAAACTACCCCTTTCCCTCAACCGATCTTCACCAAAAACAATAGGTCGCGAGTACTCTGCAAATCAGGGCTGCATGCAAAAAATTATTTGATTCTGTTTGAATTTGCGGCAGTTATCGTTTGCCATAGAAAAAAAATCTACAGACAAGACAGACAGACAGACACACACACACACAGACACTTTTCGGAAAACGACTTTTTTTCATTTTTGAGTGTAGTAGAATCAGAATCTGCAATAATCTCGAACACGATTTTTTTTGCCATCACCATACTTCCATTCCTTAAGGAATATGGAAGTAAAATGAAGTCATTAAGGACAGAATGAATGTGAAAAATTCAATTGCTGATTTTATTCAAACAAAAATATTACAATGGTACAGACACACGAAAAGAATGGCACAGGGAAGATTGCCAAGGAGAGTTATGGAATACACCCCACCATGAAGAAAGAAAAGAGGAAGATCACCTGGATAGAAGAAATTCAGACTATCTCAGGGAACGAGAAATTGAAGATCTTTGGATGGACAAGGAGCAGTGGAAGATGAGAATTCAATCACTTCTGTAATCTTTGGTTCCGGAAAATGTGTAAACACTGTACACCTGGAAATAATAATAATAAATCAAAAGCAGATCATTAGGATGAACAAAAATCTCGTTGATCAGACACTTGCAAGAATGGGTGCATGTTCATTCACACGCTTTTTCAGGGTGATTGTATCAAAGGTTTAGATAACCATGACGACTGCCAAACTCTGTCATGAGGCAGCACAATAAGAGGAAGAAGGTGTCATTCAGTGGCGGCGATAAGGCCCCCGCAGACCCCGCGGCGCGGGGGGGGCCCCAGTTGGCCCAGTCATGGGACATAACTTGTAACATGAAAAATAAGCGTAAACGAGTTGTAAAACGCTTCTTTGTTGAATTATCAGTTGACCATAGAATTGACGACCCAGTGAAATCACTTGAAGTAAAAGTTTTCAATGCAACACTAGATACTGTAATAGCTCAGCTACAAATGAGATTCGAAGGATTGCGTTGCATTGATGATAGGTTTTCATTCCTGACGCCTCAGAATTTAGTAAACTTCTCACAAGAGACAATAGTGGAGAAAAGTAAGGCTCTGATAAATGTGTATCCTGGTGACCTTTCCACATCACTGCCTGACCAAGTAATATCCTTCAAAGCTCTACACAAGAAAAGAATTCGAGAAATGATGAATTTACTGGTTGAAGAAAACAGCTGCCTTATGAGTTGCCTCCCAGACTTAACTACAGCTTTGCAGCTTTATTTAACCATATTTGTCACAACAGCTACAGCGGAAAGAAGCTTTTCAAAACTTAAATTAATTAAGTCATACTTAAGAAGTACCGTGGCCCAAACTCGGTTGAGTGACTTGGCACTGTTAAGCATTGAGCATGAAGAGACACAGAAAACTAATATCAACGAAGTGGTTGAAAAGTTCTTAGCTATTAAAAAAAGAAGACTAGGCTTAGGAAAACAGTGAACTTTGGTTGATCCTCATCTGTAAATATTGTACATTACTTGAGTTCGAGTATTATTGAATTGGATTAGACTTAAGGAGAACTTGTACAGAGTATATTCAAGAATTTTACAAATTCAGTTACAAACTAATTTAAATGTTTGAAAAAGCTAGAATGTTAATTTGATATTCGTTTTTAAATAATAAATTTTTAACACTGTGTGCGGTACTGTTTCATAGTCTGAATTTAGATCTTTGACATAAAAATAAATCATTCTTTTTATTTTGGTTTTTTTATAGTTTGTATAGAACTTTGTCTATTTAGCAACAATGAATTTTAAGAGTTTGTACACGTGTAAAACGTCCTTTGCAAATTGCAAACGCTTTGTGATAGACGAGAAAGTATTCACAAACCATTGTTGTGAAACACACGTAAATAGAAACTCATTTGAGTGTTTTCCCCTATTACGTATACAAAATTTAACCATTTTTATAGGGCCCCCTAATTAGTTTCACGGGGGGCCCCCGTTTTGATAGCGCCGCCACTGGTGTCATTTATTATTAATCTGCAATACCAGAAGGTACTAAATATATTCAAATCCACACTGAGAATAAACAAGAATGTACACAACTTAAAATGCATCACTTGACAGGCCATGTTAGTTTGAAGAATGGAGGTTTTTTTTTTAATCTAACAGACAGCCAAAGAAAAATTCTGACAAATGCTGCTATTTTTGGTTTTACTGTGCAATTAAAATTTCTGTCTACCAACATAAACAATTGAAGTCCATACAAGTACGGACTTATGCCCATACAAATACAATCATATAAACAAGAAATGATGAGTTAATTTATTTATATACACAGCTGATAAAAGTATCAAAAGTTTTGGGACCGTTTTGTAGAGAATGAGATTTGATCAAAATTGTTTGTGACTTTTGGATTTCCAGTACTACATAGGCTACCTTTTAAGTTTTTACAAAGACAATGAAAGAAAAAACATTTTTTGATACAAATCGTTTTATTGTTTCTCAAAATATTCGCCTTTGAGATTTACACACTTTTCCATGCGTTCGAACCAAGTCTCGAAACATTTTTTCCACTCTGATGTTGGTACCTCAGAAATATGGTTTTGGAAGGATTCAACAGCTTCTCAAGGTGATGAAAATCGCTGTCCACGCATTTTTTGTTTGAGATTCGGGAACAAAAAGAAGTCGTTTAGTGATAAATCAGGCGAATACGGGCAATGAGACATTAATTCGATGTTTTCCTCCTTCAAATAATCAATTGTTCGACGTGCTGTGTGAGAGCTGGCATTGTCGTGATGAAAAATGATGCGATGTTTTCGGTTGTGTTTCCTGATTTCATCGATGACTTGTGGCAAACAAATTGTTGTATACCATTCAGCATTAACTGTTCTTCGATCCTCTAAAGCAATGGTCGCGACATGTCCAGTGTAAGCAAAGAAACAAGCGATCATTTTCTTGGAAGTGCTTCGTGAACGAACCAGTTTTGTTGGCTTCGATTCATCTTGGAACACCCAAACAGTTGATTGTTGCTTAGTTTCCGGCTCGTACGAATATATCCAAGTTTCGTCTCCTGTTACGATGTTGTATACGGATTTTGCATTTCCTCGATCGAATTTTTGGATCATTTCCTTACACCAATTGACACGAGCCTGTTTTTGAGTTTCGGTCAAATTATGCGGAATCCATCGGGAACAGATCTTTTTAATAGCTAAATGTTCATGTAAAATCGAATGTACTGCAGTCTTCGATACGCCTAAGGATGCCTCTATCTCTCAGTAAGTCACATGCCGATCTTCTTTAATCATGTTGTGCACAGCATCGATGTTTTTGGGAACAACAACCGACCTTTGACCTTCAACTTTCGAACAACAACTTTAGGTCGACCTTCACGAAATTCATCGCCGACTGAAGCACGACCACGGCGGAATTCCGCAAACCAATTATAAACAGTCTTTTCTGATGGTGATTGATTACCAAAAGTTGTACGAAGCGATTCCAGGCATTGTTGTTGAGTTAGGCCTTTATTAAAATCGTAAAAAATCATCCAACGAAAAGCTTCACATGAAATTTCCATTTTTTCACAAACACTTTTGTTTTAAACGCTCACTGTAAACAAACTACTCGGCCAATATCTGAGCTGCAATTGTTTTACAAATAACATATGACAAATTTTTCAACAATGATAATGTCACATCTCATTAGCGCCATCTAGTGGTCGTTTGTAAAGACTTAAAAGGCAGCCCTCGTAGAAATAGCCAATACAAAAACTGTTTATTTGATGTTTGTAAATCTATTTGTGACAATCGTATAAGTTTGTAGACACATTACAGTAACAGTTTAGAGCTGATGGTATAAAGTTTTGTTTTTTGTGTGTGCAGCAATTTATTTAACATTTGAGTTGAGAAACTTACATTAAACTTTGTGTAAAGAACGAGATAAACTGCTCTAACGTGGTGAAAGTGTTGTAAAAGGATTTTGGCAAGTTTGACATGCATGAATGACTTGAAGATTGTGACAGTATGATGAAGCTATTGTGTTCCTTGAATTTTTTATCACCAAGTGGTATGGTCAGTTAAGAGCACTATTCAGACATTTTATATCACTAGTGTACGGACACTGTGTAAAGCTACTCGTTGAAAATGTCCAGATTTATGGAAGGATAAATTATGGTAATTGCACCTTTTTAAGGCACCAGTATACTGCTCTTTGCTTGTTCATGAATTTTAGGAGAAAACAGCAATAACACCACGACTACCATATTTTCATTTTCCTCTTCCCATGAATGAGAAGTAAATAAAAGGAGAGTTTTTTGTGATTGTTTAAAGAAGATACAAACAGTAATTATTAGCTAGTATGGTATTCCAAATACGTTTTGAAGTCCGAGCCATCTGTGACCCCCCCCCCACATCTGTGACTTTGAAGTAATATATGTACTGCAGAAGTAATTTGGTGTCAGATTAATACTATCAAATTTAAAACCAGTAAGCTACTATAAAAAAGCTCGCTTTCCTTTAATAAATATCAACAAAACAACAAGCTGCCCACTACACAAATCTAAAAACCTTCTTTACATTAAAAACATAACCTCATATCGCAAACCGTCCAGTCACAACGCAGATAAACAATGATAACAAACAAGGATGGTACCGTGGTCATGTAAATTTGGGGGCAATATATCGTACGTTCAAAATTCGCATGCGCAGATTAGTTTTCAAGGATGTCAACGTCTTAAAAACAAGAGCACAATATTTAAATAAGAACTGTCTTCCATTTGTATTATTAACAAAAATTGATCATTTAATTAAAAAAAAAAAAAAAAAAACAAGTGAGCGGGGGCTGTGTCGGAGCCACAGGCGCAAATCTTCAGAGTGTAGAATACGTCTGTGTGCTTTACGGTTGCTAATGTGTTATGAATAAAAAATTACAAAATATATCAATACAATCGCATAGTAAAAACATTAAAAACTGCAGGAACGGATAAAGGTATATTCTGATGCCGCTAAATATCATTTGTTTATTTACTTGTTACTATGGTAATTAATTCTGGTCTCCATGGTGTTGCAACGGCATCACTTTAACAGCAGGGACGGCCTAAGGCAAAATTTTCACCCGGCCAAAGTGACTTTTTGGCCCCCCCCCCCACCTAGTCCTAGCCTGTAGTTTACATTTGATTACAGTGGTTTTAATAATTTAAAGCCCATTTTTCAAAGAGCAAAATTAAAACTCAAATTCATTTCTCAAAATGCATGATACAGGAATACGTAGGACTTAAAAAATATGCACATTTCTTTATCAGGTAATCTTTGTCTTCATTTTTTATTTTGTATAAAAACCCAAATAGGTCATTATGGTGGTTTAGTTGAGAAAATCGTTCTTCCAGTGAGCTTATGGCTTGATCCAAAACATAAAAATAAAAGTTACTTTTGAAAGAAATTTTGGGATCCGCAATGAGCTCATCGGGGGTCTCGTATTCAAACTGACGTTTGGTTTTTCGTTGTCGTACTTGTGACTCACTCGGGATTAGCGGGTCAATTTCGAGAGTCTCTGCAATTTTTGGCGTGGGGGAGGGGGTGGGTACTACTGCGACTGTCAGTTGCAATGTAGTCTGTAGTCGGCAGTCGCAAGCAGCCGTTATGGTCTGCACGAAGTTCCCGCCATCCAGTGCTAAACATACAATACGCGCACTAGTACTATGAAATTTGCTTTTGTCCATGGTGGAAAAAGAAGATGATGCAACTGATGCTAGTTTACAGAAATATAAAGCAAAAAAATCAGTAGAAAACACTTTCTAAAATTTATTTTTTGAGGCTCTTTTTGGTGCCCCTCTGACAGCAGCGCCCCGGGCAGGCCTGTTTAACAGCCACTATCTTTACGTTTTCCTTGTCTTTTAAGCATTGTCAGTAAATCCTCTGACGTTCGGCATTGGTCATTTTGGGTTTTTTGAATTCCCCATGATTTTCTCTACTCTCCTGTATGCGTTTCGATACTTTTGAGCACGTTTAGCATCCATATACTGCGACATTTTGTCCGAACACATGATTTTTACAACTTGAATTACGATTATTCAAACCTCTTAATACCATATTGTTCCGAATACAAGCCGCACTTTTTCTCCTAAAGACATGGTCACTAATTTGGCCTGTGGCTTGCATTCGCGCGCTAATGAAATTCGAAGTTATACCTGACTTCTGGTGGGACGAACTCTTCGGTATCTATGAGTTGTTTAAGGGAAGCAGGGGAGGTTTGGCCCACTGCTATTACTGCTTTGCTTGAGTAGACATGTTAGATTTCTGTAGTTCAACTTTTTGCCGCTACGTTGATGCGTTAGCTTTGTGTTCAGTTTGTTCACAGCGTGCTTGGTGTGAATATTATAATGAATTATTTGTTTTGAGCGAGTTGACTGTTATTTTCGGGAATACTTCGTAAGCTTTCTGGTGAGTTATAAACAAATATTTTTATTCTATTTCTTGTTGTAATAAACCAGTGTTTAACTTACAGTTTCATATAACGTTAGAGAATATCGTGTTTTTCCTTTTTAAAATATAACCTCGAACATGTGATTAGGTACATGAGGGAGGTTTGACCCACTTCTCATAGGGAGGTTTGACCCATTTTTGTTATCTTTATAAAAATGAATATGACTTGATTTTATGATGATTACCATTATAAAATTAAGTTATATAATAAAGAGACAAAAGAACTGATCGTTTTTCTTTCTTTTCAGAAAATGCCATTCTATTATAAAGGTGAGAAAAGGCAAAAGGTGTCTCCTCATAGGATGCGAAACGCTGTCAAGCGAGTACTAGAAGATGAGTGTAGCATAAGATCCGTCGCAAAAGAATTTAATGTCGATCGTAAAACACTTGGAAGATACGTTGAAAAAATTAAAGATGGGAAATCAACTGATTTCCAAGTTAATCACGTTTCAAACCAAATTTTTTCTAATCAGCAGGAGGAAGACCTGGTAATGTATTTTATTCAAGCCTGTAAATTGAATTATGGAATGACGTCATTGCAGACTCGTAAGTTTGTTTACGATTATGCTAATGCTTTGGCAGCAGTTGGCATTGCAGTACGCATACCTGAAAACTGGCATAACATAAAAGCTGCAAGTTATGACTGGTTGAGGGGCTTTCTGCATAGAAATAATTTATCGTTAAGAATTCCTCAATCAACAAGCATAGAGAGGTCAGTTGCTTTCAATCGTACGACAGTAGAAGAGTTCTTCTGTAATTTGCGGGAAGTTTATTCTCGTAGGCATTATAAGCCTCAAGATGTGTACAATGTAGATGAAACAGGTGTTCTGACTGTACAATGTCATGGGAAAATCATTGCACCTCGTGGAGAGAAACAAGTTTCTAAAGTAACTTCTGAAGAAAGAGGCACCCTCGTCACAATGTGTGCAACAATTAATGCTCTCGGAACATCATTACCACCCTTTTTTATATTTCCTCGAAAAAGGCTATCGGAGAGGTTGAAAGGTGGTCCTCCAGGCTCTCAGTATGCCGTTCACGAAAGTGGTTGGATGACTGGTGTTAACTTTGAAGCATACATGAAATTCTTCATCAACTTTACAAAATGTTCAACTGACAAACCTGTAGTCGTGATATTAGACAATCATGAGTCTACCTCTACCCACCGGTTTTACAGTTGTGTACAGATAATGGTATCACTTTTGTCACTTTACCTCCCCACACGAGCCACAAGCTCCAGCCGCTAGATATAGCAGTGTTTGGACCTTTCAAAACATTTTATAATGAAGCAGCTGATGACTTCATGAGCACCAGAGGTGGAGAAAGGATAAACATATATGACATACAAATTTAGTGGCTGTAGCTTTTCCTCGAGCCTTCAATCCAATAAACATTCAAAAAGGTTTTCAATGCATGGGAATTTGGCCACTTGACAGCAATATTTTTACAGATGAAGATTTCCTTTCTTCTCAGGTTACATACCTACAAGAACCTGAGAATCAAGAAAGCTTAAAAGATGCGTCTCCTGTGGAACCTCTTTCCATACCGTCTACTTCAACAGCTCCATCGCCAGTTATTCAATCTACAAAAAATGCTGAAACTAGCAAGGGCTCTCAAACAACAATGGATCTACAATCTACTTCAACAGGTTCGCCGCCAGTCATTCGACCTTCCACTTCAGTAGTTTCTCCATTACACGTTCGACCTTTTCCAAAATCTTCAAAAAAAGTTGGCTCAACTAAGCGGAAGAGAACTAGGAGCAGAATTTTGACAGATACACCAATCAAAGAATCCATAGAGACAAATTATGCTGATCGTCATTCTAACAAAAAATCAGCTCTCGAATCAGTAAAAGGAAAATTTCTCCTGGATTGAAGCAGTCAGTAAAACGAGCTATGTTATTTAATTCTGAGGATGAAGACAACTGCAGGTCCTTGCAGAAATCCCCCAGGAATGAGTCGATGAAAAAAACATCTTCAACTGAGTCATGGTATTGTATTGTTTGCAGGGAAGACTGTGTGGCTGATATGAGGCCGTGCTTTCTGTGTCAAACATACGTTCATGAAGAATGTGTGGGATTAACTGTGAAACTAATTAATGTAGCTTGGCATAAAATTAATTGAGATGATTGTATTTTCCATTTTTATTTATAAGAATGTTTTCTTGGATTTAGTAAATTTCTAAAACTTTTGCTCTATTTCCTTATTAAAAAATAATACTTTACTTGATTTGTGAAAACTTGTTATAATGAATGATTAAAATGAATTTTCCTTGTAAAATTTGCATTTCATTTCAATTCAGAATTATTGGGTCAAACCACCCTCAACATGGGTCAAACCTGCCACATGTGGGCGGTTTGACCCACAATACATTACTTTTTATTTTATAAATTTTGCTTTTTTATAAGCTTGATTTCCTTTTTTTCATGTATTTTTTATATTATTGAAACTCTTATTTATCATAATGAGCAATGAAAAGCTACTAAAATGAGTTACATTTCATTTTATTTTGAAAATTAGAAAAATGGGTCAAACCTCCCCTCTTTCCCTTACTGCCTAAGCAACATCACCTTTTCCTGGCTGTTGTTAACTCTGGCATTATGATTTATGACTGCAACCGTACGTTTTAACAGCAAACTGAACAAAGAATACAAAGAAAAAGTGTATGTGCGTGCGGACGCACGCGTGCTCGCACCCTTCTGTAGGCGGTAAGACAAAGGATGAGTAGAGAGGGTAACATGTTCCTAAATACCGGGTAAACTGACAGTGTGGTTTTCTGTTGTAACAGCGACAACATCGCTTATCTGTACTCTGTTTTAATTCGGCGTTTGCGGTATGAGTGATATTGTGGACTAAAGGCATGCAGTCAAATCAAATTCAAAAAAATAAACGTAATACGTACGATGCGAATTATAAATTAATTGTGATACAACATGGAGAAAAAACATGCAATCGCGAAGCCGCAAGAAAATTCGATATTGATGAATCCTGTATTTGACGATGGAGAAAACAGAAGGAACGACTTTTAAATGCAAATACTGCGCGACGAGCATTCACGGGACCTCAAGTTGGGCGTTTTGTAGCAGTAGAGTCTAGCGTCTGTAAATATGTACGGCTTTTAAGAAGGCAAGGACTCCCTGTCACTAAACATTTTTTTTAAATTAAAAGCTTTAGAAATCGCAGGAGAATTAAAAGTCTCCGGTTTCAAAGCCAGCTTCGGGTGGATAAGACAAATGATGTGGCAAAATGGATTTGCGCTTAGACGACGTACATCACTCGCGCAAAAACTACCGAGTGAGTACGAAGAAAAACTCCTTCAGTATCAGCAGTTTGTCATTAATTTATGCAAGAAGCATAATTATTCACTTGAACACATAGGAAATGCCGACGAAACACCCATATTTTTTGACATGACCTCTAACTTTACGGTGGACCAAAAGGGAACCAAATCGGTATCAGTAAAGACTACGGGAAATGAAAAATTATGTGTCACTGTAATACTTCCTGCATTAGCCAATGAATGAAAACTTCCACCTTACGTAATATTAAAACGGAAAACTATGCCAAAAGAGAAGTTACCATCGGGTGTAATTTTTCGCTGTCACGAAAAAGGTTGGATAACTTACCGATCTTTTGGTAGATTTGTTAAAATGTGTATGGAATAAACGGCCAGGAGTATTACTAAAACGACGCGGTTTGTTAGTGCTAGATTCATTTCATGGTTACATTACAGATGAAATAAAAGAGCTTCTTTATGAAGAAATGAACACTGATATCGCCGTTATTCCTGGAGGAATGACAAGTCAGTTGCAGGTGTTGGATGTTGTAGTAAATAAACCTTTTAAAAATAACCTGCAGTGTTTATATAATAATTGGTTGGTAGCAAGAAATCATCCTTTGACTCCTACAGGAAAAGTAAAAAAACCATCCGTAACAGAACTATGCAACTGGATCGAGTGCGTGGGAAAGCATCCCACCAGAATTAATAATTCATGGTTTCAAAAAGTGCTGCATATCGAACTGTATGGATGGAATGGAAGACATTCAAGAATGGATGTCATTTATGAAGAGGATGAAGCGACCGTCTCAGGGACAAGTGACAGTGAAAGGGAATATTTTAAAGTGCACAAAATATAAACTACTGTACACTACTGTAAAATAACTTAACAATAAAAAAGTATAATTTTTATAAACGGTTAGTAAATAATAATAATTATGTAACAATAATGTACTTTACCATGCTATTTCTTTCTTAATCTTAATAAAATTTAGTAATTTTTATTAAAACGGTGACTTTACACTTTTTGAAAATTTTTAACCTTTAACCTACGATAATTTTTGGGGTGCGGCTTGTATTCGGAACAATACGGTAATATCACCGCTATTACGGTACACTATGTAGATAGTACTCGATGACACAATTTTAACGACACCTCACTCAACGTTCTATCGCATCAGAAACCGGAGAAATACTAATTTTAGTGCGCGCCAAGCGGCGCAAAAAATTTTCTATTTCTCCCCCCGCGCTGGATAATGCAATAGCCTGCTTATATTGTGCTATTTATTATCTTTGTTCCTTTATCTGTCGAATGGTACCTCATATAAGCGTGAATCTTTTGTCGTTTAGATAATACAGTATTTCAATTTCAAACGTGACGTGAAAACGTAATGCTCAATTTTCTGGTTGGGGGTGCCTATTGCTGGCCTGAAAGGTAAGACGTATTCTATGTCAAAATCATACTTAAACAAATCACAGTGCCAGTGCCTCCTACTTTTATAAAAATACTTCTGTTGAAAAAACAAAATATATCTGTAGCTGTAGCTTGCGGTCCCCTCTTAAGCCCACGGCCTAGTCGGCCTTGTGGTAAATCCAGCACTGACTGCACTGTACCAATGGTACAGATATAATTTTTGAAATAAAAACAAAATGTTCTTATCATATCTTGAAATCAGAGTAGAAGGGAGATAAATATTACTGTAATTGCTTTTAAATAGTGGATTACTCCAATGTTCATTAGCAATGGATTAGCATCTCACAGACTAATCCCAGGACTTCCCCTAATTTTTAAAAAAGGAAAACAACGTTTCTGTTTACCATTACACACTACTCCATGAAATAAACTAACAAAAACTTAACCAAAAATAAAACTTCATCCTAACCTAAACAAGATTTTTAAAATGTAAAAGTGGAAACATTTACAAAATAAAACAATTAACTCGCCTGTTACTTTAATTTTTTTAGATTTCTTTTTTTTATTAACTTTACATTTATCACATTTTTTATTGAAGTATACACAGGCTTGCTGCTGACATGTGATATACAAAGCACTGTGCTTTTATTGTGATATCTATACATAATATATATTTATAATATCTTACAATAATAGCCTCAAACAATCAACACAACAATAATAAATCATACAAACATTATGTACACTAAGCGCAACTGAGCAAAAACAGTTTTTTTACAAAATATTCAACAATGACAGTATTTCAATTGTTGAATTTTTAAATTATTTACAATTGAGAGTATAAAAAAATATAAATGTGCATGGCTAGAATTACTTTAGCATTTTTATACATGTATATTTATTTTACAAAATTTTACTATTAATTTATCAGTTCTAACAGCCAATACTAAATGTCGATCAGCAAACTAGTGAACTAAAACTAAATATTTGTATACACTACTTTGGAACAATTTTTTCTATTCAAAATTTATATACAACACCTATAAATACAAATATAAACATATATACTGATTTTTACAACTATTTGTGTACACAGTCTGACTGATTTTATGTGTCTACTAATTACAAAAAGTGGCCAAAATACAAAACACTAAAAGCAAGGCATTTATCGTAATTATGCTAAAGTTATTAGGAATGTTCTTCATTACTAAAAAAATCAGTGATTAGCAATGATAAATAAATATTATACAAATCAAAATTGTTTTACAAAAAGTCTACAGATGTTTTAATAGAAATTGCAGTTTCTATATTTGAAAAGAAAAATACTGTAATGTTGTCACCACTTACTGATTTACTGGAGGTGAGCCAACTGAAGTGATTGGGACATGAAAGTAGGGCAGACGAAGGAAAAAAAATATAACAGTACAGTACACCGTCTGTACTCTGGCACTGTGGTAGTCCGGTGTTTTCAGGCGGTACTGGGGAAAACAAGGCGGTGACCACAGACGTCAGTTGGATCGTTAGTCCGTCACTGTGTACAGTCCCATTTATTTGCAGTTTTTTTCTTGGTGTAATTATTTGCTGTGTTTATGTAATTTAAGATCGTGAGTGCAATATGTCATCTCAGTGCAAAAGAAAACATATAACACTACTTTAGAAAAATGAGATTAACGGCAACACAGATGCTGAACTGTACGAGTTGCGAGATACAATCACTGAGAAAACAGACAATTTGACAATGGACGATGTAAACAAGTGGCTGGCAGGTGACGAAGATGAAAAAAAAACAGTTTACGACAGATGATGAAATAGACAATGTGATGACCAGAGAAGAGGAGGAGGAGGAACAATAGGGAGAAGCAGGGACAGCTGTTCAACTAGGCCATGATATGGCAGTGGACCCCTTCACAACTTCTATTAAATGGGCAGGAAAAAATGCCGTCTGCTTGTGAAATTCTTGTGTTGAAAAAACTACAAGAAAAAGTATTAAAAGTGTCATTTCAAGCCAAGAAACAGAAAAAAATGTTCAGCTTTTTCTTTCCAATGGAATAGTACTGCACATTGTTCTGCGATTTTCATTTTCTCCTATGTTTTACTAAATTATAAACATAAACTAATTTGAATAATTATAAGAAACATATAAGATAATTTACTATATTTTTAATCCGATGTTTTAATCAGGTGTAAGTTTTTTCTTGTTTTACCACTATGTACAATATACGCTACTTTTTGTCATTTAAATGCGTTTTTTTTTCTAATAACCTTCCATTAATCCGGCACTACCCTGGTCTGATATCTGTCGGATTAGTGAGAGTGTACTGTACCTTGACGTACAGCTGGAGGGTCAGAGACCAAGAAGGCCAGGCATGACATATCAGTCGTTGAGAAACTCGGACAGCACCGTGGGAATAGTTTACAGGAATTAAAGGCTATGTGCATGGGCAGGAACATATGGATGGAGGGTCCCTATAACCTGATGCAGAGAGGCAGAAGGGTTAGATAAAGAAGAAGAAGAAGAAGAAGAAGAAGAAGAAGAAACCTTATGTCTACAGTATGCTATATGAATGACTGTTTGAAGAATATGAATAACTTTATGTACTAAACAGTATCAGTGATGGTGCAGCAGTATTTTTCTTTTCAAATCTCTAAAAACTGATATAAATGATACACTAATTATTAATATTATTAATATACAAAACACTGAGTATTCTCAAAAAGGTTAGCAAATTTATAAACATATAAAAACAACCATTGGCAACTAATCACTTGTACGTCAAATTTTAATGACTTGAAGTAAAGAAATTATAATAATGTATGACTAAAAGAGCATGCCTGTTAACTTAGAAGATAAATATTTATCAACAAACTGGCTGCCATTATGTTACTTATTATGGTTTCCATGGTTAGAGATCTTGAAACCATGTTTTTTTTTTGGTATCCAAGTTACAATTCAACAACAGAATATATTTTATATTGTGTCTGTTGCTGGCAAGAAGATGACCTGTTTTGAAGCTTAAGGCTTCATCATAAGATATTAATACTGTTAAATTATCTTTAAACAATTTAAAATTAAATAAAAATAGCACCAAATTATATTCAAGGAACAAAGTCTGGGTTGAAACTCCTTGTAAAGTCACATTTTTCATATATACAAAATATCAAATATATTATTACAAAATATACAAGCTCAATTAATAATATCCATCTCATTGATGCTTTTTTTCAAATATTCTGTTACTTGTAATACTTACTTATAACAAGTATATAAATTGTACAGATTTGTAATATCTGCAAGTACTATTCTGAAGATTACTAACATTCTGAAGATTACTAACCAATTAGGGAATACTTTATAGGATACTCCCTGTAAATGTTTGTCACGTCGTCTTAAACTTTTACCATATTAAATAAAACTTGAATTCCACCACTAAGCCTATAATTTATTATCTCAAACACTTTTTGCTAGTCTATTTCTTGATGTATATAATATATTTAATATTTATAACTTTACCTCAAGATGTTTTTTCCTTATTTGGAACATGTTTCGGGACACTTTGTGTGTTGGTTGGTTGTTGTTATGGTTTCCTGTTGGCATTTGGCACTTTCAGTTGGTATTATTGTGTGTGATTGTGGTGTATATATTAGTATTTTGTGTATTTTCGATGTTGAGTGCTTTGAAAATTGTGTCATGTTTTGTATTTGTTCAGGTATTAGTTTTTTGTGTTTGTATATTTGTAAATTTTCCCAAATGTTCATTATGGTGCCTTTGTGTGGTATGCGTTTTATTAGTGTCATGTTGGTTATGTTTGGGAATTCATGTCCAGTGTTTACTGCAAGTGTGGCCAAATTAGATTGATATATTTCTGGTTTTTTTTTGTATGCGTTTAGGTGTTCAAAATATTATTTTGAAATTTGGCTTTTTAAAATATTTTCAATACACTGTAGCTGCTAAATAATACTGTTCAAATGTGACTTACTTAATACTGTTACAAAGTTCTAATTGCCTTCTTTGAAATTTGATGTTATGTGTCCTGTAATTGTTGTAATAAAACTCATGTAAAAAAAAATAAATAAATAAACAAATAAAGTGGCCGAAAAACACATGTATCATCAGTGATCCACACCTGGTGGATACGGGTTTAGCACCCCCTAGCTGGATTCTCACCTTGCTTCACCCTGTCTTGGGTGCGATCCCTTTCTTTAATCTTTCCTGTCTGGTCTCTCTTGACCAACTCTTGGTCTTTTCGACCCCGACGCTATTTGTTTTTCAAAGGCTAGGGAGTCTTTCATTGTTTCCATACTTCAGCTTGACTACATAATTCTTGTTTTCCTTCCATATTACCCGGTAAGTGCCCGGCCAGGGTTAAAGGTCTCAAATAGTCAACGGTCCTACGGGTGGAAGAACCTAGGAGGTGGGTCTCCAAATGAAACCTAGAGCAAGACCAGAGGTTCAAAGATAGGACTCCTATCGCTGGTCTCACTCTACAGGATGCTGGTAATGTCCTTAGAGGACATTTATCCTACTCAAAAGTCACAAAGGAACAAATCAGATAGAAATAATGGTTATGGACAGGGAGCAACTACAGGTACAGGAATTGGTATGGTGGACATATTAACTTTGGCAACGTGGAATGTAAGGGTTTTCCCTATAAAGCCATAGAGTTGTGTAAATGTCACCATCATCATCATCTTCAAGGATTAAACCAAGGATGGTTTTTTCCAGTCTCAAATAGGCAAATATTACAGCTGGTCACTCCAGCGCTTCCTCGGACATCCCACATCTCTCCGTCCCCTCGGTTTATAGTTCCATAGTTGTTTGGGGATGCGGCGGTCATCCATTTGGCAGAGATGTTCCCACCAATTCACAGCTGTGGTCAGCAACTTTTGATCCATCCAGGTATTCTTTATTTGAGGCAATTTAGTAGTGAATATGTTCCCTGAATATGTTACTAGCATATCCCAGGGTAAGATGTATGGTGAGGCTGCCACCTTCAGTGTTAATGTCCAGCCCAATTTTCTGTCTGGGTGTTCTCCCATAAACTGGCTGTTTTATTGTGTAAATGTCTAAAATAAAATAAAATAAATATTGGAGTTATTATTGAAACCAATAAAAGACTGACAGGCACAGTGTAAAGGGAAGATTATATGCTGCTGTACAGTGAAGTTTCCCTGGAGTAGGTATAACGGTAGACAAAAAATGGAGAAATCACACTAAATTGAAAGTGACAGAATTATACTTGTTAGATCAAAAATATTAGAGTGAGTCTTTGTGTTACTGGTGTATATGCTCCAGAGAAGGAGTTAGATTTATGTTATGATGAGTTGCAGAAGCAATTAGACATGTACAATAACACGGATCATGGAGTTATGTAAGCTGGCGATCTTTATGCTAGAGTGGGTAATCATGTTATTGGTCTTTTTTGGAGAGTCGTCTATTAATGGAAATGGGATAAGACTGAGAGAATTTGTTAATGCAAATAAACTTAAAGTACAAAATACATTTTTAAGAAAAAAGACATTAACAAATATAATTAATACTGGAGGCCTTTACTTGATGGAAATCCATTATAATTTTAAAGAATTAAAGAAAACTAAAAACTTGTTAAAGTGAAAACTAAAAGTGAAAATCACGAAAACAAGTTTTTAGTTTTCTTTAATTCTTTAAAATTAACAAATATACTTGGTCAGCCAGAGTCGATTAACATTAATTATTAATCAAAAGATGACTTCACAAGTCAGGATACACATGTTTTTAGAGGTACAGAGATTAACTTATGGTGGTCTCTAAAACTGAAGTTTGGACAAGATGGAGGAAAGTTAGGAATATTTCTGGGACACACAAAAAGAAAGCTTGTAAGGTATGTCTGCTTCATGAAGAGAGTATCCGTGATCTGTAGCAGAAGAGGTTAACAGAGTATACACAATTGGTCCCTACTAGTGACAGTATAGAACCAATACACGGAACCTTTTGGAAAACATGGGCAATGAAGTGCTTTGAAAGAAATTAATAAATACTCAGAAAAAAGGTTTAAAAATACGGCAACGGAGAGATAGAGCAATTGATATGAGAAAAGCAATCGGTTTAGCACAAATACTTTCAGACAAGAACCAGTGAATATCTGGATATTCAGAAGCAGAAACATAATGCTGTGAAATTTATTATCTGGGAGCACATGACAAATCGTGAGATAGATTTATAGTAATATAGAGGACGACATACTGTAACGGTACAGGTAATACCGTCCAGGGATATTTTGTGAATGTGGGTAATTTTATTGGTAAATTTCAGGGGGGAGCCATTAACGTCAAGGTCGGCGATCTAACGGCAGGGAGACAGTTATTTTTAGTGAAATGAACTCTGAACTTTGCATTTTGAAGTCACGCTACATGACATTAAGTGCCAAGCCCCGATGAATTCACGTTGGAATGCGGGAGTGTCCGCTAACTCGCCGGGACGGCGTCAGCAGTCTGTCCTTGGTTTTATAAAGGCAGTCGCCAACCAACATCTAGTGACGACGGACGTAATTTCGGGTAGGTAGCCCGAGTGTTAAATTTAGGGGTGCCCACCGCCTAAAAAGTGTATTAACAAAATTTAAACATTGATTAGACCGGATTAACAGTTTTTCTTGTTGTAAACATGCAGAATCAGTGAAATAAAATATACGGAGTAGGCCTAATCGACGTAGTGTGCGTGGATGACAGGCATGGCTATTCCTGGACTTTGAACAGATAAGTAACCATAAAGGATGACCAAATCATAATGTAACAGTAGTGCAGTCAAACATAAATGTGAATAGTGAAAATGACCTTCTGAAATAAATCAACAACAACTCTCTACGAGCACCATGTATCCAGAGACCGAGCATCATGAATAAACAACACACTTAGAGTCAACAGATTTAATGGAGGACCACTACAACTGCAACTAAGATCATCCAGAAAACCCCGCCGTAGAGGATCTAGAAGAGGACCAGCTATGGATATACCCAATACCCAGGTGACACGGAAGGATAACTTCTTGTAACGGTACAAACGTCCGTCTTAAGGAATTATGGTATTAAGGAATCTCTCATTGTATTTTCATATATAAACATGGTTAGAACAACTCTCCCAATCATTAACGAAACGACGCAGTTTCATCAGTGTAGATCGAATCCAAGGTCAGAGCCTACGTGCGTTCCGCCGCATACGTTATATAAAACCAATGGACAGACAATAATGAGATGTAATACAACCAGTGAAAAACGTCATAAAAATGACGCAAAACAAGGGCGTTAGCCATATGAAACAATGGAACGCTGATGACATAACACACACACATGCAAGAACGGAACCAGTTTTTCGTCCCATTTAACATCAGACATTCACAGCGTTAACACGTAAAATTCGCTGGTAGTTAATCGCCAGCAGAAGTGATAAAGTAACAAAATGTAATTACAGCAGCAATTCAGTGAACGATTTAAAATGTAATAAAGTAAATTCAGTGTGTAGCAACAAAACAGACATGATGCAGTAAACCGTTCGGCGAAAAGTGGACGTCTGGAGGAACGGCTACATTTCAAAATCCAGGAAAGTGCAAAATTTATCTCAACCTATTATAATAACAATTGAGCTCAAAATTCAATTCAAAATGTATCATTCATCTATTTCTGGGGCAAAATGAGAGAGTGTGTGTGTGTGGATGAAAGCCGGCATTTAAACGGGCAAAAGCCATGAGGCGTTGGTTTGTGTTTCATATCATTAACAATTAATGTTGTAACGTTACATAACCCAGGCCCAAAAATGATAACGTAATTACCCCACTATAAAGGTCAGAAATGGGTATAATATACCTAGCTATAGATTACTTTGTACTACAGAACACTAGAAACTATAACTAAGTGACACATAGTGTACAAAGTGAGATATAGTGTGCATAGTGAGAAAGTAAGTGGTTTAAAAAGGAGCATCACAGATTTATACTGTAGATGGAGAAACAATTAACTGTAGCAGTAGACTATATTGCTACTGACAAATTCTGTATTTTGTTTGTATTCTGTATAATTTGTATTGTGTAGGCCACAAAGATTTTGTACCTAGGTATAATTTTATGTTTAATATAATAATTGTGTTTGAATATAAGATAACCCAGGGTTAGATATAAAATAATAATAAAATAAAATAATACTGTATGAGTAAAATGGCAGAGGAAAATAGTTTAGTGTAAGGATACTATAAGCAAATAATAAATAATAAATAAATACAATTAAAGGAAATAAAAATATTAAAGACCTATGTATAAAGTTAAGAGGAAATAGAAGGAAAACCCATATATAAATTAAATTGGATTATAAACAAAAGTTAAAAAGGATTATTTTTATATAAATAAGAAATAAATTTATAATAATTAAAAACAGCCTATATACTCAAAAGTACATAGATTCACCAATAAAAAATCATAAAAATATTCTTGGTTACTAAGAGTAACCAACTAACAAGATATAAATTTAATTGTTAAAATGATTGGGAAAGAGAACGTTTGAAAAAAGTGTAATGCCTATTTAAATTTGAAAAAACCTAATGAATACTTTTGGAAATTGCGAAATTTAATAAAAATTAAAGAGTAGTGTCCACCTTATGTTAGAACTCCTTCAAGTATCAACATTCACGTCTTTATTCGATGAAACTTTGAAATAATCCAACTACCAGTTCAGGCCTAGTTTGACTGCACTTCAAGATTTTTGGTGAGACCGTATCTTAGAAAAAATTAACTAAATTACAAATCAACTATAACTTCAACACTAGAAACAGCACCATACAAGTAAACAATTCAAGAAAAGAGGTGAAACAAACTTTATTAATTTTTGTTAACCAAAAAACCTTCATAACGAATCTTTGTGCATTTTCAGCATTCATTAAATGATTTCGTGTTTGTAGTAAAGAACATAACCTGTACTCTAGCGGATAAAACAGGAACTACATACTAAAACTAAAACAAATATAATCTATTTTTCTTTGTAAAGCTTAGTATTTTATTATTCATTTCTGACCGTATCATAACACAAAGAACTTACCCTTAACCCTGGGAAATTAATAAATTAATTCTTTATTGTTTTAATATTTTATCAAGGATAAAAAATATTTTTGTTATAATTTCTATGTTTACCAAATAAGATCGAACCAATGTGGTGTTGACAGGGAGAATCGATTATAACTTTTTGTATTGGGAGAAGATAAAAATCAGTGTATTTAATAAATAAATACCCTGAATACTTTGTTATAAACAATAAAATGTGTATTATTTCTTGTAGAGGGTAGTTGTTACAGAGTTTCAGGAAACAAAGAAGAGGACGAACAGTCGGAAAAGTATTACTGACAATTGGTGTTTATTTAACCTCAAATTGGGATGCAGACGTCAAAATCAGCTGGTTTCATGAGCGGTGAAAATTTAAATTAAGTAATTGTATACTCCGGGGATAATACCCTTGGTCCTTTCTCTCCTAACTACGGTCAAACAACTTCATTGAATTCTCCCAAATCACACACACTCGATTTCAGTTTTTTATTTCTGTAAACATAAATTATAACCGACACAGAACATTTGCAAATACAATCAATAAAGGATTAACAGTGACTCTCATTAAAGCGAGCTTTTCGAGGAGATTAAATAGACTAAAAGAGGCTTTTGAGGGAAACGTCTATATATAAGACTCAAAGACGAGAGATGTTACAAAATGACGCTCATAACGTGGGGCTGAATTAACTATAAACCCGCAACTGTAATACACTCGTAATAACAGAGACGTTACAAAATGACGCTAACAACGTAGGGCAAATAAAACAAAGTTTCCATTAAGTAAAGTACTATTTAGGCTCTGAGAGAATTATTAGCGAACGAGAGACGTTACAATGTGTACCAAAAATAAATACTGCAGTTTAAAAGATATTCCTGTTGTAAAAGTAAAATGAAAGAAAAATTATTATTATAAAAATGAAGTTGATGAATAGTAGAAGGCGGAAGTAACGTAAGATGCCATTTTGTTTAATTTTATAAGACACCATATTTTTGATGTTAATAAATGTAAAGTATGTAGCGTCATTAAACAAAGTTTTTATGCCACCACTATTATCGTTAAAAACATTATTTCAAGACCCGGCTCAGTCTCTGATTTCGGTTTAAAGAACTCTGGACCCTATAAAGAAAGAAACATATGGCAGTGGATCATGTGCTCCAGCACATAATTATGGTACTCACATGGTAAGTACGATAGTCATAAAACAAAGAATAAATTTGTTAATAAATATAAGTTAACAAATGTCGCCCAGAACTAGGGTCTTTATTATTTGTATTGTTTTTATAAGTTAACAAATGGCGCCCGAACTGGGACATTATAAAAAGTAAATTTTTATAATAAACCCAAATACAGAGACGGGGTGGGGCATTGAGATAGTGTGTATTAGGTATCATAAGATAGAGGTTATGTTATATTGTAAGGTTAAGTCAATACAAAACTAAATTTTTATAAAAGTTATTCTAGTTAGTAGAAGTTCTTTTATATTCGATATGGCAAACAATAGTGAGATGAGTATCACCGAATCGCAAATTATGAGCGAAGGCTATCAATCAACGCCAGTGCCGACAAAAAGGACTGACGATAATGATATGAGTAAAATAATGCAAATGCTTAATAAACTCGATATGAAATTTGATGAACTGAAAGAGCAGAATAGTGATTTAAAAAGCGACATTAATGAAATCAGAAAACAGAATGTTAATTTGGATAAAAGAATAAGTGAAATAGAGACACGTTTAGATGAAATGGAGTTAGAGAATAAGAGAGAAATAGATAAATTGAATGAAAGCAAAAACGACAAGGTAAGTAGTGGTGAAAATTATGATAAAATAAATAAAAATATGGTATTAGAAAATGATTATGTGAAGATTAGTAGTGATAATGAAATTTTAGAGAGAGTAGAAGATAATAAGGATGGAATGTTAGTGTGTGTTGAGGGGTTAAAGAGAGTGTGTAAAGAGAGTATAGAGATAGAAGTAACGTTGCAGGGTGTAAATTTTTCCCTTAATGGTGTAGTAGGGGGTGAAGTAAAGACTTCACATGTGTTAAGGAAGGATGAGAGTGCTGCCTTCAATATATATTTGGAAGACGATAGGTCTGCAAATAAAGTTGTCCCTGGTTTTTTTAGTGCACTTCACAGGTGGTGCAGCAGTTGTGAGTTAGTGTCCCCTGCATATGTTGAGAGAGAGAGAGGTACTGTAAGGAGAGAGAGAGAAAGAGAGATTTTTAAGATAAGTAGAAAGTATGAAGAGTTTATGGAAAGGTTAGGAGTAGAGATGGTTGATAATTATAGTAAATACTTACCTTGGGTGGAAGCTGATATAGCAGTAGTAGATGATAATGGAAATAATGACTTGGTAACTTACCTGATTGTGACTAATAATACTAAAGGTGACAGGACCATAACCAATCGTGACAAGTTGTATGATAAATTGATATGGAATAACCCTATTAATTATGATAGTTTTGTAGAAACATATAAGAATTTAAATAAGTATCATATTAATGATGCTAATATAATGTTTACAAGGAAAAATAAGTTGTATAGACCTAAGATTCGACTATTGTTCGATGATGGAGGATAAAGTGTTTTATTGTTAATGAACATTTAATTATGTGATAGTGTGGTTTCAAGATGGACTGTTTTATGAACTGATTTATGGTAAATGATTAAATGATAATTTGGATTGTATATTTTTGTGTATTAATGTCAATGTATTTGTGTTCTTGATGTGTGTATTATATGTAAACCATGTACTGTAGAATTTTAAATAATTGAAGATTAATTAATTGTGAGGATGATTTTAAATAATTATGAGATTCAGAGTCTAATGATTAGCAAATGATTAAGCATGTAATATAATTGGATATTGAGATGTATTGTTATTAGTAGGTGAGGGATGAATTTTCTAATGCAATTGTCAATGATCACAGTAATGTAAAGTGTTAAAAAGGGAGAGAGCCTGGGTGATAATTATTAAAATAAAGGCATTGGAGTTAGTTAATCAGAGTTAATGGGAGTTAGAGAGAATAAGAAGTTGAGATACAGATAATACACAAAGAGGGTGTTAGATATTTTAGGGACACAGTAGTTAGTGATTATATGTATAGAAGATGAGTAATATGTGATTAAAGAGTAAATAGTTGATGGTGATATTTTGTAGTAAGGGTAGTGGTGTAAGGAGTGATCAGCGTGCAGCGCTGTGGCAGTTCCCGTAATTAGAGAAGGGTAAGAGTGTTTGCCGATATTTGGTGGAGGGCAAGAGGTTATGAACGTGTATATTGCCAGGTAGGGAACACACATCCTAGTACAAAGAGGTAATAGAAATTTCACTTAAAGAAGTGAACGGTATATATAGAATTAATGTTGAAGGGGGTTGTTATTATGGAGAGATTGGTGTCATAATATGTAAATCTGGTTGTTAGTAGTGGTTGTTAGAAGGAAAAAGGGTGAGTAAGGTTAGATAGATAAATGCCAAAATAAGATATAGATAATAGTGAATAACAGAGTCACCCAAACTAGATAAGTATTGATGAAAAGGCTAGAAAAAGAAAATTCACAGTATAAAGGTGATGTAACAGAAAGGTTAATAATAAATTTGAAAATTTTATAGAATCTAATGATATAATAAATGTTAACTAATTAAAAGTTGAAGAGAGAGTTGATAGTAATAATGTTATAAAGTTTTGATACAAATTATTTAAATGTGAACTATGTTATGTAAATGTAACAATGTTAATGTTTGATGTTCAATGTTTTATTATGTTTTATTGTTATTAGTAGCAACGGTAACCAATATTAAGTATTAAAGAAAGGATATTGATGTTGTTGTTGAACGCACAAATATCGTTCTGATTCTGTTGCAAAGAAATATAAGTATCGTTAAAGCTGAGTAAAGAAAGTTTAGAATATTTGAAGTGTTTGCCATAATAGTTATATTTTTTTTAATTTTATATAATATGATAGAGATAGCGGTTGTTGTTTTGAAAATTAAAAAATTGTTCTATGTGTTATGCTTAGTATAAGAATATGTTTTCTTGTGGTGAAGGAAGTAAGTTAATTTTGACTGGAGTCAGAAAGTTTTGATAAATGTAGGAATGTTGAAAAGAGAAGTGGATTTTCTGTTTTAAATCTTGTTCGTTTTCTTACGAAGGAATTTTAGAATTAAGCAAACCAACGCCTCTAAACACAAACCAATGCATCTAAGGGGAGACTTATCAGTTGTGGATATGGGAATAGATAAGGCCACTATTTTAAATTTTGTATTTCATGTTTCAGAGTTTGATGGTGTTGTGACGGCGGTCCTGAGCTGGCCGGTGAGTCAGAGCAGAAGCGTTAAGTGCCACATGGCCTTACGGTGTTGGGATCTCTCCTGAGAAGTCCAGTAAGGTCAGGTGGGTACTGTCATCATCATTGGACCAAGGGTAAGTGATTGTATTTTTCTTTTGTAAACACTACAGGGGGTTGTGGCGACATATCTGGGCTGATCCCTTTAGAACGTGTGAATGAGTCAATGAGAGTTTTTATGCTTCGGCATAAAACCTCTCATTGAGGGGGTTTTGTGACGGTACAAACATCCGTCTTAAGGAATTATGGTATTAAGGAATCTCTTATTGTATTTTTTATTGTATTTTCATATATAAAACATGGTTAGAACAACTCTCCCAATCATTAACGAAACGACGCAGTTTCATCAGTGTAGATCGAATTCAAGGTCAGAGCCTACGTGCATTCTGCCGCATACGTTATATAAAACCAATGGACAGACAATAATGAGACGTAGTACAACCAGTGAAAAACGTCATAAAAATGACGCAAAACAAGGGTGTTAGCCATATGAAACAATGGAACGCTGACGACATAACACACACACATCCAAGAACGGAACCAGTTT
The DNA here is from genome assembly GCA_034769895.1 of Magicicada septendecula. Taxonomy (NCBI): domain Eukaryota; kingdom Metazoa; phylum Arthropoda; class Insecta; order Hemiptera; family Cicadidae; genus Magicicada; species Magicicada septendecula. Next base: position 3,982,242 of record CM068367.1, read on the forward strand.
TTCGTCCCATTTAACATCAGACATTCAGAGCGTTAACACGTTGTAAAATTCGCTGGTAGTTAATCGCCAGCAGAAGTGATAAAGTAACAAAATGTAATTACAGCAGCAATTCAGTGAACGATTTAAAATGTAATAAAGTAAATTCAGTGTGTAGCAACAAAACAAACATGATGCAGTAAACCGTTCGGCGAACACCGGCCGGCGAAAAGTGGACGTCTGGAGGAACGGCTACATTTCAAAATCCAGGAAAGTGCAAAATTTATCTCAACATATTATAATAACAATTGAGCTCAAAATTCAATTCAAAATGTATCATTCATCTATTTCTGGGGCAAAATGAGCGTGTGTGTGTGTGTGTGTGTGTGAGTGGATGAAAGCCGGCATTTAAACGGGCAAAAGCCATAAGGCGTTGGTTTGTGTTTCATATCATTAACAATTAATGTGTACAAAAAATAAATACTGCAGTTTAAAAGATATTCCTGTTGTAAAAGTAAAATGAAAGAAAAATTATTATTATAAAAATGAAGTTGATGAATAGTAGAAGGCGGAAGTAACGTAAGACGCCATTTTGTTTAATTTTATAAGACACCATATTTTTGATGTTAATAAATGTAAAGTATGTAGCGTCATTAAACAAAGTTTTTATGCCACCACTATTATCGTTAAAAACATTATTTCAAGACCTGGCTCAGTCTCTGATTTCGGTTTAAAGAACTCTGGACCCTATAAAGAAAGAAACATATGGCAGTGGATCATGTGCTCCAGCACATAATTATGGTACTCACATGGTAAGTACGATAGTCATAAAACAAAGAATAAATTTGTTAATAAATATAAGTTATAAAATGTCGCCCAGAACTAGGGACTTTATTATTTGTATTGTTTTTATAAGTTAACATTCTGTGGTTGTACTTCTTTTAAAAACCCCGAGTAAAGACAGTAAATTTATCGTAAAGACTCATATCAATCCTGTAAATTGTAACGTAGTAATAGGGATAGTTAATATTCCTAAATAATAGTAGCCTGAAACTGCAAACAGGTATAACTAAGTAAAAAGTAAATGAACCTATTCTTCAAATGGTTTACATAATGTTCTAAATAATCTGTAATATCATAAAAAATTAAAGCCCGGATCCGTGGTATTTTATTAAATATGCAGCTGTATGATTTTGAGCTTATCAGAAGAATGTTTTAAGCAGAATGAAAGCGTTTAGTTCAGAATTTAATCACTAAGTAAGAATTATGAATGTTGTAGCTAACATCTTAGTAACATCCTAACATGTCAGAAACCTTGCATTGAAATTTGTAATAAAGAGATGTCTTTGCTAAACCCAAGAGAGTGAGTAAATTTACGAAACCTTAATCTAACTCCTAAACTTTACAGGTTCCTCATTTGTGTGTAAGTAATCAGTACATACAACAGCAGCCGGTTTAATTGACAAGGGCCAATTAAACTGGTTCGCAGTGTTATAATGTCGTAAAAAAGAGACGTTATAATGTGGTAGATGTATTCCTGGAGGTGACTTCTGTACCTCATGCTGGCACAACCTGTGTAAATTACCCAATTCCACATTGTCATCTCAGAATCAAGAGAATCAATAAAAACAGATTATCTCGGTTGTCACTAAAATATCTGGCTTAAGATCAAACAACAAGAGAACATGACTAACACTTGCAAACCAAAATATCGGTATGGAGAACCATACATGACTTCCATATTCTAAGATTTATATTTAAAATCACTTTCAGCCAAACAGCCAGGCTGTGTCTTACCTGCCTTTTTATTGCTGTATTAAATGAAAAATATTATATTACATTAAAATGAAAAAATTATAATTTTATTGCCTGGCAACATAATTATTTTATTTTTGACAATTACCATTGTTTCAAAAAGTTTAAATAAATTTTCAAGTACTTTACTCTTGTTAAAACGTAAAAGGTTGCAGGTAAACTACCCCTTACCCTTACCCGATCTTCACCAAAAACAATAGGTCTTGAGTACTCTACAAATCAGGGCTGTATGCACAACATTATTTGATTCTGTTTGAATTTGCGGCTGTTATCGTTTGCCATAGAAAATACCCTTGTTAAAAAAACGTTGCAGGTAAACTACCCCTTTCCCTCAACCGATCTTCACCAAAAACAATAGGTCTTGAGAACTCTACAATTTAGGGCTGTATGCAAATAATCTTTTGATTCTGTTTGAATTTGCGGCTGTTATCGTTTGCCATAGGAAATACCCTTGTTAAAACATAAAACGTTACAGGTAAACTACCCCTTTCCCTTAACCGATCTTCACCAAAATCAACAGATCTTGAGAACTCTACAATTCAGGGCTGTATGCGAAACATTATTTGATTCTGTTTGAATTTGCGGCTGTTATCGTTTGCCAAACAAACAAAATTTCCCTTGATAAAAAAAAACCGTTGCAGGTAAACTACCCCTTTCCCTCAACCGATCTTCACCAAAAACAATAGGTCGTGAGTACTCTACAAATCAGGGCTGTATGCAAAAAATTATTTGATTCTGTTTGAATTTGCGGCAGTTATCGTTTGCCATAGAAAAAAAATCTATCTAAGACAGACAGACAGACAGACACACAGACACTTTTCGGAAAACGACTTTTTTCATGTTTTGAGTGTAGTAGAATCAGAATCTGCAATAATCTCGAACACGATTTTTTTTGCCATCACCATACTTCCATTCCTTAAGGAATATGGAAGTAAAATGAAACCAAAATTATGTATGTCCATAAAAAAAACTTATAATAGTGTATTACATTCTATCAACGATTTATTTATACAAAAACAAGAAAACAATATGTCTAACATAAGTAAAATTAGATACAGACTGTAACAATGGCTTTCTAAAACGAAGTTAAAAAAAATAAATAATTCATTATCACATACGTACGAAAATACACACACAGATGTATATATAAAAGACGTACAGTGTGTATAAATGAAACAGATTATAATTACTTTCCTTTTTTGTAAAGACAAAATATTACACAATGCAATGTTTAATCAAGAGAAATGCCTTGTATCCACGAGCTCAGATCACTGGTACTGTCACATTCGACGACCATCTCCAGGCCTGGCGCTTCCTGTTCCAGGAGTATTTGTGCAGCACTGCGACCTGTTAGATACGCTCCGTGTACAGTCGAGTAAAAACTACTGTGCGTGTGTTCTCCAGCAAATAATACAGACGGCTGAAAACGATATACAAATAATCAGAGAATATAAAATGTATGGTATTTCTTCACATTAATGTAACCCTCAAATTCAGTGACAATGCTCAGGTTTTCTTATTCTCAGAAAAACCATATAATTCTTTATTTTAACCTGTTTGGTGAATGACGTGTGGTGCTGTGTGGTGAACTTTCAGCCACAGCAGCGAGTATACATTCCCGGGGCACTTACATGTTACTGCAAAATATTTATAATGCTTGTAGTGGTCTATATTTAAGACTGTTCAAAACCACAGTGTTTTGGATTCACTTTAACAGAAGTAATTGATGATGTTATTGGTCTGAATACTAAAACTTCAGATACGAGAAATGCCATTTCCGAAGCCTGTAGTTTACTGTCATGTTTCTTGGTTGTTGTCCAGATAGTACAGGGACTGCCACAACTTTGTAGAACTTTACTTTTGTACCTTGTTTCTAAAAATACGGTTGGTTGTCCCACAGATCCACTGGAACTTACCTGTCAACACCAATATCATAATCCTGTGAAGAAACAAACATTTAAAAAAATTTTAAATATAAAAATATACTCTGCCAGAATCTTACCTAGTGATCTTTTCTCGCTGACTTACCTTTTGTAAACACCAACAGAAGTTCAGGGCCACCACCAATATCTTTGAAGGTCAGATATGGAAACCTTTATACTTTACCTTAATTAAAACACTGGACAATTTTGCAATCTGACTTCCCACAATTCAGAAAATTCCCTGGAACGTTTAGACGAGTTTTTCAGCACAGAACATTATTACGAAATGGTAACGGCGAAATAACTACGCTAACACTTGGTTATGCAATTAACACCAAACATTTTATTTTTTATCAAATTTACTCTTTCTCTTGCTTCTTATGTTACTTCCACTAATCTCTATTATTTAAAAATTTTCTATACTAATTTCTATTTTACAGACCAGTACTCTCTTTTACTTTTTATTTCTCCCCTTTTCCCTCATACACACTCTCACTTTCTTTACCTCCCGTTTTATTAACTGAGCTCTTTAGTATTTCAAATGTTTCACCTTACATAAACTTTTGGCCAAAAAGAAATATTGTACTTAACTGAATTCAGTATCCGTGACCGTTACGCCACATGTCGGTTTACACTTTCCCGCAAAACTATCACAAACTCATTTTATAAATGTTACTTCTGTTGAACCTAACTGTTTTCTGTTGCATTACATCACAACACACTCTTTGGTAGACCTACTTTTACATTTTCGGTCTACCAAAGTTTTTCCGAGGCTACCATGAAATTATGTTTGTACTGTCTAAGTAGTGGTGTCCAACTGGCCGGCAACTACTGTGTCGACTGTGTGCGCGTGATTGCCTACCCGCCAAGAGTTAGGCGTTGCCGTCAACTCGTACTCTGTGATTCGTTGTTTCCATCGCATGTTCGGCTATGGAATTTCCTGTACATGACTTTCACGTTGGGAAAAGGCGGCACACACGTGCGCTCGTACACATGAATACGCACCCTACAGACAATAAACATTCCGGTGCTGTGCTGTGCCTTCCATGGAGCTACAGTCAGTGACCAAAAAGTACACACTGGGTAAATAAAAGGTTAATTCAAGTCGTCTACAAATGGTTAAAATGAATTTACGGAAATTACAAACCCCCTTCAGTTTGTCCTGTTACAATCCCTATCGTAGCCAATATCATTTCCCAAATAATTAAAGTGGCTCAACTGTCCTCGAATTCGATCACAAATCATTATTTTTTGGTCTTATTGGCTCCTTACAAAATGTTATTTTGTTTGTATTATTTTCTATTTCTATAATTTACTCCAATTTTTATTTTATTGGGTGCATCACTGGAGTCATTGTTATTAGATGGGAAATACTTGGTTATAAATTACTGGCTTGTTTGTAACGTTATGGGCTGAGTGTAATATAAAAATTAGTATAGGCGAAGGAAGACTCTGTGCACTATCTCAGTTTGAGTTATTGAGGATGCCTCATTGTAGTACAGGCAAAACGTTTGGTTTTAAGAGAAATAAAACAATGCGTGTCCAATGGAAAACAGAGTTGTTATCAACGAAAACCACGAGTGAGATTATGTGATTTTGATTTTTTGATTTTGTTATTTTGAATGTTCATCCTCTTCATTCACACCACTTAATGAATACTAATTGCTAAACTTTCACTTGTGAAACTTACTTTGTTTTTTCTCGTACGCATTTCGGCGTGATGTTCGCCTTCCTCAGCGAGGTGTGATAGAGAATGTCTGGAATTTGTAAGGGTTTTTTCTAGTTGGTAGGTTGTGGGGGGGGGTTGGAGGTGGAAGGGAGTTGGCGCGGCATTCCGAATTATTGTATGTTTTGTGTATAATTGTGTCAAAGAGTGCATGTGATTTAAAGTGTAATTGGTCGTTAAGTATGTTGTTTGGTTGTGTTGTGTAGTGTTTGTATATTTCATATTGTTCTGCTGTGTTAAGTTTTCGACTTTTAATCACACGCACTCTTTGACACAATTATACACAAAACATACAATAATTCGGAATCCCGCGCCAACTCCCTTCCACCTCCAACCCCCCCCATACAACCTACCAACTAGAAAAAAACGTTACAAGTTCCGGACATTCTGTATCACACCTCACTGAGGAAGGCGAACATCACGCCGAAACGTGTACAAGAAAAAACAAAGTAAGTTTCACAAGTGAAAGTTTAGCAATTAATATTCATTTTTGATTTTATCTGCAATTCCCACTGTCTACACAAAGATGAAACAGGTCAGAAATCAGGATGTTCAATTTTTTTGAACTTTCTAAATTCTACCACACAAAACTAAATTATTAACTAAAATTAAAAATATAATTAATATTCATTTAATTTTTCATATAAAATATACGACTCTTTCAATCTGCATGACAAGCCAGTCTATAATTAAAAATAAAAACTTAAAAATGATAATTATTTCATATCAGGTGATGATGTATCATGATAATAAATGATACTCTTTTTATGAAACACTAATTCCAATTATGTAAGCTACACATCAGTGGCGTATCTAGAATTTGGTCGGGGGGGGGGGTTAAATTGACTTCATGCAAAAGGAAAAATAAGTGAATACTAATCAACAATACTATCTTTAAAGTGGTTGAAAAACCTGTGATAATATCCTGAAATTAATCCCATTAAAATAAATGGTAATAACACAATAAAAATTACTGCCTAATTGAAACACTGTTTAGAAGATACTTGTTGACTGGACTGATTTTCCTATACTACTTCATATTTCAAACGTATACGCAAATGCTTTGTAGTAAACCTGTTTGTAGTTTAAAAAAAAAGTTACTACCATATTACCATACACGGATAAAAAAATAAAACAGCCTAAAAATTACGAGATTAACAAAATCGTCAACTTTTTTTACCCTCAGGGGGAGGGGGGTCCGGTCCTTTTTGGCCTCCTCCCCACTGTAAATACTCCCCTGCTACACACAAAAAGCAAAACACCCTTTAGCATGGAGGGTCGCAATTTACTAAACAAAATGTACCACTGAAAGGGTTGTTAATTTACAGCAATGTATATTTTTTATATTTGGAGGAACAGTATTGTATAAAAATTACAGAATTTTTAAATTGGCTATGGAAATTTGAAAATAATTAATAAGAAAAAATATTATAAAACTATATTAATGTGTATACATGCAGTTTGGCCCAGACTATCAGCTCCAGTCGTGTCTCAGACGAGAAATGTATAAATGAACACATGTTGGCATCCATACAATTTGGCATTGAGCACTACAGTACAGTAGACAATAACTGATTGTTTAATGAAGAAAGTTGTGTTAGTGGTTAAAATCACAACCAGAATTATCACTGTTGCACACCACTATATAAAAATTATTCAGATTAGCACTTTCAAGCTTCGAGGCTCATCGTCAGATCGGATATGAAACAAATAACCTGAAAACAAACCCCTTCACCCTCACCCCACTCCACCCTGCTCACACACAACAAACTATGATTCATGTCCCTTCCCCACCCTTAGCGCTGTCCCACCATCTGGACAGTTACATATTTTTCTAGCAAATTCCTTGTGTTTCAGTGTGTGTGTGTGTGTACATTCCTTTTAAACCTAGTATTTCTCTCCACACATGTGGGCCAGTCACAGACCCTTATTATAAAAACAACTAATTAGTCGTATGCAGTTTAATTCTTAATCTTATCTATCTGTCCTCTATCATTTACTTCTTAATTATGTTATAAAATATTTCTTCATTATCAAATTTAATTTTAGTATTAATTAAATTGTCTAACCCTTTTTCTCTTTCTTTCAATATTTCTATCTCCTCCCTAAGCTTCCTTTCAACTGTGTTATTTACTACTTTTACAATTTTGTAGTTTTCCAAAGGATTAACAAACTTATGGTTGTCTTCTATGAAATGTCTTGCATATAACGAATTCGTTGTTCTATTACCTTCTCCACGTTTGTGGTCCGACAACCTGCATGCGAATTTTTGTCCTGTCTCACCTAGGTACACTTTGTTGCAGTCTTTACATTTTAATTTATAAATTCTGCTTTTCTGTAATACTGGGATTTTTTCTATATTTTTATTACTTATCTTATCAAATACCGTTTCACATTTTTTAATAGCTATATCTACTCCGTATTTATTAAAACATTTTATAATTTTTATAGTATGTGAATCTATGTATGTCAATGACCCTGTATAATTCTTTTGTTCTGGTTCTATTTTAGCTTTTTGTATGTTAACCCTTTTCATAACTTTATCCACTATGTTGGTGTTATAGTATTATTCCTTACAATTCCCTTTATTGTTTTTAACTCCCTATCTTTTGATCCGGCTCTTTTATCTTTTATCGTCCACCCTCTTTATTATTGCGTTACATTATGCCATTAAAGACATAGATCAGCGAGGAATAATACTAAATAAGGCAGGCCAAATATGTCCTTACGCTGACGACGCTGTGACAATAACCAGATCAAGACAACGGCTGGTGGAGGTATACAAAGAGCTGAATCAAAAATCTGTTGGAATGGGACTGAATGTAAATATCAGTAAAACTAAATTCATGCTGAGTTCATGCACCAGAAAGGAGAAGAAATCTGTATAATTTATGTATAGAAGGTAGTTAATTTGATGTGGTATAATACGTTTAGATACTAGGTAACATTATAGGGTCCATAAACAAGACAATACATGATAGGTTACAAGTAGGAAATAGGGCATATTATGCCAACACCAGACTACTGAGAACCAGACTCATCAGTTGTAACACAAAAATAAAAATATATTAGACACTTATCAGACCATTTGTTGCTTAAGGAGGCAAGACATGGCCACTAATAAACAAGGAACAAGAAACACTAACAAAGTTTTAAAGAAAGATCATAAGATGTGTTTATGGCCTGGTTAAATAAGATGACAAATGGAGAATAAGGCATAACCAGGAGATAGAAGAGCTACTGAGTCATGAGGAAATTGTAAGATTTATAAAGGCTCAATGAATACTCTGGCTAGGTCACCTAGACCAGCTGGATGATCAGTGTACGCCCAAGGAAATCCTGAGGGCGCAAGTCTATAAAAGCAGATAGAGGGTCCGACCTATGATAAGATGGTCAGATGATGTGCTAGAAGATCTCAGAAGACTAGAGGAGGAGGGGGAGGGGAGGGGGAGGAGGACGACGATGGCGTTTATAAGCAAATGTTTATCACGAGATAAGATAATAATAAATGAGCATCACTGTTCTTGCAACGTTCTTGCTGTAAATTAGAAAAAGATTTATCGAGAGGCCTTGGTAGACTAATGCATATGCCGCTCAGTTATTAATTGTCTAGTGACCTTTCGTTCAGTACCCAGGCACAACATAAGATCTAGACACATCTTTAGAACCCAGGTCGACTTGGCTTGTGGAAATGTTTTGTGGTAGTAATGTAATGTGGGATAATGTCTTGTGGTAAGAAAGAGTGGCTGAAGTGTAGTGCTGGCCACACCACCATCCGTGTACGGTGTGTGATTGAAGAAATATGAACACAGATTGCATGGAAATGTAAACATATAAATAGCAATCCACCATTCAGGTCTGCATTGCTGATACTCTGCAGCTCTAAGATCTATGTACAGTAGAGGTGGGCTGATATACCTATAAGAGGTATTTTGGAACGATATTTTTGTAGAACGGATATAACAGTGACTGAAAAGTTGAAATACCTGTTCCGATTCAACGATAACTGAAAGTTGAAATATCAGTTCCGATTACTCGCGGCCTCGTGGGACCCCCCCTATGCAACTAACAAGTAAACAAGTACACAAGTAAACGAGTACTACAAGTCTTAGGAGTATTACAAGTACACGAATACGAAGCCACTTTTTGGTGCTGAATACTGAATGCTGAATACTTCATTCCATGCATGTGCTGATTGCTATACAACTACAAAACGAAGGAAAACAGCGAGGTTCAGAATACCTCTTTGCCAAAGAGACGAAGCTATTTTTAATACATGAAAAAAATTCATACTGATGTTACATTTATTCTCATGCATTATGCATATATATAATACAGATTATAATAACAAATTATAAATTGTTACGACGGTCTATTCGATCGTCGTAGGAACAGTGGAAACAAAATAAATACAAGACACCAATTAAGTCACTAATCACACCTTTAACTGTTACAGTAAAACAGTTCGTAATTAACAACACAGTCTCTACAACAAATCAAATTAAAATTGTTCACACGCAATAAAATGTCCACTAATATTAAAACTCAATTGTATTACAATTATACCGTCCGATTATAAAACGCAACACTCACTAATAACTACTTGAACGTACACAGTAATAACTCAAACCGCTCTGTAACGCAATAATACTCTCGAACCGCACTATCCAATATCTCGCATTGAACTGAAAACTAAGGCCGCTACCGCCATGTATTTATAGTTCCGCTCGCACACCAGAAGCTTCAAAACTGTGTCTTCTCTCTTGTGTGAACTACATAATTAACTGCGGCCTTGACACAGGCCGAGCGCCCAAGCGAAGCCCGGCACAGTCGAGAAGATTCTTGCAAAATGCGTCTAGTAGCACGTACATCACACGCTTACATTCTGGATCTCTCTGGAACGTTCGATAAACACGTAGATTGTTCTGTGATGTCGTAACACTGCCTCCTCCTTAAGCCTGTTCGTCCCGAACTGGCACACCATCTCTAACGTTGTACTTAGCCAGGCGATCTAGGTGGATGACCTTGAACGTTCTCTGTCCTTCCTGTTGAATCCGATAAACAACATCGTTAATTCTTTTTTTCACAGTGTAGGGTCCTTCCCAGTTAGACTGAAGCTTAGGTGAGCGATCACGATGGCGCTTTGGATTGAACAACCAGACCTGATCTCCTTCTTGGAAACCCACATTATTGCTGCGAATATCATACCGAGAGTTTTCATTTTATCACTGGCAATCTTCAGCCGTCCTCTTACCAACTGATTCATTTCTCGCAGTTGGTTTTCTAATTGCGAGGAATAGTTCTTTAGCTCTTGGGACTGAGTCTCAGGTGATAAAAACATCAAGTCCCCAGGAAGATGAATCTCCCGCACAAACATCAATTTTGCTGGAGTCATGCCGATTGTGTCGTGTATTGATGACCTATACGCCATAAGGAATAGTGGTATACGTTGGTCCCAGTCTGTTTGGTTCTGTCAACAACCTTCGAAAGATGTTGTTCAAGTGTCCTATTGAATCTCTCAACCATCCCGTCCGACTGAAGATGCAGAGGCATTGTCCTGGTCTTTCGAATTCCGAGTAGACGGCATAATTCTTTAAACACTCCTGATTCGAAATTTCTCCCTTGATCCGTATGGATTTCCGTAGGGGCTCCATAATGGCAATAGAAGTTGTGAACTAACTGCTTTGCCACAGTGGTAACCTCCTGATTTGGAATTGCGTAGACTTCCACCCACTTAGTAAAGTAGTCACCTACAACCATGATGTACCGGTTTCTATCGTCAGTAACTGGGAATGGTCCAGCAATGTCTATGGCAATTCTCTCAAAAGGTAGTCCAACGTTATACTGTCTCATTTTTCCCCTCTTTCTGGTTTGTGGGCCCTTGCTTGCAGCACATATTTCACACGTCCGAACCCATTCCTCTACGTCGTGGCAAAGATGAAGCCAATAGAATCGCTTCCGTATTTTGTCAAGGGTTTTGTTAACGCCAAGATGGCCTCCAGATGTTCCATCATGCATCTCCTTCAAAACAGACTGCACTTTACTTCGGGGAACTATCAACTACATGACCACGTCTCGTCCATCTGCACTTTCCCAAGCCCTTTTCAGCAATCCGTTTTCTAAGGTGAGAGATTCCCATTGTGCCCAGTAGCCCTTCGGAACCATGGCAGATATCTTGCCAATCCGGGCGGCGACCTTCCTCTTTTGCTGTCAAGATCGGTCCAATGTCTTCATCAGTCATCTGTTCTTGTCGACAGTCTTGTGTTGTCCAGCCATCAGCCAGGAAATCTACAGCGATGGCTTGAACATGTTCACTTGAGTTTTGTTCTTCCTTTCTGTGGCAATGTCGGCAGTCTTCCGGGCACGGTCTTCGTGATAAACCATCTACATTACCGTGCAAGTGCCCCCGCCGATGTTGTATCTTGAAGTTGTACTCTTGCAGACCTTCGAGCCACCTTTCCAACTGTCCTTCCGGATTTTTAAATCTCAAGAGCCATGCAAGTGTGGCATGGTCGGTACATAGTGAAAACTCTCCCATAGAGGTATTTATGGAAGTGCTCCAAAGCTCTGACAATTGCCAACAACTCTCTCATTGTAACACAATAATTTCTCTCTGGTTTAGAAAGCGTCTTGTTGTAATATGCTATTACTCGTTCTTCACCATTCAGCACTTGAGACAAAACTGCTCCTAGACCAGTATTGCTTGCGTCTGTGTCTACAATGTTCTTGCCTTCGGAAGCTGGAAAAGCGAGAATTGGCTGCGAACATAATGCAATCTTCAACGTTCTAAATGCTTGGTCACACTCTCTCAACCATTGGAAGTTTAGTTTATTTTCTGTTAGCTCATGTAGTGGTTTAGCAATAGTAGCGAAGCCTTTCACAAAACGTCGGTAATATGAGCATAACCCCAGGAAACTCTGAACTTCGTGTTTATTCTTCGGAACTGGCCAGTCTCTTACGGTGTTTACTTTATTAGGATCCATGCTAACACCTGCTGCCGAAACCAGATGGCCAGATGCTATACTTCCTTCTGGAATAGAGAACACGGGCTCTTCGGGCTCAGCTTCAGTTGTGCACCATGAATTCTAGTTACAACTTCCTTAAGGTTTTCCAAATGGTCTTCGAAAGTCTTCCCGATCACTATGACGTCGTCTAAGTAAACAAGGCAAGTTTTCCACGTCAGGCCTCGGAGTATCAGGTCCATCAATCTCTCAAAGGTTGCCGGTGCATTACAGAGTCCAAATGGCATGACGTTAAATTGGAATAAGCCACTTGGGGTCGAGAAAGCGGTCTTCTCCTTGTCTTCTTGATGAAGACCCACTTGCCAATATCCACTCTTCAGGTCCAATGTGGAAAACCACTGTGCTCCGGACAACATGTCGAGTGTATCGTCAACACGAGGTAATGGATAGCAGTCTTTCTTTGTAATGTCATTTAACCTCCGGTAGTCTACGCAGAAACGCAATCCACCATCCTTCTTCGCTACCAATACTACAGGAGAAGACCAAGCACTTGATGAAGGTTCGATTACTCCCTCTGTCAACATGTCCTGTACTAACCGAGACACTTCCTCTTGTTTAGATAATGGAGGCCTTCAAGGAGGTTGGCGTATCGGTGTTGTGTCCCCGTTATCGATGCGATGTTGCACAAGAGAGGTTCTTCCCAGTGACTGTCCCCGAACTGCAAAACAATCTTTGAATTCGTGTAAAAACTGTCTGAGTTCTTTTACCTCACCACTTGAGAGGTCATTGGAAGATCTGTTGAATAATTCTTGCAGTTCCTCTGGTAATTTGGAAGTATCCAAAGAACTGGATATTCGTTGCGTTACTCTGGCTACCCAGGCCACAGGAGTCAATTTGCCTAGGAGCGTATTGCTTTGTAAAGTAATAGCTTGATCCAAAATATTCGCCACTCTAATAGGTACATTTCCGGCTTCGTCAGGTTTTACTAAACTTCTGGCAATTAGTATGCCCGGTGTGCTGACTACCTGGGGTTTGAATATAGAGCACTGGTTGCCCCTATAATCTACATCGGTTCTAAGCATTTCGGAGTTTGGCGGAACAGTTACGGCCACTTGGTTTATGACGTCCATCGATTTTTCTGCTGTTGTCATTGTTGATAGCATTACCTCTTCGCCTCCGATTCTCAAGACATTGTTCTTGAAGTCGACTATAAATCCGTATATGTTCATAACGTCCACACCAAGAATTGCTTCATCCACAATGTCTGCAACAAGTACTTGATGATTAAACTCAAGTCGACCGAGGCGTAGGTGTATCTCCACTTTTCCATACACTTTTACAGGCCCTCCAGTAGCTGTTCGCAAGCTGCAAGAGCACCAGACTGGCTTGAGATCTTTTCACCATGTTGGGGCGCACAATAGAAACTGTTGCGCCTGTGTCAACTGTAATCGAGGTTGGCCTTTCTTGAACAAATCCGGTAACTACCAAGCTCCCGCTGTTTTTCTGAAGTGTAGAAATTGCGTATTGTCTAGGGGCTTTGTTCCTCCAGTTAGTCAGCACAAGCCCTGTTGCACCGACTATTACTTGTTTCCCTGCTGCTGAATTCTAACCCGACAATCTCATTGTAGATGTCCAGGTTTCCCACATCTATAACACTTCGGTCTTCCATCCTTTCTTATTTTATTCTGTGGCGCCGACCGTCGAGTCTCTGTTCCTTGTTCTTCTTCCTCATCGTCTGTGGCGTTGCGATCTTTTAGTGCGCACACTTTATGACTTGTCCAACCAGACGCTGATTTGGCGGCCTCAAATTGAAAAGCATGTACCAGTGCGTCCGCACTGTTCTGGTGTCTTGCCATTTGTAACACTTGCTGTAGTTCGTTGTCTCGGACACTGGCAGTAAATGTCTGCATCGCAAAACTTGTTCGAAAATCTTCTGGCGCTTCAGGATAGGCCAGTCTAATTAGTCTGTCGATACTTACTTCAAACTCTTGAAGGCTCTCCCCGGAATGCTGTCGCCTTGCTCTCAACTGGGTGCAGTACACATCTCGCAAATGTTTATCGCCATACCATAATTCTACAGCTTTTATCAACTCGGCATAAATGTTCTGGCTGCCAGGTGGCATGTTCTGTAGTAATTCTGTCGCGGGTCCTTTTAATGCAAGAATGAGTGAGACTGCCTTGTCTTTCTCTGTCCAATTATTTGCGCATGCAGCAGCTTCAAATTGGCGGAGGTACATTGCCCAGTGAATGCTTCCGTCAAAGGTTGGAGCTTTGACATGAACTGTACCTACTGCAGGCGAAGTGACTTTCTCTATTAACTTATTTTCTGCGTGTTTTTCTGCCTTTATTATTGGTACAGTCTGTTCATAAAGTTGTTTTGGTTGTATTTTCATGAACTGTTCAACTTCATTTTTAATTTGCTCTTTTATATTTGCCATTGAGTTTTCTACTGCAGATATTTTTGTTGACATAACTTCTTCCACAGTCAAGACAGATTTTTCTACTTCAGATATTTTTGTAGACTGATTCTTCAACACTCGAGACACATTTTCAGGGCTGCAAACTGGTTTTGAGGTCTAAATTACTGATTTTACTGACTAAAATCACTGAAATACTGACTTCTTACTGACCTAAGATAAAATAACTGACCTTAATTACTGACCTCCATCGACCATATTAATATTAATTTACAAGTAATTAGAGACAGTTTAAAAAATATTTTTTATAATTGGCCACCCTTCTCCCCACTGAGCAGCTGTAAAACAAAATCTAACATACAACAGCATTATTTTAGTTTGAGACTTATTAAAAAACATTAAAAACTAAACATTGTTCAAGTAAAATCAGCAGGCATATTGTTAACTGGTTTACAGCTACTCAGGCCAATTTCCCTTGCCACCATTATAAGTTAATTTTGTATATTTATTTTATTGACATATTATTCAGCGCTTAACTTACATCTTATATCTAATAAAACTGTAACATAATTACCCATCTTAAATATTCCTAGAATAATATAATGTACATACCAAGAGAACGTTAAATATCCTTGATACTCTATGATCAGTCTGCTTAAGAATTGTAATTGAAACTCATTGCTTGGGTTTTTTATTGAAAAATGAAGTAATTAGTGAAGATTTTCTTTTCTCAACATTTTTCTGAATTTTTTCCGCATCATGTCTTTTTATGTCAGCTTCTTCTTTAACTTTCTGAGCACTTTCCAGGATTGCCTGTGCAACATTAGCCGCAACAAGATCCTTATTTTTAATAGCCTGCTTTAATCTTTCATTTGCATCTTTTAAAAGAGTATCAGCTACTTTTCTTTTCTCTTCTTCATCACTTTTCAGTTGTTTTAATACTACTTCTTTTTCATCAATACCTTTCCTCTCAACTGAGAGTTTTTTCTCTAATTCGTTTTCGGCAATACGCTCTTTCTCCTTAGCTTCTTCTTCTTTCTTTTCCTGTTCTTTCTTTAAACGTTGTTCTTCTAGGTACTGCCTATGATGTATATAGGCTGACTGAGCGAGATTCAAAAGCTCTTTGTTTATACGAACCAAATGTACTTTTCCATCATAGAGTTTATGCATGAAGATAGGCATCCAGAGTTCTTTCAGACATACTTGCCCGATCAGAGGTCATAACTCTCTGTGAGCTTGAGAAGCCTCTTTCCACATCTGCTGAACCATGAGAAAGAGATAAAGCTGCTTTGACAACCTTAGAAACAAGTGGGTACTTCATCTCACCTGCCTTATCAGTTTTCTTAAAAAACTGGTTCCAGTAAACACAATGCGATTGTTCTTGCTATGGAGCTCATCTTCTTCCAAACTCAGTAACTTCCATTCACCAATAAGGGAGGCTATGTTCAGATCAATAGGCAATGCTTTTGCCACTTGAACGATGGACTTCCAACTATTGTCTTTTGTTCTTTCGGATGGGATCAAACATTCAAAATGCTTCAATAAAGGTTTTGACGTCAAGGAAGACTTGGTAAAAATGTGTTTACAACTAGCAATGAAATGCAAGTTTGTCCTTTTCTGGTAACATTTGTAATTCTTTTACATCTAATCCACAGTTTACTTCTTTAAGAGGAAGAAAACTTTTCTCATCATTCAAGGAATCTAACGAGAAGATAACCTCAGAATGACATATACGAGTCATTAGTCTGCTTGTTAGAGTTTTGAGGTGATCATACAGGTAAATCAAAGGTTCTTCTTTCTGAAAGTGACCAGTAAACTGTGAAAATATGTGAGCACTGGAGCAAGCAAAGTTTATTTCCACTTTCATTGTGTTAACTTTCAGAAGACTAACAATGTTCTTGTATTTGGATGATATCATTAAATCACTTTTATATTTTGGCACAAATACCATGAAATACTTCGTGACTGCTGGCCACTGTTCTAGGAGTCTTAAACCTGCTGACTCCAAAGACAACCACCTTGAAGAAACATGTTTGATGAATCTGTGCTTAGGTAGCTTCAGATCATTCTGAATTTTTTCAAAATCTTCCCATCTCGAAGGCCAACCATCAAAAAAGTCATGAATAAGGAATATCAAATTTGAAGCGTTATCACCAAGTTCTTTCATACTTTCATACCGCGCCTAAAAGCATTGTGAAGTATGTGAATGTTGCATGTACCAATGTCAACCATTCGTTTTTTTCTTAATAAAATAAGAGATTCATTCATCAGGTTTGTAACTGCTTTATTGACACTGGGCCCATCATTACTGAGCATCAGTAAGTTGGTTTGCAGTAAGGTTGTGTTATCTATAGCTTCACACAGCTTATTATACAATTCATCAGCGGTAGCTGACCCCATAAAAAAGTCTGCAAATGCCTTGTAACAATCATTTCTTTAGATGGAGACCAATACTTAACAGCTGTTTGAAGTTCTTTTGATGAGCCAGCATTAACAGTTTCGACAAAACATAATGTGAAAAGAGCACCATCCATTTCATTCAACATTTGCTTTTTAAAGAATGGTGCCAGAGCATCAGTTATCAAGTATTTTGCCTTTGTTCTTGAAAGTGAAAAATCTGTAGGAACACTTGATGGAAACATCGCTTCAAAAGTCTCCCGAATGTCTTCACAGGATGGAAGCAAAGGAAAGTCCGCTGCAACTGTCTTCATTACCCAAATAAGTTCCGCTTTGGCTGCACCATCTCTAATGTTGTACAACTGAACCGTTTGCTTGATTGTTTCACCAACACTAGTAGATGGCGCACAGTCTTGTGAACCAGCTGTGCATTGGCGAACTGAAGTCAGGTGAAGTTGTGAAGAGGAAAGTTTTTGTTTACATTCTTCTTTATGCTTCCGAGAAGATGCATGCTGTTCCACGGCTTCATATCCCCACAAAATATTGAAAGTTTTTACACAAAGGGTACAGAACATCTAATGTCACTAGCGTTACGTCCCCACTCAGCAACAATATATCCATTACAGTCAGACTTTCTCAGCCAGTCACTTTTAAATTTACACCTGCCCATTTCAAATACTTTACACAGTAAGTAATCTTAATTATTTATTTCTGACAAAAAAATTTTTAATTATCATGTTAGAAAGTAAGGAAATAAAAAAAATGAATTGCCGGTATTGAGTAAAAACCCTTTCTTAAGAACCACTAAATTCTGCTTTAAAAAACTGACTTTACTGACCAATTTAAAAAATACTGGCTTTTTACTGACTTGTTCAAAAATACTGACTTTTACTGACTTTACTGACCAGTTTGCAACACTGCATTTTTCTACTTCAGCTATTTTTAATGTCATTGATTCTTGTACCTCCGATATTTTAGTAACTTGTTTATTAAGCTTACCTCGTAGGAGACCCAATTCTGCGGTACTATGTTCTTGCAACTGTTTCTGCATAGTTTCAAAGAGAGCTTCCGTTTTATCTTTTTGTCTTTCTTCTGTTTCTAGCATTAGTGCTTTCTGATGTTCCTCAGCCTCTTCTCTTTCCTGTCTTCGTTCTTCCTTTTGTCGTTTTTCTGCGTCTTCCTGTGTCTGCCGCAGCAGTGTTTGTAAAGCTTCCATCATCTGACTGGGATCCATGTTTATCGATTAATTACGAATCACACTTGTCTTGTACAAAGTGTCCACTGTTTCCACTGTTAACCGTTTTATTCCAGTTCTGACACCACTGTTACGACGGTCTAGTCGATTGTCGTAGGTACAGTGGAAACAAAATAAGTACAAGACACCAATTAAGTCACTAATCACACCTTTAATTGTTACAGTAAAACAGTTTGTAATTAACAACACAGTCTCTACAACAAATCAAATGAAAATTGGTCACATGCAATAAAATGTCCACTAATATTAAAACTCAATTGTATTACAATTATACCGTCCGATTATAAAACGCAACACTTCACTAATAACTACTTGAACGTATACAGTAATAACTCAAACCGCTCTGTAAATATATCGCACTAATACTCTTGAACCGCACTATCCAATATCTCGCATTGAACTGAAAACTAAGGCCGCTACCGCCATGTATTTATAGTCCCGCTCACACACCAGAAGCTTCCAAACTGCGTCTTATCTCTTGTGTGAACTACGTAATTAACTGTGGCCTTGACACAGGCCAAGCGCCCGAGCGAAGCCCGGCACAGTCAAGAAGATTATCGCAAAATGCGTCTAGTAGGACGTACGCCACACGCTTACATTCTGGATCTCTCTGGAATGTTTGATAAACACGTAGATTATTCTGTGACATCGTAACAATATTATACTTGTCACCAACTTGGTAAATTTTGAAAAAGCGAATTATATTGTGTTATATTCTACAGAGTGGCTGGATGATTTTTAACTTCACTGCACATCTCACGTAATTTTTTTGACATTCTTTGTTGTGGTATTATGTGCACTCTACATTTTATTGCCCGAGTTTTGCAACTGATCTGTCTAATCAAAATGGAATCAATAATTTAATATTAAATATATCAGTTTGTTTACTCGTAGTGAAAACTTAAATTATTTTGAATATGACCCAAAGGGAGATAGGCCTATAAATTCTCTTGTTTCTTCTTTTCTTTTAAACAGTAACAGCTTAATAAAGTCACAGTATAAAGTAACATTGTTAATACTTTTAGTTTCAATGTATTTCTTATAATAAATTATATAATACAGGTATACGTATAACAGAACAGGTATTTGTACATGTTATTGTTTTTTTAACGGTTTCGTTCGTCGTACCTGTTATTTTCAAATATCAGTATTGCGGACTTCTAATGTACAGTACTAAGGAAATACCTTCAGTACTAAGCAGATAAGCTTACCTTTTTCTGTGACGAACTTGCATACAAAGGTTGTGCAATTTGTTCAATATCAGTCTGACTAGAGCCTACTGCGATGGCTGAATACGACCCTCTGGTGAACTTCTCGCTATGCCAATGAGTACTGCACAGTTTGGAAACAAAATTTTACGAACAAAAATTAAAAGGTACAAAAACAAAAACACAATATTATAGAAAACAATTTCAAGACTGTAGAGTGTAAACAAGGTTCCCACTGTTTCGAGGATTTATTTCCTTTAACCTGCTGAAAAACTGAATTCACTCTTTGATATAATAAAAGTTATTTACAATTTCTGTTGTAAGCTCACAAAGCCAGAGTCAATATTATCAGAATGATTAAAAACCAGGCTATTAGGCTATTATTACTTTGTGAAGATTTTTGAGGCACCTTTGTTTTATCGTATAAGAAAAACTTTCTTTTTCATCACACATTTTAAAAATTGTGTTTTGAAAGTATCATTCATACTGCTGTTTGATGATCCAGTTTTTCAATTATTATGGGAAGAGCTAGTTGGGGGTGGGGGTAAATCCTACTTTGTGAGGGACGCCATTTAGGTAACCACCTCAACCTGTGATTTATGCCATCTTTGTATGTCACTGCTAACTTACAGACTTCAGTCTTTAAATCTTTTGAGCCCATCTCATCTATTTTATATGGAAAGATAAACTTGTTACTAATTTTGTCCATTGCCTGGAACTGAATTTTTAGTGCATTCATCTATATTAGAAATTATTTTAAGTGACAGGAAACATTCAATATACAAATAATGTTTTTTGTCATTTTGCTGTACAGGTCCGCAATGTACGCGTATCGTGTGTTCCTATTCAGTTTGAATGTTTTAATTGTGTTTTGAGTGTTTAAATGTTTTTGTCCCTTCGTGTGTGTTGTTTTATCGTTTGACAAGATGTGTGAACATCAATAGATGTAGTTTCAACAATATTTGAAGGATCTGATGATGACATAACAATGTCGAAACTCGAGTTATCCTAAATTTGGATACATAAGAAGTGTGACGAAACGTAATTAACCTATTTTATAGTCATAACCACTTCTGGAGGCAATAACAATGTTTAAATTAAAGACAAAATTATGCCTAAAATCTATAGCATGGAAAATTTTCTAGTTTTCAATAAATTAACAGATTTTTTTAGGCTACCACATATATTAAAAGTATCAGGTCAGCAGGTCTGATAAAAAAAAAAGGCTGAATTACCAAAATGTACAATAACATAAATGTTTGGATTATCAACAATGTCGAAATGTATAAAAGGTCCAATGGACAAAATGCCTAATTTTGTCTTTGCCTAAGCAAACTATTTTATATATTATATTATACTATATTTAATAATAAAAAAAAGTTGTTGGGTATCATTTTTAGCCAAGATCTCTGCTGTAACTGTTTCACAACATTCCATCACTTTTTGCGGCTTGAAGTAGGTCCCCGAGGGTGGGATTCGAAACATTGCCGACGATGTCACTGTTGTATAGCAACTGACAACGGCCTAACAATGTGGTTTTTAATTATTTTATAATCACAACTTAAATTCATTTTGTACTGAACGTCTATTGTGTCCCGACACCCACAGAAATTAACAAGCAAAATAATTTGCCATAAATTCCAAATTCATAGGTTTTAACTTCCATAACAACATTTGTACCTAAAATTTATGGGTTCTGTTGTTTGTAGTATGTTTAGGAGTTTGTGTGTCACCTGTGAATTTTTTGTTGGCAGCTTGTGTTATGGTTGCAGCATTGCACAACCATCGATACAGAATAATTAAACTGTAAAATAATAAACAGAAACATTAACAGTTAAAAGTTTCATGAATTTCAACTCAAAACATATTAGTTTCTATGCGGGAAAGTTCATGTACAATTCAAATGTGGTGCGCAGGCTGGTGATTGTACACCGAGTGTCACTTCAAGATTAAGTGGCAGAGTTTACTACACAAACATATGGAAGGGCATCTGTTACTCTTCATGGCTTCATTGTGCTCAGTTTAGAGTTTACTTTAGTCGAAGGTAAACGTTACCCTTGTTTGACGTTATAAAATGGGAATAATTTTTTGTAACTGTGGCTGTGATAGTAAAGTGTCATTCAACTGTGTATGGGTGTTAGTTTTTTTTTTGTATCGGCTATCTGAGGACCACATGCCAATTTCAATTCTTTATTCTTTGTTCTTTTTTTTCTCCAATATTCTTTCATCTTTTCACTGTGTCTCTTCTTCCTGTCTTCAGTCCACTTTCTACCTGCGCTTTTCTCTCTCCTACCCTGGAGTTTTTCCATTTTTAACAATTTTTCCCAAAAAACGTCTCTTTCAATTGCTTATTCTGCGTTTATATTATTTTGTTCTAAATCATTTTGGACTTCTTTAATCCAACTTGATGTTGACTTCTTCCCCCACAGATATTTGAAGATCTGCTTTGTTAACCTACTGTCGCCCATTCTATAACAATGTCCAAAAAATAATGGTCTTCTTTTTCTTATTGTTTCTGTTATATTTTCTATACTTTGATATATTTCATCATTACTTCTTAATTTACAACCTTCTGAAGTTTTTCGTGGGCCTAACATTTTCCTAATAATTCATCATTCCAATATTTCTAGTTTGTCTAAATTATAATTCAATGCTAGACATTCACTCGCATATAGGCATTCTGGCTTCACTACTGTACTGTAATGCCTTATTTTCGCATTTTTAGATATGCACTTTTTATTGTAAATATCTTTAGCTATACCATATACTCTTTCCATTTTATGAATCCTTTCTTCTACAGCAGATTTTTCTAAACCTGCTTAGTAATGTGTGTTAGTTATTATTTTGTTATAAACTTTTTGTTTGTTTAGTGCTGCTGTGTGCTTTTAAACCATGTCTGGTTTGTAAACAGCATGATACTGTTTAATTTTCACTGCATATTTAGTATTTGGTTACTGCAAAGTTAGTGATGCGTTTAGAAACCATTAATGACTACGTGAGAACATGGAATCTGGACTAGGTAGAAATATAAATTTTTTTTTTTTTTTTTTTTTTTTTTTTTTTTTTTTTTTTTTTTTTTACGAGGGAGACTGTGGAAAACTTATGTTCACCGCAGGAGGGTCCGCACTCCTACGGTGTGTGGGACTCACACCCACCAAAACCACAAACCCTGTTGTCCAACACGGCATGGATCCACCTTGGGACTCAGCTTTCGAAATACTTCAAGGTGGTGCCATTTGTACTTCGTCCTGTGGACGTACATCTGTTTTAACCCTTCAGCGGGTCCACGTTACCTGTTTCCTGCTATTCTGTCAGCGTTCCTAGCAAGATCATCTTTGGCTTATATAAATAATAATAATAATAATAATAATAAATAGGTCCTCACATTATAAATGGCCTCCGTCTTTTTGGGGAAAACACTAAATTTTTATTTTTCCATATGACAGCACCATGCATGATGCACATATGTAGGATTGCCTACATTTTACACGTATTCTTTGACCCCCCCCCCCAACAAAACCAACTACTGCAAACACAAAAATTTTGAACACCAGCTGCCACTTTTTGGTGGCTGGATTACTAAAAGAGTTTACCATATTAAATCAACTCAAGCATAATGTGTTAATTGTTACATATTTGTCTACTGTTCTTCAAATACCAAAAATGAATATATATGATGTACTTAACTACTTCTTTAGTACTTTGGTTTAATAATAATTGACATTTATTGTATGTAAATCTCACATTTTCTTTGGGTTTAAAAATCAATACTGTTTCAGTGATGTTGTAAATCTCTTTGAACCTTACACAGATAAAAGTACAACATTCAAACGTTAATCTCTCTCTCACTCTCTCCCTCTTGGTCTGTCACACACACACACACGCGCGCACGCGCGGGGGACAGAATCATGAAATTTGAAAAAAATCTTGATATTACAAAAATGGGAAAGCTATAGAAAACCCCACTATGGAGAAGTATCCTATATTATGCTCACAAGCCCACCAACTCCAGAAGAAACTAATAATATCATTGTTTATATGCATATAACATCAGGATTTTATATGCAATACAGTACATGTACATTGACATGAACTAAGCTTTTGTTACTGTAAAATGGAAAATAACTGAACCAATAGGATACCAGGGGTGCAGGAATGTTCAGACCCCTGAACAGACACAATTTTCTTGGTAGGAAATTTCCCCAAAACTAACACGACGGTTTATTATGTTTCACCAACAAATTTATTGTATGTGGTGAATGATAAAAAAGAGAAGTAATAAAAATTCTACGAGTCATTGCTTGCGAGGAGTGATGTTGCTATCTTTGTTCTCATTAAGATGAATGTTTCTTTTCAAAAATTAATTAAAGATTAATTATTCTAATTAATAAATTGTAAAAATGATGTGAATACAACATCAGTTGATATTTTCATTGTGATTTCTATTTTTGTCACTGATGAAAATTTCCCCGGGCAGCCCAAATTTCCCCCGAACCATGTTCACGGGTTCGGACATATTATGCACCCCTGTAGGATACTGATATTACTGAGCAAATTCTGCCGTTCCTTGAAATGGTACCACAATGCAATCTACTGTTTACTACTGATTTGAAAATAGTCCCAAAACCAAAATAGATTATGGAAACTAACGTTTTTGAATACTGTTATATTCAATTGATATAATCTACCTCACATCAACTGGTAGCGAGAATACAGTTAAATTAAACAAACACGCTATGATCAAATAGACACAATAATGTAAGAATAAATTGCTAATTAAAGACAAAACTTAAATAAAAAAACAGGATAATTTATTTAAAAATTGTAACTCATTAAAATACATAAATAATAATATATAAACATTAATTACTTTCAGTATAACCATCAAAACAGCTGATTATGCAACCAAATACTATAGCAATAGAAACATTTTAATCACAATACGAATTTCTTGCATTATTTATATGTTTTGTATTACATTATTCAATACTAGATTACTTCTGCAAGTATAGACTACTTTTATTATCTATTAGTCAGCATGCGAGTGTGTGTGTACATATAGTAGCAGGTTTTTTGGTCCAACCATGTATATGATTTTTTGTACTGCCGACATTTTGTTCCGTAATCTTGGAACACTTTCACGGCATGCAAGGCGAGCACGTTTTATATCTTGCTTCCCTTATGGTTATTGGCGTGTGAGGATTCGAACATGGAGATGACTGCGTTAAGGCCATTTGTTGTCTGTTAATTTGAAAACTGTTAGTTAGGAATTTCCAAGCTGTCGCTAATTTAGTATATTCATTTCTGTGACTGCCTCCTCCTTTCGGTAAATCTCGATGCTGTTTGATTACCATCCTGTTCTCGATTCAGTAATTCCTTGTACTGTCTGATTTTCTTATTATTAGTTCATGCCATGATTTTTGTGTTGAAAGTGTGTCGTCCTGTTCCTTTAGCATGTTGTCTTCTTGTTTTGCTAATGACAATTCATGCTCGCAGACACAATGTTTTTTCCCGAGTGGCCAATATAAAATCGGTTGTAGTTTTGCACAGTATTTGTTATACATCTTGTCTCTCTAAGTGTATAAGATCCTTTGGGTTCTGTAAAAAGACACTGATTTTTTTTATCATGTTGAATGCTGTCCTACACCTGATACACATTTCACAGAGTCAGTCTGTATCCTACATCAATGTATTTATATTAAAACCTCTGAAGATATCTTCAAGTTATTCAGTTCTTCACTGGGAACTGCAGAAGATGTTATATTTATGCACTAAACCTTTGATGATCCAGACTGTCTTTGTAAAATCTGGATAAAGAATAATATAATATAAAAATTATATTTGAATAAGAATTTTTTTTACTGTGTCATTATAATATACAAAAATAATAAAAATACAAGAGAACGTATAGCTTCAAATTTCAATGTGTAAAATGAAGAAATAAGTTTAATCCAAAAATCAGCATTAGAATTATTAGTAAAAAAAAAAAAAATCAGCTTATAATCTTCACAACACAGCATGGGCAAGATGCTGCCTGTTCCGCCTTCAAAGATCCTCCAGCCATCTCTTCCTGGATCTACCCACACACCTGTGTCCTATACGTTTGTATTTCCAGACTTGTTTGGCAAGTCAGGAATTGACATTCTTTCTAAGTGTTCTTTCTACTGTTGTTTATAATCTTTTAGTCTTTCATTCAAGTTAGAAATATGTAATTTTTCTCTAATGGCCTCATTTTTATACAGTCAAGTTTGGAACACCTTTTAACTCCTCTTAAGAACACCAATTGTTTTTGGATAAAAAAAATATATATATATATATATATATATATATTTGCTGGTAATTAATGCACAAAAAATACTGCACTTTTTCTCTGGCATCTTTCCCAGTGAGTCCATGGTTTCTCTTAATCTTCTTCCCAGATTATGAAGCCTCATTGCCTCATTGTCATCCTCCATGGTATCAAGTACACCTTA
Source organism: Magicicada septendecula (assembly GCA_034769895.1). Taxonomy (NCBI): domain Eukaryota; kingdom Metazoa; phylum Arthropoda; class Insecta; order Hemiptera; family Cicadidae; genus Magicicada; species Magicicada septendecula. The sequence continues at coordinate 4,008,393 of CM068367.1, forward strand.
CACAATTCATAATAACGATACTGTTTTATAATGAATGGTAGGCGGACCCTCTTCCACCATCGAATGTTTAATTTAATTCAATTCCCATGTGATATGGATAAGAATTAAGTAAACTGGGTGCACACAATCTCTGGAGGAGGAGATTGACCACGGGAAGACACGCTCTTCAATTTGATAAAATGTCTATATTAAGACAACATTCTTACACAAATGTTTACATACAATAATAATGGCCTTTAAAATATACAGCACATTAAATTTTATTAAATGAACTGAATCGTAGATAACATTTTATTAAAGAAATATTATTACAGTCTCCTACTATTTTCTACGTTTTTATTGTGTTTATCTTCTAAGCAAACATAAAACATCGAAAACAAATGGTGTACACACTATTATGGTTGCTGTTTGATATACTTTATTGTCAAATATAGTTTATTATCAGTAGGAACGAGCAATTTGGTATCAACGTGTAGTTTACTGGTGCTTAATCACTGCGCTGTGAACAATGAAACGCCAAGATATCGTACGCAAATGTGAAGCCATTTAAAAGAACAACATTAAATATACGTATACATTTGTCTACGGTGACAGATGTCCCAGAAAGTATATAGCAGTCTGTTTCACAAGACAGAAATACTTTGTATTTCACAAGACAGACTTTGTATTGTACACCAACAGGTAAAATAATATACTCAACAGAGACAGGGACAGGCAACGCTTCTCGCGTAAACCTTGGCGTAAGACAATCTAGAACAGAATTTCTTACATACTACTTTAGAACAGTCCACATATTCCACATAATAAAAAAACTGGAAAGAAACAAAATTGAGTTAACTCGACAATGGATTCCCAGTCACGTAAATATTACTGGTAACGAAAAAGCAGATGAGGTAGTTAAGGATGTAACTATGCTGTCCCCAATAGAGGAAAGTGTAACATCACTACTCGCTCCCACTTTGGATTTCAACAGAAGACTTACAGAGACATGGAAGGATCCATTTTTGAATGCCACCAAAGGTTCACCATACAAACAGTATGCCAATACACAAGATATCTCCATATATAGAAACATCCTAGAAGTGTTCAAACTTTCGGCTCCAGAGGAAGACTTGGCCATATCATAACCCTGTCATACTTGTACAAATTCAACTTGACCCAAACTGCTACAGGAGATCTTACAGCACATATTAGTGGATTGCCAGACAGACATCCCAGGAGTGCCAAGACTGAAAACAACAACTCATATTGGACAGTGGCGGCTCATCAGGGGAGGCTAAGCCTCCCCAGTGAAATTTAGAAAAGTAATAAAAATAAACAACTAGTAATAGGCTCTATTTTTTATTGTAACTGAACCTGTAATCACAATTTTGGCTTTAAATTACCTGATTACTTATAAAAATACTTTTGAATCGTGCGTTATCAATAATAATAGCACAGAATAGTAGCAGACAGAGGCAGGGATCTGAGTAGCTGCCGTAGTACTCGTACAGTTATGCGAGAACTATGCCCGGCAGGTGGTGGGGGGATGCTAGTGCATCTGTAACCGTCCCTGGGTGGCAACGAGTGAGTTAGCCTGTCGGCACGGTTTAATGTGGTTTGTGTTAGTTTTATGCAGTCTTTACATTCTCGTGTTCCTTGTGAGTGTACATATTTCATCTTGGCACGTATTTATGATCTCTACTACGAGGATAAAATGGATTTAACAGAAGAAAATGAAAGTGATGTTGCAGTATCAAACAAAGGCATTATCACAATACAACACTACTGGATAAACTGTTCCCCAGTTAAGTGACTTTGAGAGAAATGAAATACTGAAAAGTGGCCGACCTACGAGAAAATTTTGTGTTTTATAATGAACAAAAACCAATCTAGAACTTTCCAGTCGTCATTCCAGTATGATCAACATAAATGGCTACGTGGTAGTGGAGTAAATTTGAAGTTATCTGCTGGCTCTGCTTACTGTTAAGCACAAACAAGACTATATGGTCTGCTGAAGGCTAACAAGTAAATGTATCACACCTTACAAACGTTGTAAAAATCAGATAGCTCCCATATTTAAGAGTGAAATAACAAGTGTTGGGGGGGGGCTACGACGGAGTGTGGCTCAGGTGACTGTCTCGTAGCCTCTCCATCTTCAGGGCACACTGGCCGCCACTGGTTTCTGGACACCTGCTGTCACAAGGAAGTTCAATGGAAGGACTAGTGGATGGTCATGTGGCTTGGCCTGTTTGGTGGCTGGTTGAACTGAGACAACACTACACTACCAGTCTGCTTTATGGCACAGGAGCCACCACGGCACAAGATGAAGTCTGGCTGGCTATCCAGCTCCATGATACCAATGTGAATCTCATTAATGGTGTCATTACTTGGCTGGGTACCATGGTGGCGGTGTTTTTCAAAGAGTGATTACAAAAGCCGTGTATAAGTGAACACAGGTAGTGATTGTGAGGAAATGTAATTCAGATGTGTTCAAAACTTTCTCTCTTTCTTCGATTCTAGCTAACCATGGGCCATGTGAAATAACTTCGTGATTTTCCTTCTTTTCTCATTTTTCTGTACACAAGTTTTGTAAATAACAAAGTATTTTTCCTGTAGTATCGTTTTTCTTTAACAGCCAATTGCAGCTTAATTTCTGGATAGCTCTTGTACTTACACATAATCAAATTGTGATAGTGATATATCATGAAATATGACCAAAGAAAATTTTGAAAAATTATCTGGTCCTGATTGGCTTCTCGAACATTTCAATACATTCAGCATCTACTCTTTGCCATATGGTATGGTTTGTGAACCACAGGACTTAGTAGTAAAGGTTTATAAGGAGTGAGAGTGTGCAGAAGTGGTGCTGAGAGTGTTGACATTTGTCATGCAGCTTCAGGCATGTTCAGAGAACTCACAATTACTTCTCGCTGCTTTCTCTAAGTACACCTTGTAAGTAAAAATCAAGACATTCTTGAAACTGGACTCTCCCAATGAGCAAATTGCTACAAAGTTACATCGAAACTTGCTAAACTTTCATTATCTGTATTTTGGAGCCATCTTTTGCTGGTGTTTTTACAGCTTTCCTTATCACGTTAACACAATTATATACTTTTCTTAGTATAATGACTGAATGGGTAGTGGAAAGAACTCTAATACAGATTTCAGAGTACTCCACAGTATTCCATTAACAATGATTCCTAACATCTCGGCAATACTCAAAAAGCACTATCGGTAAATTATTAATACTTAAAACTAACTAAATCAGAATATATATCCAGGTGTTCAAAGTTTTGTCTATGAATTTTTAACATGGAATTATTTATTTTACTTGCCCAAAATATGTGTCAATTTTCAATTAATTTTTTGTGTTCAATTTTATTTTTGTATTGTGATGGAAAAAAATGAAGTTTTTCGAATATCATTCATCACATTAATGGCATCCAAATTATGTATCTGTGAAGCTGGTATTATTATCAATTTGTTGGAACCAAACGTTGCCCCCTATTTCAAAACATATATCATTTAATTATAAATATGCCACGGACTACATTCTTTCCAAATGGCTTTTTTCATGCCCAGTAGTAACAACTTGATGTTTAAATGTTATCAGTCTAAATAATGTTTAATACAACATTTTTAAATAAGCTTAGTAATGCGTTCTTGTTATTGTCTTCAGATCACTTACTTAAGAGGGATACGACACAAGTTTTAGAATTCAATGCCTCACAAACGTGCAATCTTCTTGTTTTCAATGTGCTTGTGCGCGTACAATACAGATGACATTGATGGGTGATACGCTTGAATAATTCCAAGTATCAGTTACACACAACTTGAGATAGGCCAGCCTACTCATCCGTGATGAGAAAACATAATCCATCAGCCAGAGTCCTTGTGAGTGATTTTGTCTGTCAATGAATTATCTGTATCATTACCATATGAGTAAGTAGACTTTGACTATAATAATAATAATAATTATTATTATTAAAATATATATAGCTGGTAATCACACACACACACACACACACACACACACACACACACACACACACACACACACACACACACACACACACACACACACACACACACACACACACACACACACACACACACACACACACACACACACACACACACACACACACACACACACACTTTTTATGTGTGTGTAAAGAAATTTTTATTAATAAGGACGGCCTTAAAAAAACACCAGCTCCAGCCTTGGTAGTAGTGTCAAAGGGAGATACATGTTTTGATATTCAACTTATTCATTATTATTTACTACAATTTTTAGTTAAAATATGTGTTGTTACATCAAGACTAAAACAATGACAATGAACGCACTTAATCATCAAACAATTAAAACACACAATAAACGAATTGAAGATACAAATGGGTTCTCTTATTTGGGGAGCATCCCACAATAAGTACACATGGTATAGAAGAACTATGTAGGTGTTTTACGAGTCTACAAAGCCAGAATTCCTTTTGAAACTCTAAAATATGTATATGGAATAGTCTGTCTATTCGACAACAAAAATGCAGATGAGAATTTGGAACACTCAACATTCAGTCAGTCCTACTGTACACACGTAAAACATAAGAATCATTTAGCACAATGGATAGGAAGTTCAAAAATAGATGTTTCAGAACGGGAAGATTACCGAAGGTCTGGACAGATTTAATTGGCACAAGAACAGAGGTGGATAAGACATGGAAATGGATCAGGATGTTACAACACTGTTTAAAAGAGAAGAATCTAACATAGTGAGAAAGCCATTAGACTGGCACCCACAGTGTACCAGACAGAGAGGGGTCAAGAACTACATGGCCCATACGAAGTAACAATGGATCAGGTTGTTACAACACTGTTGAAAAGAGAAGAATCTAACATAGTGAGAAAGCCATTAGACTGGCACCCACAGTGTACCAGACAGAGAGGGTTCAAGAACTACATGGCCCATATGAAGTAACAATGGATCAGGATGTTACAACACTGTTGAAAAGAGAAGAATCTAACATAGTGAGAAAGCCATTAGACTGGCACCCACAGTGTACCAGACAGAGAGGGGTCAAGACCTACATGGCCCATATGAAGTAACAATGGATCAGGATGTTACAACACTGTTGAAAAGAGAAGAATCTAACATAGTGAGAAAGCTATTAGACTGGCACCCACAGTGTACCAGACAGAGAGGGGTCAAGAACTACATGGTCCATATGAAGTAACAATGGATCAGGATGTTACAACACTGTTGAAAAGAGAAGAATCTAACATAGTGAGAAAGCCATTAGACTGGCACCCACAGTGTACCAGACAGAGAGGGGTCAAGAACTACATGGCCCATATGAAGTAACAATGGATGAGGATGTTACAACACTGTTGAAAAGAGAAGAATCTAACATAGTGAGAAAGCCATTAGACTGGCACCCACAGTGTATCAGACAGAGAGGGGTCAAGAACTACATGGCCCATACGAAGTAACAATGGATCAGGTTGTTACAACACTGTTGAAAAGAGAAGAATCTAACATAGTGAGAAAGCCATTAGACTGGCACCCACAGTGTACCAGACAGAGAGGGTTCAAGAACTACATGGCCCATATGAAGTAACAATGGATCAGGATGTTACAACACTGTTGAAAAGAGAAGAATCTAACATAGTGAGAAAGCCATTAGACTGGCACCCACAGTGTTCCAGACAGAGAGGGGTCAAGAACTACATAGCCCATATGAAGTACCAATGGATCAGGATGTTCCAACACTGTTGAAAAGAGAAGAATCTAACATAGTGAGAAAGCCATTAGACTGGCACCCACAGTGTACCAGACAGAGAGGGGTCAAGAACTACATGGCCCATATGAAGTAACAATGGATCAGGATGTTACAACACTGTTGAAAAGAGAAGAATCTAACATAGTGAGAAAGCCATTAGACTGGCACCCACAGTGTTCCAGACAGAGAGGGGTCAAAAACTACATGGCCCATATGAAGTAACAATGGATCAGGATGTTACAACACTGTTGAAAAGAGAAGAATCTAACATAGTGAGAAAGCCATTAGACTGGCACCCACAGTGTACCAGACAGAGAGGGGTCAAGAACTACATGGCCCATATGAAGTAACAATGGATCAGGATGTTACAACACTGCTGAAAAGAGAAGAATCTAACATAGTGAGAAAGCCATTAGACTGGCACCCACAGTGTACCAGACAGAGAGGGGTCAAGAACTACATGGCCCATATGAAGTAACAATGGATGAGGATGTTACAACACTGTTGAAAAGAGAAGAATCTAACATAGTGAGAAAGCCATTAGACTGGCACCCACAGTGTACCAGACAGAGAGGGGTCAAGAACTACATGGCCCATATGAAGTAACAATGGATCAGGATGTTACAACACTGTTGAAAAGAGAAGAATCTAACATAGTGAGAAAGCCATTAGACTGGCACCCACAGTGTACCAGACAGAGAGGGGTCAAGAACTACGTGGCCCATATGAAGTAACAATGGATCAGGATGTTATAACACTGTTGAAAAGAGAAGAATCTAACATAGTGAGAAAGCCATTAGACTGGCACCCACAGTGTACCAGACAGAGAGGGTTCAAGAACTACATGGCCCATATGAAGTAACAATGGATCAGGATGTTACAACACTGTTGAAAAGAGAAGAATCTAACATAGTGAGAAAGCCATTAGACTGGCACCCACAGTGTACCAGACAGAGAGGGGTCAAGAACTACATGGCCCATATGAAGTAACAATGGATCAGGATGTTACAACACTGTTGAAAAGAGAAGAATCTAACATAGTGAGAAAGCCATTAGACTGGCACCCACAGTGTACCAGACAGAGAGGGGTCAAGAACTACGTGGCCCATATGAAGTAACAATGGATCAGGATGTTACAACACTGTTGAAAAGAGAAGAATCTAACATAGTGAGAAAGCCATTAGACTGGCACCCACAGTGTACCAGACAGAGAGGGTTGAAGAACTACATGGCCCATATGAAGTAAAAATGGATCAGGATGTTACAACACTGTTGAAAAGAGAAGAATCTAACATAGTGAGAAAGCCATTAGACTGGTACCCACAGTGTACCAGACAGAGAGGGGTCAAGAACTACATGGCCCATATGAAGTAACAATGGATCAGGATGTTACAACACTGTTGAAAAGAGAAGAATCTAACATAGTGAGAAAGCCATTAGACTGGCACCCACAGTGTACCAGACAGAGAGGGGTCAAGAACTACATGGCCCATATGAAGTAACAATGGATCAAGATGTTACAACACTGTTGAAAATATAAGAATCTAACATAGTGAGAAAGCCATTAGACTGGCACCCACAGTGTACCAGACATAGAGGGGTCAAGAACTACATGGCACATATGAAGTAACAAGCACTGGCAAAATGTACACACTGATAATCACATTTTTTCAAAAAATCATTTGCTAAGTTGTTATAATTCATTCCCGGGCTGTTTGTCTGTGGTCCATTGTTTTCAACAAAAACAGACGTTTCAGCAGTGCCATCGACTGCCATCATCAGTCTAAATTTGAGCTTTGCTAACATAGGGTGGTAGATGTTAGTGACCACAGTACTCTGGTTAAGGCTGGAGAATTCCCATGAACACCACTCCCCAAAATTCTCCTAACTGCCACGATACAGTCATAAATCAACCACCAGCCAATCAGAAAGAAGAACGTGTATTAGAGGCTCGCAACACACCTTGCAACAGAGTACTTAATGACAGGCTTTCACCCCGCGATCGCAGCATGTTTCTGGATCTGGACGGACTCCATATAAACGCGAGGGAAATACGCACTCACCACTTCACTGTTTCAAAAACACTACAGGTTTTGTATGTGTATAAAGTATCACATTGTAGCTGATTTTCCCAGCTACTGGAGTTTTCAGACTACTTTTGAGAACCATCAGAGTGTGCAGCAATAAACACTGATACCCTTTCCTCATTTAATCTTTTGTTACGATACACTTCCATTTTGAAAACATATGACTTGAGTAACATCAACCTGGATACCAGTGCTTCCCCCAAATAGATGACGGAACTATTAAGGCCAAAACAATGTCATCACAATAGTCCTATTTGCTTCAAGAATTGATAAAAACTAATAGACAATTCTAATGGAAGACGGTATTATGAGGATATATGGTGTCCAAGCTTAAGGTGTTCCCATTGGTTAAAAAGTTCACAAGTATCAGAACAGATGTATGGAAAATGACTATATATAACAAAGGCCATATTTTGTATGCTTCACAGGGTAGTCGTAATGTAGGAAGGTTACATCGTAAAACGATGGTCTGGTTTTCAGCTCAACCTGAAATATTTGTACAATTTAATTCACAATGAGTATATGAGGGTTTTGAAACTGCAGCAGATGTCTATGACTACTCCAGGATGGATGAAGAAGAAGGTATTATGTGGGATTTGAGCAGAATAAATTGGGTATTTATGAAGGTTAAACATTTGAGATGTGCAGCGTCCTGGACAAAAAGCACAAATTTGTGTGCTATATACAGGGTAGCACTATAACAGGGGTTTACAGACCCCCACCACACACAGCAGGTCATCATCATCATCATCATCATCATCACCACTCCAAGGACTAGGCCTTAGACCTGTTCTGGAACCTATCTCCTCCTCAGTCTACTGACACATCTCTTCCCAGTAGGGTGATAACTCAAGGCAGCCACAGGTAGACGGATATCAGGCATGCGATTCAAGTGTTCGCACCATCGCGTCTAATATCCTCATTCCTTCTCCAATCCAAAAGAGAACAACCTTGCATCCCTCTTAGAAATTTCATTACCAAGAGGCCATGCCTCACTAGCATACAGGAATGTGGGGACAGCCACAGTTTTATAAAATTTCATTCGGGTATCCTTCCGTGTTTTATTTTTCAGATACCTATGAATCGTTCCACAAATGCATCTAAATTTTGTTAGTTTATGTGCTGGATATCTCCAACAGCAGGTCATTAGTTATATTAATTGGGGACAGGAGCAACCAATTAATTACTTTGTCTGGTTAAATGTTTTGGTAGCGAGTCTGCATATTGTTTAAGATACATTACTCTAACTTACCATAACTTAAGTTCAAATTTAGCAGAACTATTTTGACTATTTTGTTTACTATTTAAAAAGCTGTATTACCAATGAACATGTATTTACTTAACAATGAAGGCTGTATTACCACTTAATTAAATGTAGAAAACAATAACACTATTGTAAGTGTGCAAGTGTATTACTTACAGGCCTACACATTTAGAAAAAATAAGGAAGTTTCTTTCAGTTGAAGTGAAACAACTTGCTTTCACAATGCAACATCATAAAATGATGTTACAACTGAAACACTAGCAGCATCACATTCATTTTTGCTATTTTTTACTTTTCATTCTATTACGTTAACAAGTACAAATGGTGATCATTAAATATTCAGGCCTTTTCGTGGGAAATTTTAACACTTATTTTAATACAGAAGATTTTAAAATCAAACCACTAGTCTATAATTAAAGTGTATACACTATAGACAAACAAAACTTACCAAATACAAATTTTCGGTTTTGGTACAAACGGATCGTTGAGGAACTTCCTAAGTATCTGAGTGCAAGTTTCAGCGACCTGTTGTAAAGGCAATGTTTCCATATATTCGGCTTCGCGACCCGACACCCAGCCCAGCAACAGAGTTTCAGTCACTTTGGAAAACGAGTAGATCTTCCTGAACCATGTCTGTGACAAATCGTCTGTTGTAAAACACACAAACCAGGCTTATTATTACCATGAACATAGAATATAAAAATATTCAAAAGGCTCAGTAGCAGGCAAATAGGTACAGTCCCTGGCTACTAATCTAAGAGGTCATGCGTTTGATTCCCTGCCAGCACCATAAAGGTTGTCAGGATTGTTCTGCAGCCCCCAGTTTACGAAAATGAGTATTTGAGATACATCTTGGAGCAATAATGTATGAATGAAGCGGCTTCTTTCCTTGAATGCCATGTGGCGTCCAGCCTGCCTGGTTGTTCTAAGCTACGAGGGCTATTCAGAAAGTAAGATCCGATAAGATATTAAAGGAAACTAAGAATATATTTACAGAACATTTTTATTGCTATTTGAAGTACATACCTTAAACTACTTTTCTATATCATTTCCATCATTTTTGAAACACTTTTCATAGCTAAGCACCAGGCCCTGTATACCTCCGTGGTAGAAATTTCCTCACTTGTGATTTCTGACATCATTGTCCACCAAGGAAGGATTTCCCATGAATGAAAAGGTGATATTTGCTTGGCATGTGGTCTGGGTTGTAAGGCGGATGATCAAATTGTTTTCCAGCCAAACTTTGTGAGGAGATGCGTGCAGTTGCAGCGGCAATGTGTGTGCAGCGACATGATTCATCGCAATGCCCCGGGTAAGCATCCTGTGTCGCTTATTCTGGATAGGACTAAGCAAAAAAGTTCTATCCATCTTGGTACCAATGAATCGCTGACTGCTTCTTCTCCATAAATATCAAAAATCTGACGGTGAATTTGAATCATTTTAATGCCTTTCGCATTCAAGAACTGAATCATATACCTACTTTCACACGCAGTGGGCGTCTCAAATTTCTTCGACATTATAAACATGTCCAATGAAGCTTAATCAGTGCACAGTTGTTTACAAATGGCATTCCTGGCTTGCCAAAGAATCAACAAACTGGCTGTATGTGACAGCATCGATACCGCGGCAATATTAAAACATCGGTATAGAGAACCATACATGACTTCCATGTTCTACAATTTAAATTTAAAAGTATTTTCTAAATGAAATATCTCCATAGGAACTACTTCTTTCTACTTCTTGCTTCAGCCTTAGCCACAGTACTGTGGTCACTAACGTATACCACTGCATGTTAGTCCACTCGATTTTCACTGACGATGGCAGTCAATGGCACTGCCGAAATGTCTGGTTTTGCAGAAAACATTGGACCACAGCCAAACACCTCAGGAAGGAATTTTAACAACAAGCTACTTCTTTGTTGCCAATAATGTAGTATACATATAAAAAATCGGTATGGAGAACCATACATGACTTCCATGTCCTAAAATTTATATTCAAATCATTTATATATTAACTAAGTGGATGCTTGAGTTCTGAAGAAATGACGTATCAGCTAAAATGGTACCCCCATGTCAGGTGGGTGAAGACTATCCTCAACCTTCGTGAGGAAGGATTGTACTTTTGAATAAAATGTTTATAGGTCAAACGAAGAGCTGGCCAAAGGGAGCTGCGATCTGATTCCTGTAATGAACTTAGGCTCTCGCTGTGAGTTATCGGCCGAGGGTGAATGATGTCTATAGTGTTATCAAAGTCTTTCCTGTTAATACAAACTAGTCATTTTTCTTTTTTTTAAATCGAGTCTTTCTTTCTTTCCATTCGTCTTCTGAATTCCAGAACGACGATTCTGTTTACCCGTATAATTATAAATTTCTCAGCAAAACATTTCTTCCTTAATACGTTTGTGTCTTCTGTTTAACACCCACCCACATTTCTGATCCATGTCATACCACTATATTCCACACAGGCTAGTAAATAACTAGTCATCAGGGAGGTCAAAATATTATCCAGGAGGGGCAAACAATTTTCCATAGGAGAAAAATATTTATATATTTTTCATACATACACACATGCACATATTAGTTTGTAATTCTTATATTATAACAGAAATAAGTACACAGATTGTATTAATTTATTAAAGCATGTATTGCTTCACAATATGCATAAAATTAATGGCTTGTAAAAGTTAATGTTTGATCTCCATTAAGTAGGGCTCAAGTTTCCAAAGTTTTAATATTATTATTATGTCCGTAATCAAAACATCAGAGCAGGTTTTAGTATGTATGGGGGTACACCGTGGAAAAAATTCAACATTCCCTATGGAATGTTGCTCAGAGTAAAGCTGTGAATCTACAGTGTATGTTTCACAGAACAAACACGCGAAAAAGAAGGATCGCTCTGAAGTCTCTCATGGACCCTGAGCATCTTGCAGAGGGTTCACTCCCTAAAGACGAAAAGTCTGTTTATGAACCGTTCCTCTGTAAACACGCGCAGTTACACTGGTGAGCGATCCACAGGAAGCAAATCACTGTCCACGCTGGATACCTTTTTGGCTTGCACACGTTGTGTTGATGTGGGTTTCGGCACTTTCCATTTAAAAACCGTGCAAATGTAAGAAAATAAAAATGAGTGAGGCCAGAAATAACGCAAATTTTGTGTGTGTGTGTGTGTGTGTCCTGCCTGCCTTTTTATTGCAATAATCACAATAATAAAACTTTGGGAATGTAAACATTACATAATTGAGATATGCTTGCCTGCCAGGAACGATATGATTTCACTCATAAGATTTAAATTAAAATGAAAAATATAGAATTTTGTTAAAGTGAAATGAAATGTTTCCATAGAAACTACTTCTTTGTTGTCAACAACGTATTACACATATAAAACTTATAAAATTTACTTACTCCATCATCAACTACCATTTTAATTTATAAAAAAAATTACCCCCTCCCCCTTCAACTACCCTTTTCATTTATAGACATTTCATCTACCTTTCTACAGTGGTATATATTTGACCTTCTTTTCAGGATACTTTATTTATCAAAATTAAGTACTTTACTCTTATTTAAATATAGCCTAAAACATTGCAGGTAAACTACCCCTTCCCCTTAACTGATCTTCACCAAAATCAAAATGCGAAGATCAATAGTCCTCTACAATTCAGGCATGTATGCAAAAAATTATTTGATTCTGTCTGAATTTGCGGCAGTCATTGTTTGCCAAAGAAAAAATTCTACACACACACGCACACACATTTCGAAAAATGGCTTTTCTTCATGTTTTGAGGGTAGTACAATCAGAATCAGCCCTTATCTCGAACACAATTTTTTCACCATCACCATACTTCCATTTCCTTAAGGAACATGGAAGTAAAAATGGCACTTTATTTCTGAATAACCCTCGTATTTCAGTGGTGAAAAACAAGCCATTATTAATCTAATATTATTAAATACAGATTATACATGACAATCACAATAATAGTAAATGTTCAATGTTTTGTAAAAGATTACACGCTGTTCCGTACATTATAGTGCCCCTTCTGGAACTATATTATATGAGATCTTACAATGAAGATACAGTACAGCACTGAGTATCCAAACCATCAAATATTTCACCTTGCTGAAAACACAAATCCTCAAGTAACAATGTTATTATTGTCATCCATACTCACTGCATTGATGAAGTCCCTCATTCGCACACTATGCGCCGCCTTCCCTTCCACTGTCCACCCCTTCCTTCCTTGTCTTCTTCTCACCGCAGAAAACCTCAAGATTTTGAATTTTGTTTTTGTATGTATTTCTATCCACACAGTCGTTCAAAGAGATACCCAGTCATATTATCATTTTGTGTTATAAGAAAGAAATAAAACAGAAAACTTACTGATTATTGTTTTTTTTTTAACACCGCAATAATTCTTAAGCATACAGACAAGAAATGAATTGACAACAGTAAGACAAAACAAACTAGTAGTACTAGACATTGTTATCAATCATCACTGTAGTTTGCATGTCCTATTTCTAACAGTAGCCTAACTTAAAAACAGTCAACTTGTCTTGTTAAAATGGTTGAAAATTCAGCTTCAAATTTAGTGAAAATAACTAATAAATATAAACGAATTTTTTATCATGCCTAAATTACCCCAAAGTATATTGTGTCTAAGCATTTAAAAAAAAAATTCTTCATCCTAAACGCTTTATTACAACTTTAAATATATAATGACAAGTGCATGGAGCTTGAAATACACGTATTATAGAAACCATAAATTCAGTATTGACACTACATTTAAATATTTAAACACTTCATGCTGCCTATCCTACGAGGGTAAATCGAAAAGTAAGTTACACCCTAGCCGCGTTCCTGTACTAAAAGAGATAAAAAAATTTCCCTTGGTGGTAACACGGTCCATATTGTTGTCTCCCCACTCCCCAAGCGGCAGCGCTGTAGCTGGTTTAGTATGCGAGTAGACACCGTGTGAGTATGGCGCATCGTATAGAGGTGTCCAACGTTGAAGTGCGCTCCATCATCCGATTTTTGTGGGCAAAACATTACAATCGGAGTGAAATTCATCGGCAAATTGTCGAAGTTTATGGTGAGAATGCGATGTCTCAGCCCATGATCGCGAAATGGTGCCAGATGGAAGAACGAATGTGACCGACAGTCCGCGCGTCGGGCGGCCTTCAACTGTGAACACTAGCGACAACGCGGGGCGCGTGAATGAAATCATTCTTGCCAACCGCTGCGTTAAAATTAAAGAGATTGCAAGTGAACTGAACATCGCCTGTGGTAGTGCATCTGTGCTTATTCACGATCAGCTGGGTTATCGTAAGGTGTGCGCGCGCTGGGAGCCACGCATGTTAAGCGACACGCAGAAAAATCAACGTTTTGAGGCTGCGCTGTCGTTTCTCCAGCGTTATTCGACGGATGGTCCACAGTTTTTGAGCAGAATCATCACAGGAGATGAGAGCTGGGTGCACCATTACACTCCCGAGACAAAACGGACATCAAACGAATGGAGACACAAGAATTTGCCACAGCCAAAAAAAGCCAAAACAATTCCAGCGGTTCGAAAGGTTATGCTAACGGTCTTTTTCGATTCCGAAGGCGTTGTGTACAGTGAGTTTACGCCACGAGGAACAACAATCAATGCCGCATCGTACAATGATACGTTAAAAACGTTGCAAAAAGCGATTAAAGATCGAAGGCCTGGAAGATTGAGTGATGGAGTTGTTTTTCTCCAAGACAACGCTAACCCCCATACAGCTGGTGTGACGCAAGAGTTGCTGCGAAAATTCAAGTGGGAAGTGTGGCGCCATCCCCCTTACAGCCCCGACCTGGCACCCTGCGACTATCACCTTTTTGGTCCTCTTAAACAAGACCTGGGGGGCCAGCGTTTCGCTACAGACGATGAAGTGAAAGAAGCAGTCTCAAAGTGGTTAAAACAAATTGGACGAAATTTTTACGAACGTGGAATCGAGAAACTGGTCACACGATATGAAAAGTGTTTGGAAAAACTTGGCGGCTATGTCAAAAAATAGATAAATGTTCCTACTTATTTGTTCAATAAAAAAATTTTTGTTTAATGTATTTTTTTTATAGATGGGGGGGGTGTAACTTACTTTTCGATTTGCCCTCGTATGTTCAATTATATTATAATTTAAATCTGTTGTGTTTGAATGTCTCAATTTTTGTATATCCAAACAACCTGGGTCCCATTAGCATAGGACAAGTGATGCTGAAGAAGTTTGTCTTGGTCAATAGGGGTGATTCCCTTACTCTTTCTACCTTCCATAACTCTTTACAATTTATTGTTCTCTCCATACTTCTCAGTACTTTTTGCCCCATTTTCCAAGAAGATGAACAAACATGTTGTTGTTGTTGTTTTCCAATGGCTCCCCTTTGGTACATTTAACCAACTTGGTAGCGGGCTTCCCAGTAAATACCACTGTACATTCTGAGTTCTTGCATTTCCCAGTGTGACGGTACGAACGTCCGTCCTAAGGAATTATGGTGTTCAAGAATTATGTATTGTATTTTTTATTGTATTTATACCTATAAAACATGGTTAGGTCAACTTCCCCCATGTCTGAATAAACGACGCAGTTTCATCTATACAAGTCATCTCAAGGCCACGGGCGTACGTGCAAAATAAAACGCACTCGATGGTTGCATGAATCGACAAAGCCAAATTGTTATAACAGACTATGACACATGTCATAGTGATGACGAGAAACAATGTCGTCAGCTGTCTCGAACAAAGGTTTAATAACAAGTACTCCCCACCACCTGTCGACAATACGACAAAATGTCGCCCCAGTCTGCAGAACTTTGTCATGGCGACAACATGTAAAATTTTTGCTGGCCCAAAATAGCCAGTTAAAGTGTTTGTTTGAATCCAAAATGTAATTAAAAAGTCAATAGTGAACAACTAACAGTGACCATCATGTAAATTCAGTGAAAGAACAGACGAAAGAGAGATAGTACGACCAACAACTAAGTACGCCAACCATCGGCCAGATCATGGAGAACGTCTGAACTGCAGAGTAACAACATTTCAGGAAAGTCCTAATTCACATTACTATTAGATTATCAAAATTAGAGCTCTAAATTCTGACAAATAAAAATTTAAATGCATAAAAAATAATACCTGTAACGATAGTATGTGAGAGAGAGAGAGAGAGAGCGAAAGAGAATGCCGGCAACCATTAAACTAGACATTGGTTTATGTGTGGTAAAAAGGGGATATATAAAATAAATGATTAAGTAAGATCGCAATTGCAACATAAAAATGTTCTTTTGTCTTAGTATGTTCAATTACATAACATAGAAAACACTAACGGTAATTAATTATGAATAGCGGAACTGCAGAGCTGCCATTTTATTAGATATGACTCCGTTCTGAGCTAAGCTTTTGTAACGTGATTGAGAATATACAGAAAAATTAAACTAGTGTTTTATCGTAAACCAATGTGTATGAATCGTTATTTCCATAAACCCGACTGCTTCTGCCTCTCGTTCAACGATACTTTGGAACCCTTAGGTGTAAATAAAATAACCAATGTTGACGATCTGAACACGTGGCTACCGGAAGTATGGTACATCAAACACGAGGCAGGCAAATAAAGTATAATATTATTGTATGTATTCATAAATATATTTATCAATATATGGTAGAAAGTAACAATGGCGCCCGAACAGGGACTTTATATACCGTAATAAATTATTTTATATAAATGAACCAGAGTACGGAAGCAGACGGGTAGCAAAATACAAATAACACATAAACAACATAGGTTACTACAATTGTAGGTTATGTTGTCGTTAAGTTGAAATATAAACCAACAGTTGACCAAATATTATATTAAAATGACAAACAATAGTGAAATAAGCGTAACAGAATCAGAAATAATGGGTGAAAGTATTCACTCGACACCAGCCCCAACAAAAAGAGTTGAGGAGAATGACGTAATAAAAATGATGAGATTACTTTTTGATGAAAAATTTAACGAACAGAGTATTAAGTTTGATGAGCAAAATACAAAATTAGACAATTTTAATGATAAGTTTAATCAATTTGATGAGAGATTAGATGAGATGAAAAATGAAATCAAAGAACGAAACGATAATTTTGATAAACATTTTGAGGAGTTAAACATGAAAATGAGTAAAGTAGATGACAATTCTAAGAGTAAAGTAATAGACAATTTGAACATAAATAAAGACAAGGCAAGTAGGGGAGAGAGTTGTAATAGTAAAAATAAAAGTATGATATTAGAAAATGATTATGTAAACATGGGTAGTGATAATGAGAGTTTAATAGGAATTGAATATGATAATGATGAAATGTTAATGTATAGTCATAAATCAGAGAGAAAGAGGGAGAGTATAATTGTAAAAGAGTTGCAGAGGGTAAATTTTTCCCTTAATGGTGTAGTTGGGGGTGAAGTACATGTGTTGAGGAAGGACGAGAGTGCCTTCAATATATATTTGGGAGACGATAGGTCTACAAATAAAGTTGTCCCTAGGTTTTTTAGTGCACTTCAAAGGTGGTGCAGTAGTTGTGAATTAGTGTCCCCTGCAAATATTGAGAGAGATAGTGTAGAGAGGTATTGTGAGAGATATGGTGAGAGAAAGAGAGAAATAGAGATTTTTAAGATAAGTAGAAAGTATGAAGAATTTATCGAAAAGTTAGGAGTAGAGATGATGTATAATAAAAGTAAATACTTACCTTGGGTGGAAGCTGATATAGCAGTAGGAGAAGATGATAATGAAAATAATGACTTTATAACGTACCTAGTGGTGACTAATTATACCGGAGGTGACAGGACAATAACCAATCGTGACAAGTTGTATGATGAATTGATAGGGAATAACCCTATTAATGATGACGGTTTTGTAGAATATAAGAATTTAAATGAGTGTTATATTAATGATAGTAATATAATGTTTTCAAGTAAAAATAAGTTGTATAGACATAAGATTCGACTATTGTTTGACGATGGAGGATAGATGTTTTATTGTGTTAATGAACATTTAATTATGTGGACAGTGTTTTTGAAAATAGACTGTTTTATGAACTGATTTATGGTAAATGGTTAAATGATAATTTGGATTGTATATTTTTGTGTGTGTGTTGATGTCAATGTATTTGAGTACTTTTGATGTTGTGTATTTTATGTAAACCATGTACTGTAGAATTTTAAATAATTGAAGAAAGTTTGATGATGATTTTAAATTGTTATGAGATTTAAATTCTAATGAATAACAAATGAAGCATGTAATATATTTGGATATTGAAATGTATTGTTATTAGTAGGTGAGGGATGAATTTTCTAATGCAATTGTCAATGATCACAGTAATATAAAGGGTTAAAAAGGGATAGAGCCTGGGTGATTATTAAAATAAAGGCATTTGAGTTAGTTAAGCAGAGTTATTGGGAGTTAGATAAATAAGAATTTTGAAGGACAGATAATACACAAAGAGGGTGTTAGATATTTTAGGGACACAGTAGTTAGTGATTATATGTAGAGAGGTGAGTAATGTGAATGGTAAATATATTTATTGATGATGATATTTTCTAGTAAGGGTAGTGGTGTAAGGAGTGATCAGCGTGCAGCGTGGCAAGAGACCAGCGTGCGACGTTGTGGCAAGGGATAGAGTAGTTTAAGGGAGTGTTTGCCGATATTTTGGAGGGCAAATGGTTAGGTATGTATATTGCCAGGTAGGGTACACACATCCTAGTACAAAGACGAGCGGTGCCAGAGGTAAGTGGAATTAGTGAAGGAGTTATAATTGAGAGATCTTGGTGTCATAATATATAAATCTGTTAGAAATGGTTGTTAGTAGCGGTTGTTAGTGGAAAAAAGGAAGGTGAGTAAGGTTAGATAGATAAATGCCAAAATAAGATATAGATAATAGTGAATAATAGAGAGTCACCCAAACTGTAACAGTACATAAAGGCCCGTTATCTTAATTATGGGGTTTGAGGGTGTTTTATGATGTTTTATTGTATCAAAGTTAAATAAAGTATGGTTAGGTCCATTGTCCCTCTGTAGGAACGAACAACGCATATTCAGTAAGAGGAGCATAATTCCAAGGTCACCGGTGGACGGGTGAAAACGAGCAGAGATGATGGCGGTGTATGTGATGACGAACTCTAAATAACAAATTTTATTGGTTCACAAGGCTGTGTCGTCATTAATAAACGACACTGACGCAGAAACAACAGCGTATGAAACGAGGCGGTGGCCGAGAGAACAAAAGACGGTGACGGCAAATGCACTAATACGTACGCAAATTTTGTATATTACCCGTTCTCAGTTCCACACAGCACACCAAAGGGTCAACAGCGATGTATCGCTGTTGACTTAGTTTTAATCAGAAGTTTTAGACAAATTAATATTCATCCTCAAAATGTAACAGTGGAGTTTTAAAGACTCGAGACAACCAGTTAATATTGAAATATCAAATGTAAAATCAGTGCTAGCCAAACAAATAGACGAGAGACATGAGGCGACCACCTGCCATGCCAATACGTAAGATCTAACACCAGCGGCGGAGCTACCAGAGTCTACATACAGAGAAGTCGAAAGAATTACCATATTTTTTATATTTAAATGAGATCAATAAGAAAATAAATCTAATAAAATGTATCTGTGATAGTGTGTGTGAGTGAGTGCATGAGGGAGCGAATGAATGGCCATGATAATAGAATAAATAGGGCATTGGTTTGTGGAATATACAAACATTAAATTAATCACATGCTATTAGAGCTGCAGCTAGAAGCAAATTTAAAATATGACCAAGCTTCACCATAACGTAGAGTAATAATTAATAAATAGGGCGTAAGAAAATGTAGACGCCATTTTGTTTTGGTATTTGTATGTGACGCCATCTTTGGGTTATGATTCAGTATATATTTTAATTCTGAAAATTAAAAAACAAGTTAATTATATTCAAATGGTAACCAGAGTTGTTATTTCGATTACCTCTATGTGTCTGAATCTCGCCGAGAGTGAACCCTGGCCCCTTAAAGAGAAATTTATATTGGAGATGAACCACGTGCTCATACCAAAAGTGTCATGGTAAGTACATGTGTTTACTTTATATCAGTAAATATATAAATTTAAATGTGTGTGAGAGGAGTGTGAGTTAACAAAACTAGATAAGTATTGATGAAAGGGTTAGAAAAGAAAATTCATAGTAGAAAGGTGATATAAAAGAATTGTAAAGAGTTAAAAAAAAGTTGAAGCCGTAATGTCTTATAATGTTTTATACAAGTTATTTACATGTGAATTGTTCAATGTTAATGTGTAATATTCAATGTTTTATTATATTTTATTGTTATTAGTAGCAACGGTAACAAGTATTGAGTAAAGAAATAATATTGATATTGGTGTTGGTTATAAAAATATAATTATGACTCTGGTGCAAAGAAATATAAGTATAAAGAAAGCCGAGTAAAGGAAATTTAAAGTATTTGAAGTGTTTGCCATAATAGTTACATTTTTGTTTGTTTATGTAATAAAGATGATTAGTAGTTGTTGCTTTTGGAAATTAAAAATTTTGTTTATGTGTTATGTCTAGTATAAGAATATGTTTTCTTGTGGTAAGGAGGATAAATAACATTGACGTGAGTCAGACAGCTTTAATAACTGTAGGAGTGTTGAAAAGGGGAAATGGATTTTTCTGTCCTAAATCTTGTTTTTATTTGTTATTTGAAAATTTTCTAATTAAGAGAACCAATGTCTAGGAACATAAACCAATGCATCTAAGGGGAGACATATCAGTTGTGGATATGGGAATAAATAAGGCCACCAGTTTGAATTTTTTGTATTTAATGTTTCAGAGTTTTATGGTGTTGTGACAGCGGTCCTGAACTGGCCGGAGCATCAGAGCAGGAACGTTAAGTGCCTAATGGCTTTATGGTGTTGGGATCTCTCCTGAGAAGTCAAGTAAGATCAGATGGTACGATCATCATCATTGGACCAAGGGTAAGTGATTAAAATTTTCTATATAAACACTAGAGGGGGTTGTGGCGACATATCTGGGCTGATCCCTTTAGAACGTGTGAATGAGTCAATGAGAGTTTTTATGCTTCGGCATGAAACCTCTCATTGAGGGGGTTTTGTGACGGTACGAACGTCCGTCCTAAGGAATTATGGTGTTCAAGAATTATGTATTGTATTTTTTATTGTATTTATACCTATAAAACCTGGTTAGGTCAACTTCCCTCATGTCTGAATAAACGACGCAGTTTCATCTATACAAGTCATCTCAAGGCCAAGGGCATACGTGCAAAATAAAACGCACTCGATGGTTGCATGAATCGACAAAGCCAAATTGTTATAACAGACTATGACACACGTCATAGTGATGACGAGAAACAATGTCATCAGCTGTCTCGAACAAAGGGTTAATAACAAGTACTCCCCACCACCTGTCGACAATACGACAAAATGTCGCCCCAGTCTGCAGAACTTTGTCATGGCGACAACACATAAAATTTTTGCTGGCCCAAAATAGCCAGTTAAAGTGTTTGTTTGAATCCAAAATGTAATTAAAAAGTCAATAGTGAACAACTAACAGTGACCATCATGTAAATTCAGTGAAAGAACAGATGAAAGACAGATAGTACGACCAACAACTAAGTACGCCAACCATCGGCCAGATCGTGGAGAACGTCTGAACCGCAGAGTAACAACATTTCAGGAAAGTCCTAATTCACATTACTATTAGATTATCAAAATTAGAGCTCTAAATTCTGACGTATAAAAATTTAAATGCATAAAAAATAATACCTGTAACGATAGTATGTGAGAGAGAGAGAGAGCGAAAGAGAATGCCGGCAACCATTAAACTAGACATTGGTTTATGTGTGGTAAAAAGGGGATATATAAAATAAATGATTAAGTAAGATCGCAATTGCAACATAAAAATGTTCTTTTGTCTTAGTATGTTCAATTACATAACATAGAAAACACTAACGATAATTAATTATGAATAGCGGAACTGCAGAGCCGCCATTTTATTAGATATGACTCCGTTCTGAGCTAAGCTTTTGTAACGTGATTGAGAATATACAGAAAAATTAAACTAGTGTTTTATCGTAAACCAATGTGTATGAATCGTTATTTCCATAAACCCGACTGCTTCTGCCTCTCGTTCAACGATACTTTGGAACCCTTAGGTGTAAATAAAATAACCAATGTTGACAATCTGAACACGTGGCTACCAGAAGTATGGTACATCAAACACGAGGTAGGCAAATAAAGTATAATATTATTGTATGTATTCATAAATATATTTATCAATATATGGTAGAAAGTAACACCAGGTTCAGCTTTACACACTCCAATAGATGATTTTTGTTTATTTTTGAGTCTTCTCTCCTGCACAGTATACATTCTTCTGTGGTGGAAATTTTTAATTTGTAGAGATGCGCTGAGAGACAGTCATTGCCAGTTTGTGAATGGTGATATCACTTCTCATTCTCACCATGTGCCCCAACCATCTCAACCTTTGCGCCTTCACTGCCACAAGTATGTCCGCTTCTCCATAAAGGTCTCTGCTTCTCCACAATTCTTTCTTATCCTCCACTTCTATCCATCCCACACTGGTTCATAAATTCCCAGAATTTTTCTCTTGAAAACACCACGGTTTTTTCATATCTTCCAACTTCAGCACCTATGTTTCACTTGCATATGTTACTACAGGTCTGATTGCCGTGGTGTATAATTTCTTTTTGACATTTTTTGATACATTCCTGGATTGGAATATATTTTTTAATGAGTAGTAAGTAGAGTCTCATATTATTCAATAATTAGAGAATATTACTTACTGTGCTCTATAAATACAAAGTGGCAAAACATTAAAAAATAGTTGAAATACTTATACATACTTATAATTAAACACTTGAGTATAATTATTAAGTAATACTTGAGTTTGAACGTATAAGTACTTATGTCTAAAGCACATACTCTTAAAGGTAATTAAAGTACTTCAGGTACAGTTTTTAAAAAAGTACAAAAGTATGTAGTGTAAGCTGGTAGCTGTAGCTTGCAGAATTAACTCACCACCATTAAACAAAATACTGACACACTAATCAATGTAATTAACACTACTCATTAATAAAAGAAATTCATAAAGGTCAACAGACGCACTGTATTCAAAATTTTGAAGTCACATACCGCTTTCACCAGCCTCCATTATAAATTTAATGGCACTTAAATCACCTGTTACGTATTTAATGGGAGATAAACTGTTTCACTAAGCTCAGTTAAAGATAGTGTCTGTTACAACTGTTGGCTAACTTTATTAGAGATATTTGGCTTGTTAGGTAACCAACAGGCCATTAAAATAACAAGAGCTAACTTTAAAATTATGTTTGGCCTCATTCGTTTTTGTTGACCTCACTGCTTGCTTATACCAGTATTATTTTCTTTTTCATGAAAAAGTCATTCGTGTAAGTTAAATAAAATATATCCGTATTTGGTTTCTATGATTAGAAATTTATTTTGTATGTTTTCTGTTCTTTCATTAAACAATAAATTTTCAAAGGTTACATATACATAAATAATATAAACCTATTATACGGACAAAAGTGAATTTGAGAGAAAATTTTGATGATAAAATAATGTAGGCTCACTTAGAACATCATCCAAATGAAGACTGAACAAGAAACAAATGTTACTGATAACAGAAATAGATCTTACCGCTTATCTGAGTGAGTCGAATTTTATTAGCATGCTATACGCTTTCAAAAAAAAAAAATTACTCTAAAAATTCTGTACGAATTGAGATTAAACAAAATGTCCTTAGTATCCTTAGTAACAGGAATAAAACAAAAAGGAACTAAAATGAGATAAAAACATACAAATACTATTAAGAAACAGAAAATACGACACAGGAATGCCACCCTACATATAGCTTACTTGTGTTAATGAGTGTTTTACTGACTCGGTGAGTAATAACCAACATAAAGGGAAAACGCTAGGTGATGGTACAAAAAAAGGGAGGTGGTAAGGGACAACTAACAACTGGAGAAACTGACAACTTGTAGGCATATTATGGCATGGCTATTAGGCAAAATGTAAAAAATTTTGAAAGCATGAGGAAGGATGTACTGGCAACTTGTTTCCATAAAACATCAACTGATGGAACCCACAACGTGGTCTATGTCCCAATGATAGTCACTTTTTACTTCCATGTTCCATAAAAAAATGGAAGTATGGTGATCGCGAAAAAATCGTGTTCGAGATAAGGGCTGCTTCTGATTGTACTACCCTCAAAACATGAAGAAAAGTAATTTTCTGAAAAGTGCCTGTGTGTGTGTGTCTGTGTATAGAATTTTTTCTATGGCGAACGATAACTGCCGCAAATTCAAACAGAATCAAATAATTTTTGCATATGTGCCTGAGTTGTACAGGACTCAAGGCCTATTGATTTTGGTGAAGATCGGTTAAGAGGATGGCGTAGTTTACCTGCAACGTTTTATGTTTTAACAAGAGTAAAATACTTAATTTTGATAAATAAAGTATCCTGAAAAGAAGGTCATAATAATCCACTGTAGAAAGGTAGATGAAATATCTATAAATGAAAAGGGTAGTTGAAGGGGGAGGGGAAAATTTTTTATATATGTACTACGTTATCGGCAACAAAGAAGTACAGTTTGTTGTTAAAATTCCTTTCCGGATTGTTTGGCTGGTTTTCTGCAAAACCAGACGTTTCGGCAGTGCCATTGACTGCCATCATCAGTGAAAATCGAGTGAGCTAACGTGAGGTGGTATACGTTAGTGACCACAGTACTGTGGTTAAGGGTGAAGAAAGAAGTAGTTTCTATGGAAATATTTCATTTTGAAAATGATTTTAAATATAAATCTTAGAACACTGAAGTCATGTATGGTTCTCCATACCGATATTTTAGTCATTGCGTTAGTTAATCATTTAGTGACAGATAGTGTACGTACAATAGGGAGTTCACGTACATGGAAGCCTTACAGTAACAAACATAGATTAGGTACCACAATCAATTGCAACAGAAGTTAAAAACCAATTTTTAGAGATCTGAATAACCCAGACCTACTGTAAAAAATGCCTGAACTGACAAACACAAAACCCAAAATGAGTTAGTTAATAATGTCTGTTGGCCAAAAATACGAAAATCTGGATTTGTTGGCCTTAAAACATTTGAATTTAGTGTACACAGTGCCATTATTCAGTTTAATGTAGGTAATATAGGCAAACTGAAGGTGCTGAAAGAATTAGATTGTGAACATGGAACAAATACTGTAAACGAGTGCTGACAGATAGAAAAAGAAAGACTATTCCAATACTAAAAATATTTTGAAAAAAAAAAATCAAGAGAAGGCAGTAGAAAAATGAAAATAGCTGGGGGCAGATAAAAAGGAAAAAGGAAGAAATCCAAGTTATGGTGTT
The DNA here is from genome assembly GCA_034769895.1 of Magicicada septendecula. Taxonomy (NCBI): domain Eukaryota; kingdom Metazoa; phylum Arthropoda; class Insecta; order Hemiptera; family Cicadidae; genus Magicicada; species Magicicada septendecula. The sequence goes on from CM068367.1 coordinate 4,033,936, forward strand.
GGAAAGTTCTTAAAATAAGATAATCATAATAGTATAACTTTACATGCGATTGATTTCCCGAAAATGTTGATTCCCTAAGTTTAGTATTTCAGAAAGTAATAAGTAAATGAAATTTGGACAGCAAGTTTACCTCATCTATCTATAAAAATGAAGATTTTTTAATGACTCAGATGACTATCACTTGTTTGTAATTTAATATTATCTTCTATATTTTTAGTTAATAGCACATCATTTTATATACAAATTTTAATTGGCCTTACTCAGAAATACATATTTTCTAAGGAAAAACAAAAGAGTTATTATTACCATGGCTTTTGTAGAAGCTGAGAAAACGGGTCATAATTATTAGCAAAACATTACAGAAACACGGCTTAACCTTGTCTTCTTAAAAAAGAAAATATTGGTATGGAGGACCATGCATGACTTCCATGTTATATATAAATCACTTACTTGAATTCGGTTCGATAATTTATAAAAAAAAAAATATCCCCTACCCTCAAACTATTCTCACTATTTATAGATATTTTTGTTATTATGGAGTAGGCCTAGTCATTTAATATAATGTTATTTTTGAGTCACTTTATCTATAAAATTAGGTACCTTATTCTTATAAAGAAAATGTATTACACAGATAATCATCCCTCCTCCGCAACCGATTCCAACCATTAATGATATTTACACTTTCATAGAGTAATAATTTTATCATATGTAATTGCTAAGGTGTCTTATCCTTCAAAATTATATACTTGTACTTTACTTGATATCAGCAAAGTAATTTTTTAAAAATTACCCCCCCTTCAACTACCCTCTCCATTTATAGATGCTCATTTACCATCTTACAGTGGATTAATATTACTTTATTTCCGGGGCACTTATTTATCAAAATTAAGTACTTTACTCTTGTTAAAACATAAAACAATGTAGGTAAACTACCCCTTCCCCTTAACTGAACAATCCCATTTTTGACATTTAGTTTATTTGACATCAAAAAGATAGTTTTCAAAAAATTACCCCCCCCCCCTTTAGCTACCCTTTTCTACAGTGGATTATTATGATCTCCTTTTCAGATACTTTATTTATCAAAATTAAGTACTTTACTCTTGTTAAAATGTGAAACGTTGCAGGTAAACTGCCCCTCTCCCCTTAACCAATCTTCACCAAAATCAATAGGCCTTGAATCCTTTACAAATTCAAAAAATTATTTGATTTTGCTGCAGTTATCATTCGCCATAGAAAAAAATCCACACACAGACACTTTTCGGAAAACGACTTTTCTTCATGTTTTGACTGTAGTACAATCAGAATCAGCCCTTATCTCAACACGATTTTTTTCGTGATCACCATACTTCCATTTCCTTACGGAACGTGGAAGTAAAAAAACATTCCATGTAACAAGACTAGCAGTCACTCTCAACCTACTCGTGTTACTGATTATCTATATTCAAATGGTCTTGGTTTGGAAAACAGAAGCAGCATTTTTTAATACAAGTAGTGTAATTTTTCAAGTAGAATTTCTTCATTAACATGCAGTCACTTCTACGACATGACTTATAAATAAAACATATTAATGCATATTTGTATTTGTTGAACTCGTGTAACTCAAGGTCTTTCTATATTTCATTTTGCTTTTGTCAAACAAACACAGATAGGCTACACATTTACATCTTTACAAGTGTGCACTGCTTTCAACTTGTAATATGTTGTAGCTGTTGAAGTTTATAATACCTACTGTTACTTACTGTGCATTACCAGTAATGTTTCTTTCTAGAATCCTTTGAAACTTCTTAATTAATTAAAATTAAAAGTGTATAACATAGGCCTACATGAATATAATAATTTACTACCACTATGAAAAAGAATTTACTTAAGTAATTTTTACAATTTGCAGTTTCGATTTTATTTATTACGCTATAAACTTTCCCAATGAAACCAAGAAAAACACAATTTATACTACTACTACTACTACTACAAGGCCACGAAGTCACTTGACAACAGCAGTTATCAACAAATAGGCCTACATTTTAGTCGAGCAACTTAAGGCTGACCCTGTATATTTAGTTTAATGTGTTCTTTTTCTGTTCAGTGTATGTGTATTACTTTAAATAAATGAAATAAATATAAATAAATAAAATATTTCTAGGTTATGAACTAAACATGTGAGTTTTATGTACGCCTATTTCCTTTTTAATGCCATGTCACATTTAATTTCTGTATTTTTAATCTGATACTTCCACTGTGAGACTCAAGCAAATGAAAACTAGTGCAAATATCGAGTACAAAAGAAGCAATTCACCTCATTCCACATTAGCCCTGTTGGCAAAGAGAGATTAAAAGGGGCAAGCACGTCCCTTAGGAAAAAGGACTGCCAGTATTATAGTATTACCTGATTGTGATTATAAAGAAATAATTGTTGTTTATTCAGAAGGGGGGGGGCATCAATCTCACCTCCTGGTTGCTTAAATCACTCAGATGCTGGCCAAGTATTGATTGAACAGTCATATAGTGGTGCTACTTTGAAATCTGGTTCATGACTAACTAGGCAGTGAGAACATAGCCAGAAGCATTCGATAGGATATACGAATTGATCTATGCACTCGATAATTAACCACTTTCAGGTCTGGCGTATTGTACAAATTTATCCCACTGTGGACTGGGGTTTTTTGGTGTAATTCATACTTTTTTGTGAATCGGCCTTTACATATTTAACAAAAGTTCAAATGTTTTCTTAAAGTACCTTCTTCCCTCTGTCACAAAATATGTGTTAATTTAAGATATGTAAAAAAGAAAGAAAAAAATGTTTTTAATAATTTATATTGGCTGTTTTTGAGTATAAAAAAATTTCTATGCTGTAGCCATCCTCTTGAAGTGGATTATGTACTAAGTTTTAAATTTTTTTTTTTATTATTATGAACGAAAAAAGAGTAGTGAAACCTTAATTGTTATTTTTGGAACTCAAAAACACAATTTTCGTTATGATACACTGTATAACATTGCCAAACCCTGATCACATTTGATATAAAAAAGTATGTAAAAAATGCCAAGAAACAATATATTTTGATAGATAAATGATAACAAGAATGAAAGTAGTAAATATAATCAATAGTGAAGGAGGAAGAATACAACCAAAGGTGGTCACAAAACAAGAAAATACGAACTAGACTGACAGACAACTGACATTGACCCAACCCCAGAGATTGGCCAGATATTAACCAAAGTAAAGCGAGACAAGAAGACAGTGAAGAAAAAAGGAAAAGAAAATAAAAAATTACATGGCCATAACAATTAACTCACAAGATTGTTTTAAAAGAGAATAATTTTTTATTATTGTTAATAAGTTGTGTTTAAATTTTTATTAGTGGTAACTTGTAAATGACAGTATCTCAGCAATTGTTATATATAAAAAACCATGTGTAGATATGATTGTATGTATATCCTTATCTATAGGTGATGTGTCAGCTGTTATGTTTAAAATTACACTCATACAGACAGGGAATAGAAATGTGTGCGTGGTTCAATCAGAGAACAAATTGTATAGTCGACTATATACTTTGGAACTTTTACTAAGATTATTTCAGCAGTATGTATATTATTTCAGCATTATGTGTTTGAAAGTATAAGGTTTTGGAGAGTTTATTTATTCGCTAATATTATGGCTGTTGCTACAGATGTAGTATGTTTCAATTAACACAATATATTTTAACATTATTAAATTGTTGTTATTATTACTAATTATGACATTTCAGACCAATTTTTATCACTTTAATGACAATATATACAAAGTTATGTTTTGTTTGAAAGATGTATTTACAATACCATGTTGTTTGCATATTATAAAATGATATGTGACAGTCTGAAGTTAACAAAAGAGACATGAACTCATTAGATACAAAAACTTTGTAATAATAGTGAGATCGTGAGAAATATAAGGGTAATTAGAGATAGGTAGGGAGTGACAAAGTTGAACAGTGAAGTGATAAGTGTAATAAAATAAACAGCATATAATCTTAAGAAAAAAGAGTGAAACAAGTGTGACAAACCCAAAATATAAGCACATGTTAAATGAGCAATTAAGTTAAGTATATTAGGCTGAAAGACACAGAATAATGGTGAATGCAAAAAACAGAAAAAATATTATCTCAGTATAAAAATCACCAGGGTGATTACTGTTATAAAAGAGATGATGTAGATATAACACTCACCAAATTTGTTCATTTGTTAATTTAAAGAAAGAAGTTATTGGCTTAATGTTTAAGGCAATAAATACCAAAAGAAATAGTTTTACAGTAATATGTTAGTATGTTTTAAGTAAGTAAGGAATTTATAAAGAAAATAATAGCAATACCTTTATAAGAAATAATAGGCAAAATATAGTAATTATGTGTAACGAAAGGGAACATGGCAGAATTATATTAAAACTTAGAAATAAGTAAATTATGTATTAGCATAGTATTATCCATTTTGGACTAAAACATTAATACATGGCTTAGACCAATCTTGTAAGATATCAAACTAATCTTTGAAAGAAAATAGGAACATCTATGTAAAGATTACAACCATTGAAATTATCCCCAAATAAATATAGCCATTATAAAATATTTATTCAAATTAAACAAAAATTCAAAGTTTGATAACAATGTGTTTATTTTGAGATCGACCAGGTAGAATAATTACGTTACCATGGAAACTGTGGAATAACAAGCCAAAAATACCGTTAGATTTTTTACTGAATGTATGACGCTTTAATGATAGAGACGCTAATTTTCGAGTGACCAAAATTGTCCATTAAAACATAGAAAATATCAGAAAAAGTTATTACTAAGTGTATACCAAGACATAAGATAAAGACTGGAGCCATATTATTGAAGTTGAGGCCAAATTAACGAACAAAGAAAATAAATTACTACCAGTTAAACTGAAAAAGATGCCTGATGTCCTGAACCCAGCAAATTAAAGAAGATTATAGTATAACCCATGAATAATAGATCGTATGAATTCGCCATAACTACGGAAGTGATAAGTACCTCTTAAATTACCCGAAATATATAAATAAACTCACGTTAATTATCTCACTAAAGGTCGAAATCTCACTGAACTGAAATTCATTACTTTCAAAGATTAAAAAGAAATTTAAGTCACTGACAATTTATAAACTAACCAATATAAACTGTTGTTAATGACCCATAACTTGTAAACACTTTTACTACACTGCGCTAAACAAATTACACCTACACAATATGTTAGTTAAGTTTACTTGATGTAAAGGTGTGTATTTTTATTGTTTTTAAAACATTTGTAATCCTTTGAACGTAACCTCAAGAACCTATGACAAACCGACATTAATAACTTGTATACAATTTTCAACAGACGCCATCATTAAACGTCTGGTATCAATTCAAATATCGATTGTCAAACCCTGTAATTGTCTCATATAAATAACCGGAGCATTTGTATTAGAATAATTTGTATTAAATGAATAATAATCACTAATAAAAAATGTGTAAGTTTTGAGTGTAACCACAGTGTTATAATTTCATTAGGAGGTGCACAATATTTTATGTACATTTTAGCAGATGACTGACGATTTACACAGCCCACGCATCGAACTGCTGTGTGCTACAGTGGGCCTAGCTGGCGGAAATATTTGAATTATTCAAACCGCCTGAGCTGCGCTGGTCATACGCTTTTGAATTTTATTTTAATTGTTTTAAGAAAACAATTTGGCGCCACCGGGACTTTCTCACCCCTAGTGAACATCAAGACCTGGTTATTCGTACGTTCGCAACGAACGAAATATACAGAAGTTGCACGCATTTGAAATACGGATCGAGAAGACACGTACACTCATTACACACAAATTGTACATTATCCACATTTTGCAGAGTAAAACGGTAGACGTACGAACGACGGATACATTACAAATTGGCGCGCCAACTAGTGGAGCTAGAATAATAAAGAAATTATACAATTAAACCCTATAAATTCTAGCGGCGATTACGAAAGATTACAAAATGCACACCAGAGGAGTATCGAAAAAATTGGCAAAGGAGAAGGAGATGGATGGAAACAGAGGGGAAGAAGAGGAAGGAACACCGATTGAAGAAGTGGAGGCAGTAATAACCACAACAGAACCAAGCCAAGACGAAGAAATGGAATTACAGGCGGGCGACAAGGGAGAATTTAGAGGAGACCCGAACATACTAAAATTAATGGAAATGATGAACAATAATTTGAAGGAGATGAACAATAAATTCGACAAGAATGAGGAGAGCTTGAAGGAGATGAAGAAAGAAACCAGTGATAATTTGAAACAGATCAATGAAAAAATAGTGAGTACTAGGGAAGAATTGAGGAAAACAGTCAACCAAAATAATGAAACACTACAACAACGATTGCTGGAGGAAATTCAGCAAAGAAACGAAGAATTAAAGGAAGAATTGAAGGAACAGCTGAAGAAGGACCACGAGAAAAATAAAGAAGAAATGAAGCAGCAAATAAGGCTTATTTTCAGAGAACGTCGTGAAGAAAGCGACCAGACAAAAATGGAGATGAATAAGAAAGGGGAAGAAACCAATTACCAAATAGATCTACTTAATGAGACATTAGGTAACGGGTTCAAGAAGGTGAATGAAACAATAAACACCACTCCAGAAGGAAATAATGAAAAAACAGAAATTCAAGAAGACCCAAATACATTGTTACATCAAAATAAAGGTAACGAAAACAAAGAGAAAAGTAAACACAAAGGAACCAACCGTAGAGGAGTACAGAAAAAACAGATAATTAAGAAGACCAAGAAAATACATCAGAGAAAACGAATCAATACCAGAGAGGAATTGGAGATGATGAAGAACAGACTACTTGAGACGTTTAATCGACCAATTAATGACCATACGGAAATGATGAATGTTATGGAGTGTAGGAGAACTCTGAAGGAAATTCTAGGAGGGATCAACAATCAACCAGTGAGTAAAACTTTCAACAAACCTATCTTTAAATGGGGGATATCCAAAGTTGAAAAGCATCACAACAAAACAATGTATGACAAATTGAGAAAGTCTACAAGAAAAGGGAAATTACCAGAGATAGAAATACCAAATAAACCAATATCAGTGAGAAGATCAATAATGAAGGTACGATTAACTTCGTTGAGTAGTAAACAACATCATCAAGTGATTGAGGTAGGCACTGATGCCAGAGAACACATGGTATTAGAAGAGTGGCTGTACCAGATAGAAGAGACATATATAACACAGACAGAAACAGTGATGCACACCAGAGCAGTCCGAACAACGGAGGAAACTTATGTAATCATGGACAATGGATAAACCAAATGCAGATAAACACTGGAATGTGGGACCATACACTATAACAAAAGACAAGGGCAATAACACTTACGAGATCACTCACCCCGTCACCAAGAAAATAAAGGGGGTATACAATCAAGCCTCAATTAAGAAATATTATGACAATCAACAATAACTGTAAAAAAACAATTTAAAGTAAAAAACCAACAAAAATACTTTAAATAAAGAAAAAAAAAATAACGTGACAAACAAACAAGTCTGCCAATGCCATAAAGAAAAGATCTCTAAAGAATGTCAAAATTCCAAAACCTTCGTAAGTACAGCTTACACTAAGCATTAGAGAAACCATTATGATGAATAAAAAATTGTAAAAAATCAAAAAAGATATGTAAGAAAAGCTTACCCAAATATCTCAATAATATTTTAGAACAAGTAAAAATGGAGAGATAAAAGTCACAAGGCATTCAGATAAAGTAAGAGCAACCAACTTACTACAATATTTAAATAAAAATTAACAATAGAGGAGTGTAGTTACAAAACATTCCTACAAAATAAGGTTAAATTACCATAATATTTAGCCAAAAAATGAGGCATAAAAAGCATGACATACTATGAAGGAATAAGCTACAAAAAATTCCTAACTAGTAAGAAGCCATAACTTACTATGATATTTAAAAATTATGAAAAAATATCAATCAAAATGATCAGCTTCCACAACTATTTAGAAAGAGGGGAAGTAAAATTACCCAAACCAATGATCACAAAACAATACAAATGAAATAAACGTTCTAAGAGTTATAATGTGAAATGAGATGAAACAAAGAGTAATTAAAAATGAATAAAAATGTGAATTGTATCAATAAAAAACAATGCTTCAAATCGTATCTATAAAGAAAGATGAAACAATATATGACTCGAACTGAGCTATAATGAAGTATAAAAGTAAAAGATTCCCAACAAATATTATGATTATGATTATTATTATTATTATTTTGAGTCACGAGTTGACTATATTTAAGAATTATTAATTGAGATTGTCTGTTGAATGAACCAGCAATCATTTTACTGAGCAGGGATGATGTTCCCCTGATATCAGTATAAGAGTAGTTTTGATGAAAAATAAGATTTATAGGGATAAGTTATAATAAAAATTCAATAAGCCAGTTCGCAATATGAGAAGATAATGAAGAAAAGACTAAGAAGAATGGAATTAAAGGATACAGAATTAATTATAAAAAATGAATGAGAAGCAGGAGAATTTGAAAAAAAAATAAATAAAAAAATTTGATACGATACAATTGATAATTTCATCAAACTCAAATTCACGTTTTATAAAATGATCAATTTTGGTGGAAGGGCATTATATAACACTGCCAAACCCTGATCACATTTGATATAAAAAAGTATGTAAAAAATGCCAAGAAACAATATATTTTGATAGATAAATGATAACAAGAATGAAAGTAGTAAATATAATCAATAGTGAAGGAGGAAGAATACAACCAAAGGTGGTCACAAAACAAGAAAATACGAACTAGACTGACAGACAACTGACATTGACCCAACCCCAGAGATTGGCCAGATATTAACCAAAGTAAAGCGAGACAAGAAGACAGTGAAGAAAAAAGGAAAAGAAAATAAAAAATTACATGGCCATAACAATTAACTCACAAGATTGTTTTAAAAGAGAATAATTTTTTATTATTGTTAATAAGTTATGTTTAAATTTTTATTAGTGGTAACTTGTAAATGACAGTATCTCAGCAATTGTTATACATAAAAAACCATGTGTAGATATGATTGTATGTATATCCTTATCTATAGGTGATGTGTCAGCTGTTATGTTTAAAATTACACTCATACAGACAGGGAATAGAAATGTGTGCGTGGTTCAATCAGAGAACAAATTGTATAGTCGACTATATACTTTGGAACTTTTACTAAGATTATTTCAGCAGTATGTATATTATTTCAGCATTATGTGTTTGAAAGTATAAGGTTTTGGAGAGTTTATTTATTCGCTAATATTATGGCTGTTGCTACAGATGTAGTATGTTTCAATTAACACAATATATTTTAACATTATTAAATTGTTGTTATTATTACTAATTATGACATTTCAGACCAATTTTTATCACTTTAATGACAATATATACAAAGTTATGTTTTGTTTGAAAGATGTATTTACAATACCATGTTGTTTGCATATTATAAAATGATATGTGACAGTCTGAAGTTAACAAAAGAGACATGAACTCATTAGATACAAAAACTTTGTAATAATAGTGAGATCGTGAGAAATATAAGGGTAATTAGAGATAGGTAGGGAGTGACAAAGTTGAACAGTGAAGTGATAAGTGTAATAAAATAAACAGCATATAATCTTAAGAAAAAAGAGTGAAACAAGTGTGACAAACCCAAAATATAAGCACATGTTAAATGAGCAATTAAGTTAAGTATATTAGGCTGAAAGACACAGAATAATGGTGAATGTAAAAAACAGAAAAAATATTATCTCAGTATAAAAATCACCAGGGTGATTACTGTTATAAAAGAGATGATGTAGATATAACACTCACCAAATTTGTTCATTTGTTAATTTAAAGAAAGAAGTTATTGGCTTAATGTTTAAGGCAATAAATACCAAAAGAAATAGTTTTACAGTAATATGTTAGTATGTTTTAAGTAAGTAAGGAATTTATAAAGAAAATAATAGCAATACCTTTATAAGAAATAATAGGCAAAATATAGTAATTATGTGTAACGAAAGGGAACATGGCAGAATTATATTAAAACTTAGAAATAAGTAAATTATGTATTAGCATAGTATTATCCATTTTGGACTAAAACATTAATACATGGCTTAGACCAATCTTGTAAGATATCAAACTAATCTTTGAAAGAAAATAGGAACATCTATGTAAAGATTACAACCATTGAAATTATCCCCAAATAAATATAGCCATTATAAAATATTTATTCAAATTAAACAAAAATTCAAAGTTTGATAACAATGTGTTTATTTTGAGATCGACCAGGTAGAATAATTACGTTACCATGGAAACTGTGGAATAACAAGCCAAAAATACCGTTAGATTTTTTACTGAATGTATGACGCTTTAATGATAGAGACGCTAATTTTCGAGTGACCAAAATTGTCCATTAAAACATAGAAAATATCAGAAAAAGTTATTACTAAGTGTATACCAAGACATAAGATAAAGACTGGAGCCATATTATTGAAGTTGAGGCCAAATTAACGAACAAAGAAAATAAATTACTACCAGTTAAACTGAAAAAGATGCCTGATGTCCTGAACCCAGTAAATTAAAGAAGATTATAGTATAGCAGATGACTGACGATTTACACAGCCCACGCATCGAACTGCTGTGTGCTACAGTGGGCCTAGCTGGCGGAAATATTTGAATTATTCAAACCGCCTGAGCTGCGCTGGTCATACGCTTTTGAATTTTATTTTAATTGTTTTAAGAAAACAATTTGGCGCCACCGGGACTTTCTCACCCCTAGTGAACATCAAGACCTGGTTATTCGTACGTTCGCAACGAACGAAATATACAGAAGTTGCACGCATTTGAAATACGGATCGAGAAGACACGTACACTCATTACACACAAATTGTACATTATCCACATTTTGCAGAGTAAAACGGTAGACGTACGAACGACGGATACATTACAACTGTCATAATATTATATTATATTATTACATAAAAAAATACACTGTCACAAATATTTAATTTTCACGCACAACTTATTTTCAAGATATATTACTATAACAATTTACAGTTGTTTTCATCACAGTATAGTCACTTTCTTATAACACAAAGTAATCTAATAAAGTTCAAAATAAATTGTGGTTGTTACAATAAAAAAAAAAATAAATGAAATCAATTCTTTACAAACATAAACAAAAATAAAGGTTGTTTTTTTTACAAACGTTTCAACCATTTTTACCAGAAATACTGTCTTCTGATTCATAACTCAGGTCATTATCTTCATTGTAACTAATTTTTAAACCACTATCATTCATAAAGTACTCAATAATCTGTGATTCAGTGAGATACTCCAGCACATGACTACCAGCCATTTTCACGTATAACATCAACAAGAGAGGTTATGGCAAGGCTTCACAAATTTTGTTGCCACAAACATTCACTTTGGTGCTGCTCATAGTGAATTTTTTTGAAACTGAAGCAAGAATCAATCTTTCAAACAGTGAAAATCGCAATCGACTACAGCTCGAGCGAAAAAAGTGATAACCTTGTAAACGTACGCTTGAGTGACAGCCAAGCGTTGTCTGCTGCCAATAAACTGCCCGCTCGAGCTGAACTCGGAGAGTGACTGGAATGTGTTAAGATACTACATAAAAATTTACATGATCCACAATACCAAACAGAAATAAATAACAAAACCTACTGTGCTCTAAAAACATTCAACTGTCTGCCACAGTAAGCCTGAAAATATGTCAAAACTATAAACCTCCTGGGGCACACAACTTAGGCCTACAAATGTGCATGGCTTGGCTATCTGAAAGTGTTAATATAAATAATCTGGTTACACTAAATTACTTCTAACCATCTTATCTAGTTATCAGGAAATAACATTTTCTCTTACCTTTTTTACCGGGCTCTTTATCCCATAGAAGCATAACTTCCGATATATCGGGATTAAGAAACGGTCGTTCGTATGCTAAAAATATTTTGTCAACAGTTCCAAATAACAATTTATTAATAGCATCTATTTTATACTGGGGCAACGGTGGTGTGAACATTGTCGTTGCTTTTTCTTTAAGGACACCTAACGGGACAGTACAAATCACATGATCGGCATGAAATTTAGCACCATTTTCACAGATCACTTCCACGTTACACGGCAGATCATCCGATTTACGTCTTTTTGACGAATGACCCTTTTTAACACTTGAATTTCCGTCACTATTGTTTGAATGTTTGTCAATGGAACCACTAGAACTCTTACGACTAGTCGAAGGTACAACTTCTTCGATAACTGTTCTGTCTGAATCATCTGAATCATTGCCTTGATCGCTGATCCCAGAGTCGTGATTCGGGCTTGTCACGCTTTCAGTAGAATGCCTCCATAGTATTGTTTCCACCGGATGTGCAGTCAGAAGATTTTCTGGCGGTATTCCCCGAGCGACAGGGCCGAGAATGCTGCTGTATCCAGATGGCAACACGATGTTTCCACCTTGTAGTTCCGTGTAACTGCCCAGTTCGAGCAGATCGATTTCACTCATTGAATCACACCCACTAATACAGGTTTCACGTTTTAAAAGGCAATCGAATATCAAACTACGTATCCTTCGTTCCTCGGGATTTGCTATTTGATTCAAATACATAAGGGATTCCAACATGATGTGTTCCCCAACACTGTTGATACCTTCGGGAGGTAAATACTGGCACAGGAAATACTCCTCGCACCTGTGTAAGAAGCAAGTGTACGCCTCGTAGATTTCCTGTAAACAAGACACACTCTGTAGTACAACTTTAATTAACATTTTCATTTATACAAAATACATACGGATTCCATTTACCAAGATTTCAGAGTAAGTGTATGCAGAAAACAAATTATTCTGATTGGTTAACATTAATATGAGTAAGGTTAGTGGAAACCACGTGTTACCACAACACACATTGTTAACATGAGTTTGAGAAATCGTAAACTGAAAAACAAAAAACAATTTATAAGTTGAATATAACTTAAAAATAAAAGAATAAAGTAAATCCCTGACAGCACAGAATGACAATTTACTACTGATGCCTATCACTAGACCAAACTGACAGTAAAAGCATGTTATTTAATTCTTACTATAATGATTAAATGAGATAAGATATACATCATAAACTTAGACAGAACACACTACATTTTTGTACTCCAAACGTTTAGTCTGTTGTTCACTTTTTAGCATTTTTTCTCACACCTACTTTCCACTCTTGATAAACGGGATACAATCAACATAGTCTTACCTGGAGAATCTTGAAAGGGACTTGTTTTCCATCTTCAGTAGCTGCCACTACTCTGTGTGGTTTTGGCACGTGCACAATATCAATGAGACCATTGGCGATTGCTATCTCGTACATTGGATTTCCTAACACTCCGTGAATCCAATTTGCTCCCAATTCAATATTCTGTTCTCCTGCAATGCAAAGAAGAGACAATATGCCATTTAAAACTGTATATAAAATACACATATATTTACAACTAACAACATCAGCTGTATAACAAGGAAGGCCAACGTGTACGAGGGGGGACCCAAAAGTAACGAGAATTTTTCTCTGGCAGTTGGTAGAACGCTAGTTCCGACTTCTCCCGCTAGGTGCCTTCACTAGACACCATTTTGTATCAGTTGCCCTAGCGGCATTGTTGTGGAAACATTAGCGCGGTCAGTGTGACTATTTTTTGTAAGCGCTGATTCACGTTTTCGGCGATTTGTCAATGGCAGACATTAAATACCAACGTGCTAACATCAGGTTCTGTTTCCTGTTAGGGAAATCAGCAGCAGAAACTGTTGCAATGATTCGGACGGCTTATGGGGGAGGAAGCTTTGAGCCAGGCAAGGATTTTGAGCCGACAAGAAAGCACATGCGGAACGAATTTTGCTGCAACACGTTTCATCTTCAGATCTTCAGTCAAAATTCGTTGGCATGAACTCCAGGATATTCCAGTCATTTCCTCCAATTCATTGATTGTTCTACGACTATCAAACATGATCGCAACACGGATTTGTTCAATGTTTTCGTCCGTTTTGGAAGTCGAGGGACGTCCCGGTCGTGGTTCGTCTTCAATTGACATTTGACCACTTTTAAAACGAGTAAACCACTCGTAAATCCTTGCCTGGCTCAAAGCTTCCTCCCCATAAGCTGTCCGAAGCATTGCGACAGTTTCTGCTGCTGATTTCCCTAACAGGAAACAGAACCTGATGTTAGCACGTTGGTATTTAATGTCTGCCATTGATAAATCGTCGAAAACGTGAAACAGCGCTTACAAAAAATAGTCACACTGACCGCGCTAATGTTTCCACAACAATGCCGCTAGGGCAACTGATACAAAATGGTGTCTAGTGAAGGCACCTAACGGGAGGAGTCGGAACTAGCGTTCTACCAACTGCCAGAAAAAAATTCTCGTTACTTTTGGGTACCCCCTCGTATTTATAACAAGGGAGCGAACGGTACTGGACCCCCCCCCCCCGAGGGTCGAAAGTCGACAAGAAATTTTGTTAGTCTCTTAGTTTTTAGGCAGTTTTATTAATTTTTCAGCTGTGTACGGTAATACAGTACTAAACCCTTTTTTTTTAATATTATGTCTACAAACAAGTTTATTACACAGCATTTGCATGTATGGTTGAAATACGAAATATAGGAAAATCAATTAAGTCAATAAGTATCTTATAAACAATGTTTCAATAGTGCTTTTTAACTTTTTTACAAAACAGAACCTACACTGAACACCTTATAGAAAAAGGGGACAAGACCTAAAAGTTGCAGGGATGGAATCAACGTGGAAATGAAAGAGGGTTGGAAGGAAACCAGTGGCTGGATAGCAAACAATTGCTGGAGTCTGGAATCAAACGACATCAAAGAACATTTTCAAAACACACACACGTTATTTTATACAAATGTTTACGCTGATATAATATTTACACTGTCTTTATTGTAAACACTGTCTTACGATATTATTAAATTGGCCTCATTCAATGTACACTGATATTAACCACTGACACTCTTTTAATTTCTTGTTTTTGTTGACATTATAAAAAAAATCTGTATAGGGAAACAGGAAGTATGGTTAGTACAACTAGTTACATGAATTCTGAATTCATTAAAAGAAAAATTAGTTTTCACAAAATGTACTTAAATCAAGAAAGGTTAGGAAAGTTTAGTATGGCGATTTTGAGGCTGATTTATGAGAAAACTGTAGTTTGCAAAAACAGATGCACACAAATTTTAAAGAAGAAACTCAAGAACTCTCCACCAACAATGAAGTACTATAATTTATACTGAATAATGGGTATTTATTATAATATTACACTAATACACAATGTGTCAGTTCAGCAGAATAGTATATTACATACAGCAATTAATAATTTTTTAGGCCTTCTGTGTGAAACATCCTATTTTCTGTCGGAATTAAAGTTTCAACATAGTGACACACTGAAAAACGTGTAACAAAAATGATCGACAGTGAGAAATACCTACGTGTTTTGTGTAACCAAAATTACTCTTTTCGCAAGTTCGGCAAGTTTCTGATTACACTATGGTAAAAATAAGAATTACTGTATCACCAAATCTGATTAAATCTGGCTATCAATATATTATGCCTAAATCTTTCCTCAATCAATTACATCACATATAAAACATTAAACCGGTATTTTTGTACCCATAAAAAGACGTTTTTATACGTCATAATAAGTCACTTCTAATTCTAGTTGTTTATTTACAACTGCAACTTTTAGTAACAGAAATATTTTTAACTTACCTATTTTAATATTGACTATTCGCCCACCGATTCTTTTCCTGGCTTCTAAAACAACAAAATCGGTCATATCATTTTTAACCAGGTGGCTGGCGGCTGATAAGCCAGCCATCCCTGCTCCGATAATTAGTATCTTGCATCGTCTTGGAGTTGATGACGACGCTGCACTGGCCATTTCAACGATAGAGTAAAATCATTACTCTAGATCATTTGAAAACATACGTTTCGTCTGCAAATTAACTGCCTTCTCTAAAACACAAATAATCTTGAAACAGCTGAGAGATATGATTCCAAGTGATACCAAATATTGAAAACCAAATATTTGATTTAAATATCACTTGTAATTATCAAGAAATCCCAGGACAAGCATTTATTAGATATTCAGTCTAATAAATATATTTACTTTACTTTAAATTAATACGACTGTATTTAAGGTCGTGTTTTTTGCTACATATTGAAAGGGTATTCACAGTTTTCTGCTGATAAGAGTACTGAAATCTGTTATCATACTAGTTAATAAGTAGCAACACGTCAAGAATCTGCTAGTGTCTTTGTTTACGTGTCTCTATTAATTGTGTGATGTTTAGCGAAATGGCAGCATTGCTTAATAACAACAGTTCGCTTACAAACTAGATCTGCGAGTCGTATAACCTATGTGCGAGTATGTGTTTACATATATATTAATTTCTTTTGTGATGCAAGAGTTTTAATTTCAGAATGTACACAAATGTGTAGTTGACATATAATCTATGGTCGAAAGAACGTTAACATTCGTGTGAAATAAGAATTGTAGCTTTTGTGATAATACCGAAATTGTGATCTCGTGAATCATTTACAAAAAACAATGCCTGAGGATAACGTTTCGCCAGTTTCTAGTAAGAAGATAAAATTTCGGTCTATATCTACAACTACAGAACCAGCGTTTGACGGGAATAAAACAGACGATATGTGTCATTTAAGGCCTAGATCTAAGTCGGAGTTGAAGTACAAAAGAAAAGAGACAACATCAATATCGGAAGGTGACGAAGGTAAATATATTAAACTATAGCAGAATTTTGTTTGTTTCTCTTTAAAAATTGGAAATGTTAACAGCTGGTTTGATACAAGGTCAATGACTCCTACTTAATAGATGTCCTTTTTTTTATTTTACCCCACTGTCATTTGGAATGTTTGTAATCAAGTTTACTTATTGGATTCATTGGCTCATGCAGTTGTTGTATCTTCAGAGACTTAAGTTTATTATACCAGTGGTGATTTTCCATCATATATTGTTAATCGTAGGCTAATGATAGGTCTTATAATATTAATAATAGTTGGATTTAAATCATACCCAGAAAAAGGCTAGGAGTGGCATAATTATAATTTACGTTAATTATTATGGTTAATCACTTAATTTAGTGACATTTGAATTATACAAAGTTCATAAAAATTTGATTGGTACTTATTAATAGTGGGTACAGTTTAGTATGCCCAGAATCTTGTTTCCAACTTCTGTATAATTGTATGGGAATGCTGAGAACATTTGTTGTCAGTAGATGTACTTCAAAACTCTTATACCTTTTGGGTCAGATTCCTTTCATTTTATGCATGCACAAACTTCAACAGTTTTCACAAAACTTGGCAGTTGTCAAGGTTCCTTTATTTCTATTTTTTTTTTTTTTTTTTTTTTGTCAATGCATTACCCCAATCTTCTTTAGATTTTCAATTTCTTTTTTCTGTTCAACTTTCTCAAGTATTGTTACCAGTGTTTCTCATTCATTCTTCTAATCATGCCCACATCAGCCATTGCCTTAATTTAAGTGGCCTGCAGGGCCAGAGTACCAAAGGATTATGGCGAAATGACCCGTGTAAGATTTTAATTTTAATAACTTCCCTTTGGAAATTTTGATGACTTAAAGTTTTTCTTTCACATGGGATGCTTCAGGTTATTGTTTGAAAGGGTGTTTGAGCGTTAGATTGTCAGAAACAGTGTGCGTACTAGACTCACACATCCTTAGTATCCTTAGCAGCAGTGGGTCCGGATGTAAACCTACCCACGGGACCTCTGTAACTGGAGGTAGAATGGATATTCTCTCCCCTTAAACCAAACAACAGCCTCTTCCTTACAATATATTATAATACATCATCTTAAAGTTCTGAAGGACGTTAAACCTCTACCAAACCAAATTAATGTAAATTGTAATTATCATACAGTAGCTCTACTTCCAGTGATTTAGGAATGCCAGTGCTTCTGGAAGCCGAAAGCTGCCACACTTTCCATATGGTCCTCTGACTACTTAACAGCTCTTCCCGCTTTTGTTTTCGTATTTATTTTAATTTTTTTTTTATTTTCTTGAAATTCAGACTTACATTTAGATGTCTACATCTCATAGGTATTGTTATATACAAAAACGTACTATTACCACACAAAGTGTTCATATTACAGTCTTCTTCATAAGAATTTTTGGTTTTCAGTATTAACACAACCCTTTTGTTTTGTAACACATGTTTCATGTTTTTGTAACCTCATTTTATTTTGCACAGTAGGGTTGCATCCTCAGTAGCTTGACTGAGACTCTTGTCATTGCTCTTTAGCAATTTGTGTGAGTACACATCTAAAGGTATGGCTTCAATTTTAGTGTTTTGTGAGTTACAGTCTGCTAACGGTATTTGAATCTCTCCCCCTATCTCTCGCTTTTTTTCTTTCCTCTTTACCCCTTATTGAGTGAGTGTACATACATACTTCATACATACATTCTTGGCTCTACAGCCCAGATCGAGCCTCTAAAAGAAATTGCCTCCATTTATTCTTGTCCTCAGCCATCCGGCACTAGTTCACTGCGCCCAGCTTCCTCGCATCATTGCCGACCTGGTCCAACCATCTGTCTTCGGTCTTACAATCTTCCTTTTTCCTGTTGGCTTGTGTTTCATAATTATTTTTGCCGTACGTTCATCATCCATTCTCTGACTGTGTCCTGGCCATCTTAATCTATTAATTTTGGCAAATCAGACAACTGTAATGTCATTGTACTTAGCATATAATTCATTTTTATTTCTTTTTGTCCAGACTCTATCCTGTTGAATTAGCCCATAAATTTTTGTCAGGATCTTCCTTTAAAACACAGCCAGCTTCTGTTCATCAATTTTCTTGAGTACCCAGCACTCAGAGCCATATATCAATACAGGCCTTACCAATGTCTTATAAAGCGGAGCTTTAGTTTCTGTGGTTAATAGTCTTGATTTAAAATATTTATTCAGCCTGTAATAGCTTCTATTAGCAGTCAGAATTCTTCTTTCAATTTCTTTTGTGCAGCTATTCTCAGCATCGATGTATGTCCTCAGATACGAAGGCTTTTACTCTTTCAAAATTATACCCATCTATTAGTATATTTTTCAAATATTATCATTATTGCTTCCCCCAGCCATAAACTTTGTTTTAATTTTATTCATAACAAGCCCCATACTCTTAGCTGATGATTCAAGTGCACTAAAGGCATTCTTCAGGTTATTTTCATTTCTGCTGATAAAATCTATATCATCTGCGTATGATAGGAGCTGGACTCCTTTATTAAAAATATGTCCTCCTGTTTGTATTCCAGAGTCTTGTATTACCTTTTCAAGTGCAATGTTGAACAATAGGGAGGCTAGGGGATCTCCCTGTTTAAGTCCATTCATGGCGTCAACAGAGTGGGAGAGATGTGATTAATTTCTAATCTGGCATTTGGAGCTGGATAGTGTAGCTCTTACCATTTTAATGGCTTTAATTTTTGTGTTTTGTGAGTATAGTGTTATAGTCTGTTAACAGTATTCGAATCTCTCTCCCCCCCTCTCTCTCTCTCTCTCTCACTTTTTTTGTATCCTCTTACCCTTACTGAGTGAGTGTGGTCCCCCAAAAGTCACACGTCTTGCAGCCCTGAGACATTTATTTGAGGATAAACTGAAATAATCCAGAAGAAAAGGATTATTTACAGGAGCCTGAATGTTGAATGAGGGTGGCCTGTTTGATGTCTTTGCAGAGTGGTCTGCTCATTCTTTCATAATGCTTAAGCTTTCACAGTCAGGCAGTGGCGTACCTAGGCCACTGGAGGTCCGGGGTAGATTTCTTTCGGAGGCCCCCCTCCCATAAGACGGGTGTTTGTAATCCAATTTATCTTTACATAATACATAGCAAAAACACTTTATCGTTATATATTTATTGTCTAATTACTGTATTGATACATCTAGTTAGGAAACTATAAGAAGCTGTAGTAATGTTTGAAATAAAAATCCACTTTCATATTGTAAATACAAACTTTAAACAAATAATAGAATTAGTATTATTAATAGAACGCATTAAATTTATTACAATACTTGATAATATCTGTACAGTTGTACATGCTGTTGTCTTCGATATCACTCACGGTTTTGTTCATCCATTCGACTAATTGACCCGATTTCCGCGCTCTGAATTGTCCACTGTTTGCTAAATATTCTCTGTATTTAAACCTTGGTGAAGGAGGTGAATACCACACCGAAACGTATGAGGACCTTAAGAAACGTAAGTGTTCACAAGGAAATTTATCACTAATATAAATATTCTCGTGAGAGATTTAAATAAATTATTGGTTTCCTGAAATGTTAAATATTTTTTACTAGTGAATTCTCATTTAGCGTAAGCCTACATGTTATCGCCTGATATTTCACTCCACTGTTTATACATTTTCGTACCAAGACACGGTCTTCTTTAATCGCTGCAGCTGCTGTTGCTGTCCATGTTGTTTGGGGTTCAATTTGCGACTTCTGACTACGTGGTGAGGCCAAGTACAACTGACGCCACTTTTTTAGTATGAGTATACTTCTAATAATAAACTTACCTTCATAAGTTTTTTTTTTAATATCTGAAAAACTTTATGAGGAAGGATTGTAATATAGATTTCAAAATAATATGAAAAAATCTTTGGAATCGATCGATTAAATCCTATACCTCTCTTAGTGTTTTGTGTTTCAGGACGTGATAATAGAACGTTTACAAATACATTAAAAAAATTACCAAAAAACTTAATTTTCCAAATTTGGAAGCCCCCTACTAAGTGGGGCCCGGGACGGTCTGCCCCCACTCCCCCTTTACCCATTTAGTCCGCTACTGCAGCCAGGGTCTTTGGTCGATAACATTTTCACACTATTGAACACTGTCCAATGCTGAAAACTCTGTACAAATCACCTCCAGTGGGAGATCCTTTCTCTCACTTGACTGAAAATGACTCCACAGATGAAGTTGGAACAAGTATAGGTTTTTAAGCAATGGATACAACTTAAAATGTTATAGCTAACAAATTGCAGTATTTACAAAATGAAATGATAATAAACTGTGATTACATTTTTTTTTAATATTAATAAATTAATGACTAGAGTTTTAGAATAACTTTGTTTATACTTGTATAATAATATTACAGTCAGTTGACAAATCAGATAATATATGATCAATTAACAGTAATATGTTCAAGTTCAATTAATGTCTCTGTATCAGCAGGGTCAGCAGTGATAAGATGTACGCGATGTTGTCAAACACTTATGTGTTTCATGTTTATATTTAGACAGAGAATATGTTTTTAATACAATAAATATTTAAACCCAACATACTCCATCAATAATAAATATTATTTTATAACAGTAGCATGGCGTCTGTGTAACTGGTGTTGCCGCCAGCAACAGTACTGGAAATAAGAGAAAATAAATAAATAATATCACAGAATAAATACTTTAATTATTGAATTATCTAAAATCCGAACAATATTAGTAGGGAAACTTGAAGAAAAGTGTAGCATTGCTTTCGAACTGCTGGGCACTTGCACCGTCCTGTGTTGCCAGCTCAGACAGCGGCAGTGTTTTTCTGCATACAGTCATTGACCTCATAGTAGTTGTCACTGTACAAACTGCGGAGAGGGGGACACATTCGTCCACCCAATGTATTGCCGCTGTATAAACTGGTAAAGTGCTCAGTTAGCAGCTATGTTCATTTCGGAACCAATGTGCAGCAGTTACTACCTACCTATTTGTATTTCGTTCATTTAGTTATGTGTTCCTCTGTTTGTCTTTATTATTTTTAATTTGATTATTTGTGTTCTGATTTATTCTGTGTAAGTATAATGGGAGTCAGATCCCGTTGAACCAGAACCCTCTTCTTCTGCCAGCGAATGATAAAAAATACTCTAAAAAATTATTTTGGCTCTAAAAAGAATATTTTGGCCCTAAAAAAGAACAGTTGGTACTAGAAAAAATTTGAATTAATTTTTTAGGTTAAGTTTTAGGCCTATCACAACCAGCAACAGGTGTTATGTACCCACACCACGCCACTGTTTTATAATAAGTGTCAAAGTGTGGACTTTTCCAATTTGAAAGGGGCTGGAAAGCAATTACATGCCGTCCCACCATATCAGTGTTGACTCATCTCCAGCCACAGCATACATATCTTAATACCCGTCTCTGCATTTTATGACGGTACTTTTGAATATATGCTTTCTTTGTCCTGTTGGGTGAACTATTTTCCATTCCAATATATATGAAATCTTGCAATTGAAAATTGGCAACACAATTAAAATATGTCAGTATGGAGAACCATATATGACGTCCATGTTCTAAGATATATATTTAAAATTATTTTCGAAATGAAATATTTCCATAGAAACTAATTCTTTATTCAGTCTTAACCACAGTACTGTGGTCACTAACATATACCACCTCATGTTAGCTCACTCGGTTTTCACTGACGATGGCAGTCGAAGGTACTGCCGAAACGTCTGGTTTTGCAGAAAACATTGGACCACGGCCAAACAGCCCGAGAAGGAATTTTAACAATAAACTGCTTCTTTGTTGTCGACAACGTAGTACACATATTATAAAAAATTATCCCCATCCCCTTCAGCTATCATTTTCATTTATTGAAAATTACCCCCTCCTCCTTCAACTACCCTTTTCAATTATAGATATTTCATCCACCTTTCTGCAGTGGATTATTATGACCTTCTTTTCAGGATACTTTATTTATCAAAATTAAAGTACTTTACTCTTGTTAAAACGTAAAACGTTGCAGGTAAACTACCCCTTCTCCTTAACCGATCTTCACCAAAATCAATAGGCCTTGAGTCCTCTACAACTCGGGCACATACACAAAAAATTATTTGATTTTGCGGCAGTTATTGTTCGCTTTAGAAAAAATTCTACACAGACAGTTTTTTAAAAATGACTTTTCTTCATGTTTTGAGGGTAGTACAATCAGAATCAGGCCTTATCTCGAACACAGTTTTTTTTCGCGATCACCATACTTCTATTTCATCGTCGTCGTCGTCATCCTCCTCCTCCTCCTCCTCCTCCTCCTCCCTCCCTCCCCTCCACCCCTCCTCCTCATCAGTTTTAGGCTTAAGCGGCCTGTTCATATTTCACAGTCCACCTTTTCTTAGGGCTACCAACTTTTCTTCTGCCTCCAGGGTTGTAATCTTTTGCCATCTTCGGTATTCTACTTTCTTCCATTCTATCTATCTGTTAAATCCATTTTCTTCTGTATTCTTTAATCCTTTCATTAACTACAAAAATATCTAAATCACTTCTTATCACCTGACTTCTTATACGATCTCATATATTACACCTTTTAACTGACCTCAGAAATTTCATTTCTGCTGATTATATCTTCTGTTCATCTTTTTTCTTTATAAACCAAATTTCAGAACCATACAGTATTGTAGGTATTGCCATTGTTTTATAAAATTTTATTTGGGTTTCTTTTCTACATTTATTTCCCAGTGTTCTCCAAATCCTTCCACACATTCTTGTGAAATTTGTCACTTTATTTTCTCTATCTCTATCTTGATTATAAGTAATGTCACGTCCAAGATAGTTAAAATGTCTCACTTGTTCTATGCCTGTGTTGTCTGTAAGATATATATTGCTCGCTGGAGATCGTCTTCTGAAGTGGTGAATATAGCTTGGTTATCCATGAAGACAGTGTTTTTCAAGGTTTTATTTCGGTGTATTTTAATACCGTCAGGGGAATATTCTTTCCATTTTTTGAGGAGATCATCTAGATAAAGGTTAAAAAGTAGTGGTGTCAGACAAGAATCTTGTAACTAAATACAACTATTATATTAACGACTCAGAACACAAAGTTTTTTATAAGTAAAAACATAAAGTTTTACCTTACAGCCTGAACCGGTTTTCACCTTTAAAAGGCTTCTTCAGAGGCTCCAAGAACAATCTTGTCTTTACTTGGCTTGTTTCAATCGGGATTGAGTCTTCTCCATTGTCTGTGATTATCATCGTGGTGTGTCTAATAAACTCTTTATGCCCTGAACTAGGTGTTTTGGTATGCCTTTATTTTCAAGTATGTCCCATAACTTTGGTCTATCACTCTATCAAAACTTTGTTGAAATCGATAAAGCCAATATGTGTTTCTAAATTCCTCTGGGTAACTCCTTTACTATTTAGGCCTAATAGTATTTCAGGGCATGAGAGACATTTTGAGAAAATAAACTCTGTAATTGTCGAGGAAAAAGGAGGTTTTCGTATGGAAAAAATGTAAATTTGAATCCCTTATAGTGGCTTATAGTGATTCACTATGTTGATCATAGTTTTATAAAATAAGAGATAAAACTTGGTCTTATTTCATAAGACCTGTATAAAATAATAGCTCATGGTTTAGAAGTTGAAAATGGTGGAAACACTGAAAGGCCTTGTCCGGAACATGACAAATAGCAGTTTAGCAACTAAACATGACAAAGTTGGAAATAAGAGAAAGTTGCATGTGTATTTACTATCTTCTTATATACAAAAAACTTATATTTAGAATACTTTGTGTTTTAAAATCTAGATAATTTAAATAGTTTATAATTTGGTTAACATAAAACTTAAAAAAAATCCATAAAACAGCTCACTTTTTGAAGTTCATTTCTCTTTTTATATCAAGTCTCTTATTTTAATAACAGTAAATAATTTACCTTTATCCATCTTGTCACTTTTGCTTCGATGTATATTACATGTTTTGGAACAAAAGTTCCATCAACAGATTATTGCTCCTTTGAAGTCATCAGCTTTAAAGTAAAATTATTTAAAAGCATCTACACATAATATTATATGTAAACGTTATATTGTATTATGGATCCAACATGAAACCAGTAGTGATTAAATAGCATGTCATTAAATAGCATGTGCACCAGACATTCCATGTGCCTTTAAATAATGATATAATATTATCTTTAGTTGTTTCTTCTTCTCCTCCTCTTCATGGATTAGGTTATATAAACCTGTTCCGGCACCCATCTCACCCTTGGATGATCCATGTCTCTTCTACCAATGGCTTTATAGTTCAGTGCCGTTTTCTGCAATCGGTCCTCTGGCATCCTTTGCATATGATCCCACCATTGTCTTCTGTAAATTGCAATAATTTTATTTATGTCCTTTACTTCGAGTTCTGCACTGATATCTTCATTCCTTATTCTATCTTGTAATGTATAATTTAAAGTAGTTCAAAGAAACTGCATTTCAGCACTATGAATCTTGCCGTGTTCCTTTTTTTTTCTTGGATTTCGTCTTCTGTAAATTGCAATAATTTTATTTATGTCCTTTACTTCGAGTTCTGCACTGATATCTTCATTCCTTATTCTATCTTGTAATGTATAATTTATTGTAATAATTTCCTTTTTTTTTGTCATGACCCATGCCACAACACTCACATAAATCAACATGGGTATTGCAATTGTCTTATAAAATTTAATCCTTGTACTGTATCTTGTTTTATTTCTAAGATTTCTGTGAATCATACCACAAATATTCCTAAATTTATTTATCTTCTCTCTTATATCATATTCAGATTCATGCTTACTGCACAGCCGAGATATTTAAAATGGCTCACTTGTTCCAAAGTGCTGTTGTTTATAATTATCTTAGTCCTCACTGATATTTACCTTTGAAGGCCATGGTTTTGGTCTTTCTTACTGAAATTGTCAGTGATTACTCTCTTGCTACATCTTGTAATTGAAACATAGCTCTTTGCAAATCATCCCCATTTTCTTGAATAAGAACTACATCGTCTGCAATAGCAGGGAACCCATACAAATTGATTTGTTAAGCTGTATTCCCGAAGTCACTCTGCATTTCCAAGCTCTCAACATGTCGTCAATGTATTTGTATTAAACAAGGTTGGGGAAACACAGCCTTTAGATGTTTTTAAATCATTTTACTTTAATGTTGATGACCTCAAAGGAGTGATAATCTGATGATGGAATCTTTGTTCTGAAACGCATAATATTCATTGAAACTAGAAATCACAAGACAGACAAAGACAAGATGTCACAAGACAGATTATTATCATTTTTTGGATACTTGCAGTTACAGCTTGACAGCATAAACAAATTTTTATTCAGCAAATGATCAGTGAGTGTGTTACTTCATTCGGTATCACAAGTCCAGTAGGACAAGTGAAAGCTTTCTGTCTGTGATGTCTGTAATTAGTGGTCAATGAGTGGGTTGCTGTCTGAGTGTAGGCAACATGTATGTCTCTGTGAACTGCCCAATCACTTGAGGTTCAACCTTTTAATTTCATTTATTGTACAGTGCATTTATTTTGTTTTTAACTGTTATATAGTAAATCTTCTCGTAACAGGTGCTTTCCAATAATTGACACTTCAGAATACTGAAGATTCTTAAATCCCTGGGATTTTCATATAGGATTTATTAGTCCAAATACAACCTATTTTCTAATAATGGATCCTCTAAATAACAGGTTTGGGCAATAAAATTGTACCATATTTTATGGTAATGTTTTTGCGTAACAGACAGTAATGTTACATTTGAAAGGTTACTGACGTGTTTTATCATAAAATTTGACATAATTTTTATTGCTATCTAAGAATGTGAATTATCAGATTAGTTTTTCTGTTGAGAAAAATTACGTTTTCCAACAGAAAAAAATGTAATTACAGTACATTTGTATATGTACTTTTATTGGAGAAGGAACTAACTTGTCACTCTGCCCTCAAAGTAACGATGGTACTTAATGGTACTGAGTTGAATTACATTTCAAAACTTCTAGTCCAATTTCGACCTCTTCAAAACATGATCATACGTCTTTCGAATAGTTTTATTTTATTTATTTTTTTTTAACTGCAGTAAATAATTTTTGACAGTTTCAATTTAATTCATTTTGGTATTTTGCAACAAACTAACTCTGAAGTTTGAGGCGTGTTTTATAACATAGTTACAGTGTAATACTTATTAAAATTATTGTTATTTATAAATGCCTCATACAGTTCATTTTTCCTATATCATCTCGTCATTTTAACTTGTTTTGGTATTTTGTAACAAACTAACTCTGACGTTTGAGGTGTTTTTTTTATAACGTAGTCTCAGTTTAATAGTTACTAATATTATTGTTTATGTATAAATGCTTGATAAAGTTCATATTTCCTGTATGATCTCCTTTTATTTATTTTCTTTTATATTGTAGGAAAAGTGCAATAGTGTGTTTTAACGTTGAATTGTTTTACAACATTTTTAGACACTGTTTTATAACCTGCATTTGCGAATCTTGCACACTTTTTAATAATGTATAGTTTCTTTGATCAGTGTACGGAACTTAATTTATGAGATATGCCTTATGGATGATAACCTTTTGTAAATTACTGATAGACACTGCATGAACCTAAAAGTGTCACACACACACACACACACACACACACACACACACACACACACACACACACACACACACACACACACACACACACACACACACACACACACACACACACTTGTCTACACAAATTTTCAGTGTACAGCCAGTATTCATCAATGGGAAAAGTTAAAAGCTGTATGACAGCAGACTTATACTAATATGAATTCATAGGTGACATCACCCTTTTCTATTTAAAGCTTGTGACAGGTCGATTTAATATAATAGATAGACATTGTGTTGCTGTAAATACAATTCTTCCTGTTGGCAAACATAATGGAGATTAAATTTAGCTCCATTGCAGAAGGCCTTCCCATTATTCATATGTAGGATACAATCATATTATTTTCAAGCTAGTCATGCTGTTTCTTGAATATGTTAACACTGGATAATTTACTTTGTTTATTGACTGTAAATTAAATGTATGTTTTATGTAACATGTCAATTATTGATCAGTTGAAGTGTTGTATATTTTATAGGAGAAGCAGCAACATTTTGTTGGACCAGTCTGTACATATATTTTGGTAGAGCAGTCAACATCTTTAACGTAATTAAAAACAAAATTGTGACTCTTAAGTTATCACAGTCTTCCGAGCGTGGGGGAAAGCATAGTAAAAAACATTTTTATTTTTCTGTAATTTTTGAAGGCCAACTCTTCAAAGATTATGGCAGTCCATTTTTAATAATTAAATATGTTTTTCTCTAATGCGAATGAATCAGAACTTTGGCTTCAGTTGGGGAATGATGTCCAGTTTGATCATATCTTGAAACTCTCACCATCTTCAAACGATAAATTGTTTTTAAAATTCACAGCACAGTGTCATAGTAAGCCCATGTACATTGTGGAAATACTCTGACACAAAATATGTGCTGCTAAAATAAACAAGCGCAACTAAACTTTCCGTAGTAGTAGTATCACTGAAGCTAACAATGACTGGACTCGTGTGTGAGTGTTGGACCCATGTAGTGGATGGGTGTGGGGAAAGTTGAAAGGACAGTCATATGATAGTGCTTATTTCAGAAGAAAGTTGTTATTTCGTTAAGGGTTCTCATTAAGGAGTTTAAACATTTAGTGATCACTTTTATATTCACACTAAAATATCGTATTACAGTACAGTATTTTATTTTTGTTTTATATTTCCATGGTATAGTTATGTATATTTTGTTGAAGACAACACAGATTAAACAACAGCTTATGTTACTTTTTTATATTTATTATTATTGTCTTCTATGACGTCACAGTTCGGAGTCGAACCTTAGCCTCCATAATCATCCGCCTCCATTTTTCCTTGGCGATTGATATCCATCATTTTATTTTAAGTAAAGTGTCAGAATCCCTCACCACAGCATCAATCCAGCAATACTTGGGTCTTCCAACAGGCCTTCTACCCTCGATTTGACTAAACAGTACCTTCCTAGGTATTCGGTTGCCTTCCATCCTAATGATGTGTCCTGCCCATTGCAATCTATGGAGTCGATGGTGGTGGCCAGATCATTGTCTTTATATAGCTTGTATAGTTCCTCATTGTGATGCATTCTCCTTTCAAAGGCATTGACTATGTTAGCGGGTTGTTTGTTCAGAGTGCAAGTGTTATCACCCCGGCCTCTCTCATCATAACTTTATATAATGTGACCTTGGACTAATGGTGGATATTCCTTTCCTTGAATATAGTTGTCAACGCAGCATATGCTCTATTTGCAGCCTGTATCCTTTTCCTTATTTCATTTATTTCTTCATTGTTTTCTGCCATCCAACATCCCAAATATTTAAACCAATTAACTATTTCCAGGTTTAGTGGTTCGATTTCAAACTCTTCAGGTTTCATGGTTTTCCTTGGAGTGGTGATGATAATCTTTGTATTATCTGTATTCACCTGTAATCCTATCTCTTCTGCATTACTTTTCAGTTCCTGGAAGGTGTCTTTTGCTCTTCTTTTGGATCTTGGTGTAATATTAATGTCATCTGCATATCCTACGATCTGGACCATTGTATGTTCTAATGTTGAATTCCTATCAAATATTTATTATTGTACTGTTTATAATTACAATTTAAAATGTATGTATCTTACATTTATGTTATATGTACATGAAATCTGTGTAAATGTGTTGTAAGATAAAATTGTATATGTACATATAAAGTTTTTCAGTTTTTTAGCCATAACGTTGTGCAATTTTAATCATACATGGATGCAACAGATCTCGTTTTGAAGAAAATTAAATAATATTTTGTTACGAGTAATCTATAAATTACCACTGTATTGTAGATTACTAATAATTCAATTACAATTACATGGCATAGAAGCCTTAGGCAGAAAAGGATAGTAGGGGACCACAGCTGGCTGTCTTTGTTGTCAGGCACACGTCTGTAAAAGGCTAGTTCTAACAAGGTGTGCCTATAAAAAAAGAAAGAAAATGAAGACTGGGGTAAATTAAATGGTAATGGATTTGGTTAGGTAAGAATGGTGGATTTGGCTGGAGAATGGTGAAGGATATTTCCCACAGGAATAGGTAGATATTTTATAGTCTCGATTATGGTGCAAGTGAAAACAATACACCTACAACAATAACTAGGTTTCAGTAGTCTTTTAAGGAAATTTGTGTATGAATAAAATGCCACTCCAATTATGAGGTGCTTCTAAAAAGTACCAAATATTGAAAAGTAGTATGATACAGAATTGTGCTGCTAGATGCCTGTAAGGTGAACCAGTGTATAGAGTTTAGTGTTGGTATAGACAGCTGCATTTGTTTACATTGTGTGTGTTTGTGAGTTAAGTTTGTGGTATTCCATAATTACCGACATGTTGTGACGTCTCCCTTGTTAAGACAACACAAAAGTCGGGAACTAGTTCAATTCGTTACCTGTTAATTAAACTAGCTGCCGTTGTTAGTAAAACTTACTTACTAACAAATTATAACACATTATTACATATGAAATAGTCAAGGATTGCATAAATTTATTCACTCGCTAGGTGTTAGCAAAAACATCTCTTTATTATTTTTCAAATCTCATGGCTTACTTTGTTTTTTTTTTTTAAAGAATTACTCTAGTAAATTCTGCGTTTAATGCTTTAAAAATATTAAATGTCTTATTCCTTTTATCTCAAAAGTATTCATCTAGATATTGTTTTAAGTACCTCGGATCCGGGTCTGAACTTTGTTAAGATTTAATTTATCACAACTTTAACCAAATTATTTGAGGAATAATGTTGGTTTTAAACTATAGAATTACCTTACATTTAGATATCCTGATGTTACTACTACTTCATTACAGAAATTACAAATCTTATAAGTTATTCTTTACATTATCAAAAGTTCTTTACTGTTCTTTTGTTACTTCTCTTGTTGAAACAAATATTTACAAATGTTATGTTTGGATATCACCTGAATTTAACATGAGGTTTTTGGGTCCATGATGGTCATCTTCTGTCGTCTCCTAGGGTGCAATACATGGTTCCTCCTGATGCTACATTGGGTTGGTTGGATCTGGTAGTCTTGACGATCGGATTTTTACTTGAAGTTCATACTGTTGTAGTTTGAGTTTTCCACTTCTGGAGTTTGTAGTTCACATTTTACACCTTAATTACAGTTCTTATTTTGCAGTACTAAAGTCTGGTAAGTAACATATCTTACCACTTACAGTTTTATTTTTTAAGAGATGTGTCGGCTAAGTTTTCCTTTCTTTTGTACACACTACATTATATATTTCTTTTTATATTTTTCCACGCTACATTTCTCAAAATAATATCATCACAAACTGGATATGTTTTTTTTTTTTTTATGGCATACACCAACGTGTATGTGGACAACACAAAACTGACATCTTTACATGTCGAAGTTTCACTAGCGACTGTGTGCATAGTTTAGCGGCGAGGGGTCAGTAAGCTGGCGCGGTTTTACGCACTGAGAAAATAGTTTGTTCTTTTATTTAGTATTAATTATTCATTAATTAAATTTTTAATTATACTTTATGTTAACTTGGCTACGAATTAGAAATTTGCTTATTATATAGTCGTATTTTAAATAATTAACGTAATTATTATTATTAGCTAAATAACACCGTTCTTTGCATGTTGGTACGGGACAATTTCAAGTTGATGCAGGAATCTAGGTATGGGTAAAGGGTGGATAATACTCTTACTTGTTAGAAAGCAAAATTTTTTATTTGTGCGATTTAAATATTTTTTAAAATCGTCACGATGTCTGCTTTGAATGAGTGAAGATTTTGTGTTAATTTTGTTAAACTTTGGAAGATAGTAATGGTGGAGACACATCAAATGTTGATATATAAGTTTTGGGTAGTGAGGTTTTAGGCCAGACTCATAACTACAAGTGGTTTAAGTGGATCAGTGCAGCAGGGCGCAGTGCACCATTTTACTTTGAAGGTGATGCAGTTGATTATTTTTTTCTAAGTTTATCATTTTTAGTAAACACATTTTATGGGTAGCACAGTGATACAAGTGCAGTATTTAAGGTAAAATGAAATTAGGTGATTAGTATTTCATACAACTAGGTTATGATACATAGGTTTGTGATAACAGTGCTATATATAACATTTTATTGGATCTATGACTAAGACAGACATACTATCTAATTGTGAAGGGTTTAATAATTGTTTATCAGTAAGTACTTCCAAGACAACTGATAGCCTAAGAGTAGTGCAAAGTTTTTGACCTTTCAGTTATCCAATTACAAGCAGCCTGATATATATATATATATTTTTTTTTTTTCAATCACTTTCTGCTACAGTCTGTTTCTTGATGTATATAATATATTTAATATTTATAATGAATTTACCTCAAGATATTTTTTTCTTATTAGGCATACCTAATAAGGAAAAAAAGAAAAAAATATCTTGAGGTAAATTCATTATAAATATTAAATGTAAAATATATATATATATATATATATATATATTTCAATCACTTTCTGCTACAGTCCGTTTCTTGATGTATATAATACTATAATACTTATAACTATTTTACCTCAAGATGTATTTTTTCTTTAGGGACATGTTTCGGGAGATCCTGTTCTCCCATCTTCAACCTTCGTCATCTTGCTTCTGGTGCAGTATTTGTGTGTTGGCTTCTGGATGTTATTATGGTGGTTTGTTGGTCTTTGGTCCTTCAATGTTGCATTATTGTGTGTGGTTGTGGTATCTGTTTTTGTATTTTGTGTATTTTCAATGTTGAGTGCTTTGAATATTGTGTCATGTTTTGTATTGATTTGTATTTGTTCTGGTATTAATTTGTTTTGTGTTTTATGTTTGTAAATCTGTAAATTTTCCCAAATGTTCATTATGGTGCCTTTGTGTGGTATATGTTTTATTAGTGTTACATTGGTTATGTCTGGGAATTCATGTCCTGTGTTTATTGCATGTGTGGCTAAATTGGATTTATATATGTTTGGTTTTTTGTATGCATTTAGGTGTTCAAAATAACGTTTTTTCAGCTGTTTTTTTGTTTGTCCTATATAACATTTATTGCAATCTTGGCATTCAATTTTGTATATACCGTTGGTTGTTGTATTATCTTTGTTGTGTGAGTTATTTAGATTTTGTAATTTATTTTTATTAGTTTTGTATGCTATTTTTATATCTGTGTTTTTAAATAGTTTTGTTAGTTTTGACATTTTATTATTTATATATGTGAATGTGGCCCATCTTAAACAAACAATAAAACTAATAAAAACAAATAAAAACATTTTCAACAATAAAAACATAGACATATATATAAACAATAATCCAGAACCACCTAAAATGAACAGCCTAATAAAAATACACAAATTAAACAACCCAATACGTCCATTAATCAATTTCAAAAAAGCTCCTACATACAAAATAGCAAGAATAATAGCACAAAAACTAAAAAATAACCAACTAACAAATAACCATCATAACATAAAAAATACATACGAATTAATAGACAAACTAAAAATAATAAATATAAATGAAAATACATTTTTCACATCGTATGACATAACAAACATGTACACTAATATCCCAGTAGAAGAAACAATTGACATAATAATAAACAAACTTATAGAACAAAATGAAAACAAACAATATATAACCGAAATAAAAAATAGTCTCCAACTAATACTAAAACAAAATTACTTTGAATTTAATAGCAAAATTTATCAACAGAAAGAAGGTTTAGCAATGGGATCACCATTATCAAGCATAATAGCAGAAATATTCCTACAACATATAGACACCAAAATACAAAATATCATAAAAACACATGACCCAGATGGCATATGGATAAGATATGTAGATGATGGACTATATGTATCAAATAACAAAAACACAAATGCAGAGAACATACTGAAACAAATCAATAACATACATCCCAAAATACAATTCACAGAAGAAAAAGAAAAACATAACAAAATCAACTATTTAGACATAACCATCACAAGATGCAACAAACACATACAATATGCAATATATAGAAAACCAACTTCCACTAACATCATTATACCTAACCATTCTGACCACCCACCACAACATAAAATGGCAGCATTTTATTCGTTATTTAACAGAATGTACAAAATAACCCTAAACAAACAAGAAACTGACAAAGAAAGAAATATAATACACCAAATTGGTTATGCAAATGGATACAATAAAAATACTATGATCAAAATAGAAAATAAAATCAAATACAAAATAAAAACTGAACAATTAAGAATTAATCAAACTGAACAACACATAAATAATAACAACAACAAAAAATGGGCCACATTCACATATATAAATAATAAAATGTCAAAACTAACAAAACTATTTAAAAACACAGATATAAAAATAGCATACAAAACTAATAAAAATAAATTACAAAATCTAAATAACTCACACAACAAAGATAATACAACAACCAACGGTATATACAAAATTGAATGCCAAGATTGCAATAAATGTTATATAGGACAAACAAAAAAACAGCTGAAAAAACGTTATTTTGAACACCTAAATGCATACAAAAAACCAAACATATATAAATCCAATTTAGCCACACATGCAATAAACACAGGACATGAATTCCCAGACATAACCAATGTAACACTAATAAAACATATACCACACAAAGGCACCATAATGAACATTTGGGAAAATTTACAGATTTACAAACATAAAACACAAAACAAATTAATACCAGAACAAATACAAATCAATACAAAACATGACACAATATTCAAAGCACTCAACATTGAAAATACACAAAATACAAAAACAGATACCACAACCACACACAATAATGCAACATTGAAGGACCAAAGACCAACAAACCACCATAATAACATCCAGAAGCCAACACACAAATACTGCACCAGAAGCAAGATGACGAAGGTTGAAGATGGGAGAACAGGATCTCCCGAAACATGTCCCTAAAGAAAAAATACTTCTTGAGGTAAAATAGTTATAAGTATTATAGTAATATATATATATATATATATATATATATACATATATATATTGTAATGTACAGTGTATTTTACGGGTGAATTTTATTTTGTTATGGGGCTTATGATGTCGTGAGTTACTCTCTCTTAAGCCCCGCGATGGGAGGCATCTGTAATGTAACAGTTTTTTTACGACTGTAGATAGTGTCTGAGCAATTCTGTGCTCGTCTTATTTAATTACGCCCCACTGTTGTAAGCGCCGTCTGTAATATAACAGTGTATTGTGGTACTTAATTTATTTGTTTTGAGTTTTGAAGAGTTTTATTTAGTGTAAATTGCCTCCACTTATGTCAAATACGGATCGGCTGCCGCAATCGATTTTGTCCTCGAGCGCCCCGTTCTTTTTCCAAATGCTTCGGTCCGTTCGCTGCTCGCTCTCCTGTTGAATTACCTGTAATTGTCCTGTAAACCTTCAAATTATCTACAATGACAACTCCTTTGATTCCAAATAACAATATTTATTTTCATTAAAGCTGTTCAGAGAAACGAACAGTCGACTTGTGTCGAAAACAAATATGGGTCGGGTCGACTCTAGCGCTCAATTCGACTTTTACACTAACAAGTTCCAAATAACAAATTGTTTATAATCATATATTAATTCTCAGGGTTTAAGGGTTCTTTTAGACTGTCATTGAATTCAGCAAATACATACAAAAACACAATACATTACAAAGGTAAGTAAAATTTTATAATCTTAATACTATATTTCGTTATTATTGGTTGCTATGGCAACCCAGACTGTCGGCAATAATGGCCGCTGAACACGTTTGACCAACGCGCTGTCACAAGTTATTTTAAAATAAAAGTTTCAGTGTTCACTGTTTTAGTTTTTAAGATTTTTCTTTAATAAACGATCCCTGGTGTTATTCTGTAAGTGTAGATATTGTCTACGGTTGATAGAGTCGGCGTCACTTACAGGCGTTTATGAAAGTGTGTTCTGGTAGGTAATCAGGATTTTCAAAGTTTCTGCATTTATTTGTTGTTTTGATTTAAATATTTTCGTCTTCCAATCTTCCACAGTATTTGTAGCTTCTATTAGTTATAATTTTCCATCGCCAACGGTCCAAAAAACATTACTTTTATTTAATTAAAACTTCTTCATAGGAGCTCATCTGTTCACTGCAATAGTTAACAATACAATACTATATTTCTATATTCCTGCCTTACTATTCAACGGTTCCGTGCCCTCACAATACTGGCCTGTGATTGGTCAAAACAGAGAGTTCATAAGGTCACGTGGTCAGTTTACAAGATTTCAATGTTCATCTGCCTATAAGAAAAATACTCCTTTTTCAGCTTTAAGTTTTCTTAAATTTAAATTACATCATTCTTTTCTTTATGTCATTGTGAACATTTTGCTACCTCATTTACTTACATTGGTTAATTATAAAGGGTGGTTTTTTCACCTTACAAAAATTCTAATGTTGGGCCTATACCTTTTATACATTTGTTATATCACTTTACAATTCCTTAAATTAATCTAATATGTAATATTACTGTTAAAACAATTAGCTTCATCATATAAATTTTGTCCCTTTCCTGTTTTATCACATTGGTTTACTAATCTACTCATTTCTGACATTATTTCCTTTGTATGGAACTTGTGGCCTAGGCCATCAATAGCATTTCATAAAAATATTCTAAATAACATTTATTGTTACCTAGGTTTTTGGTTTTGAACCCTTTTTCCTGAGTTACATCTTATTACATGAGCCTTGACCCTTAACAAGTTTTCACAATAGTTAAAAATGACATCTTTTGACTTATTACTTAAAGTAGTGTTTACATGAACAAGTTTACAATCATAAATTAACAAATAATATAATTAGAATAAAATCTTTTAACATGTTACCTTCGAGGTACTGCCTTCACGGCCAAATTCTACATTTATAAATTGACAAATAATTATAAACTACTTGGTGTACCATTCTTCCATCCTATCAATCTTATCAAGCATTACTGGCTAAAGAATAGATTATTGTTCATAGGTCCTGGTTTCTAATACACATTTTCTTATTTTGCCAGTAGGCTTACACAAACTTGTAATGTAGTTTACAAATGTTAATAACTATAGGCTTTGGTGTAGAACACTAATACAACTACTTACACTAAAGCCTTCACTAACATCTCAATATGAGATGAAACCCTTCACCACCATTCACTATTGGTGTTATTTATGGGTTTCCTTTTTTTTTTAAGTAATTAACCCGCACTTATTTTGTCACCACTCCACTGACACTTATTGTATTTATAACATATTTAAATAATAATAGGGATTGTTAACTTTATTCCCCACTCTTTCACATTCACTCATTTACATAAAGGTTTGTATGTATATTCTTTACTTGCTATAATACATTTTAATTAGTTATTTTATATTGCTACGACAGCACAGAACAATCTACGCGTTTATCGAATGCGCCAGAAAGATCTTGACGTAAGCGTGTGGTGTACGTGCTACTAGATGCATTTTGCGAGAATTTTCTCGACTGTGCCGGCATTCGCTCGGGCGCTCGGACTGTGTCAAGGCCGTAGCAATTACGTAGTTCGCGAGAGATAAGACGCAGTTTGGAAGCTTCTGGTGTGTGAGCGTGACTATAAATACATCGGGTAGCGGCCTTAGTTTTTCAGTTCAGTGCGAGATTTTTGACTGTGCGGTTCGAGAGTATTAGTGCGATATATTTACAGAGCGGTTCGAGTTATTACGGTGTACGTTCGAGTAGTTATTAGTGAAGTGTTGCGTTTTATATTCGGATGGTATAATTGTAATACAGTTGAGTTTTAATATTAGTGGACATTTTATTGCGTATGAACAATTTCATTTGATTTGTTGTAGACACTGTGTTGTTAATTACGAACTGTTTTACTATAACAATTAAAGGTGTGATTAGTGACTTAGTTGGTGTCTTGTAATTATTTTGTTTCCACTGTACCTACGACGATCGAGTAGACCGTCGTAACAGTGGTGTCAGAAGTGGGATAGAATGGTTAACAGTGGAAACAGTGGACGCTTTGTACAAGAAGAGTGTGATTCGTAATTAATCAGTAAACATGGATCCCAGTCAGATGATGGAAACTTTACAAACACTGCTGCGGCAGACACAGGAAGAAGCAGAAAGACGACAAAAAGAAGAACGAATACAAGAAAGAGAAGAAGCAGAGGAACGACAGGATGAGAAACGCAGACAGGAGGCGGAAGAAGCAGAAAAACGACAGGATGAGAAACGCAGACAGGAGGCGGAAGAAGCAGAAAAACGACAGGATGAAAAACGTAAGCAGGAGGCAGATGACATCAAAGCATTAATTCATGAACAAAAGCAGATGCAAGAACATACTACCGCAGAATTGGGTCTCCTACGTGGTGACGTAGGTGAATTACGAGGTGAGCTCAACAATCAGATTACCAGAATATCTGACGTAGAAGAATCCATGTCAAATAAAATAGCTAAAGTAGAAAAATCTGTCTTGACTGTGGAAGAAGTTATGTCAACAAAAATATCGGCAGTAGAAAACTCAATGACAAACATAAGAGAACAAATTAAAATTGAAGTTGAGCAGTGCATGAAGATTCAACCAAAACAAATTTCTGAACAGACTGTACCAGTGATCAAGACAGAAAAATACACAGAAAATAAGTTAACAGAGAAAGTCACTTTGCCTGCAGTAGGGACAGTTCATGTCAAAGCTCCAACCTTTGACGGAAGCACTCACTGGGCAACGTACCTCCGCCAATTTGAAGCTGTTGCATGCGCAAATAATTGGACAGAAAAAGACAAGGCTGTTTCACTTGTTCTTGCATTAAAAGGACCCGCGGCAGAACTACTACAGAAAGTGCCACCTGACAGCCAGAACATTTATGCCGAGTTGATAAAAGCTCTAGAATTACGCTACGGTGATAAACATTTGCGAGAGGTGTACTACGCTCAGTTGAGAACAAGACGACAACGTTCCGGGGAAAGTCTTCAAGAATTTGAAGCAAGTATCGACAGATTGATTAGATTGGCCTATCCTGAAGCACCAGAAGACTTCCGAATAAGGTTTACGGTGCAGACATTTATTGATGGCATCGGAGATTGTGAACTTCAGCAAGTGTTACGAATGGCAAGACACCGAGATAGCTCAGAAGCTCTTGTTCACGCCCTAGAGTTTGAAGCTGCCAAGTCAGCGTCCCGCTACATTAATGGGTTTGTGCCATCACGTTGCAGTCAGAAGATCCCTGTATCACATTACCGTTACGATGGGTGCAGAAAAACAGTGTTGTCGGACAAACAATTCAAAAGTTCAAGAGAGTCGCAACGATTTGAAAAAGACAGAAGACCGAAATGTTACAACTGTGGAAAACGTGGTCATCTACAGGTTGAGAGAAGAAGATACCGAGAGAAGAGACTGATCGCACCAATTGGAGAAGTAAAGGCCCAGAACAGCACACAGTTTCCACGCTACATAAGATCAGTGGAAACTTGATTGTTAATGGATTTGCAGATGGTAAACCAACATCATTTACAGTTGACACGGGTGCAACAGTGTCCATTGTGCGCCCTGACTTAGTCTGTAACCGCCATCCTCTAATTAGCTCTTGTACAATACAGACTGTGACTGGAAGCCCCGTCAGGGTGCTAGGAAAGGTAGACGTACGTGTACGCCTGGGTCTTCTTGAGTTTAGCCACCAAATGCTCGTTGCAGACATTGTCGATGAAGTGATTCTTGGCACGGACATTATGAATGCCTACGGATTCGTTGTGGACTTAAGAGAGAATGTCCTGAAAGCTGGCCAAGAGAAGATAAAGCTTTGCATGGCTAAAATGACAGGGTCTACCAACCATTCGATTAAGCGAGTGGCATTAATCGAAGAAAAAGTCAACAAGTCTGGTCAAGAGGAAACCTCCCTGTTGCAAGCGGAAATGGAGGAAGAACTAGCAGAGGAAGTACAAATAAGTATAACGAAAAAAGAAGTGATTGGAGAGCCAACTATGGGTGTCGAGACAAAACTCTTGCTTGTTCCTGAGCTGATAGAAGCGGCCGAGGGTAAAGTGGCTGAAGATGAGGTTACGCAAGAGGTTGTTGACGAGAACCAAACAAACTTGGATAAGCCAGTGGTATTTAGGTCATTAGCACATGACGCAACGAGAGTGATTCCAGCGAAGCTAGTGGTTGCGCGAAAGATTCGCATTCCTGGGAACGTGATGTTCGGATCACACGAGACTGAATTCGAAGAACGGGAAAATTATCCTTCGCAAGGATGGCCACCTAGATCGCCTGGTCGAGTATTACTTCGAAGACGCTTTGCCAGTTCGGGACGAACAGGCTTAAGGAGGGGGCAGTGGTACGACAGCACAGAACAATCTACGCGTTTATCGAATGCGCCAGAAAGATCTCGACGTAAGCGTGTGGTGTACGAGCTACTAGATGCATTTTGCGAGAATTTTCTCGACTGTGCCGGCCTTCGCTCGGGCGCTCGGACTGTGTCAAGGCCGTAGCAATTACGTAGTTCGCGAGAGATAAGACGCAGTTTGGAAGCTTCTGGTGTGTGAGCGTGACTATAAATACATCGGGTAGCGGCCTTAGTTTTTCAGTTCAATGCGAGATTTTTGACTGTGCGGTTCGAGAGTATTAGTGCGATATATTTACAGAGCGGTTCGAGTTATTACGGTGTACGTTCGAGTAGTTATTAGTGAAGTGTTGCGTTTTATATTCGGACGGTATAACTGTAATACAGTTGAGTTTTAATATTAGTGGACATTTTATTGCGTATGAACAATTTCATTTGATTTGTTGTAGACACTGTGTTGTTAATTACGAACTGTTTTACTATAACAATTAAAGGTGTGATTAGTGACTTAATTGGTGTCTTGTAATTATTTTGTTTCCACTGTACCTACGACGATCGAGTAGACCGTCGTAACAATATTATTTACATTGTATTTTTTTCTTTATTATTTATATTGTACAGTCTTTTTTCTGTAACTAAGGGTTGTTCATTTTTATTTGGTTTATATATATTGTAATGCGACAGAATAGTAGCCCCATCCCAAAACCTAAAACCGCTCAATTCAGTAGGTAGAATCACCAATACTATCCTATTAAAACCAGATAAAGACCGAAAAAGATGAGGATAGATTCACAGAGATTAAGAAGACAAATCAGTAAGAGACACAAATAAGTAACGAAAATATGTAATTAATAATGAATAAAACGGTAGTAAATAAAGTACACTAACCACAAAAAATAAATGAGACAATTATTGTTAAATAAAGTATATTGATAAAGACCTTATAATAATAAGAAAATAAGGCAATGTACATCTAAAATAACCTTGAAACCAAGAGTGAGAGATAGGTAGGAAGTGACAAAGATAAACGGTGAAGTGATAAGTGTAATATAATAAACAACATATAATCTTAAGAAAAAAGAGTTAAACAAGTGTGACAAACCCAAAACATAAGCACATGATAAATGAGCAATTAAGTTAAGTATATTAGACTGAAAGACACAGAATAATTGTGAATGTAAAAAACAGAAAAAATATTATGTCAGTATAAGAATCACCAGGGTGATTATTGTTATAAAAGAGATGGTGTAGGTATAACACTCACCAAATTTGTTCATTTTTTTAATTTAAAGAAAGAAGTTATTGGCTTAATGTTTAAGGCAATAAATACCAGAAGAAATAGTTTTACAGTAATATGTTAGTATGTTTTAAGTAAGTAAGGAATTTATAAAGAAAATAATAGCAATACCTTTATAAGAAATAACAGGCAAAATATAATAATTATGTGTAACGAAAGGGAACATGGCTGAACTATGAACAGACCAGTAATTTAATTATATGTTATGTTTTATTAATAGATGTAAGTGTTAAAGATGTGGGTGAGAAATGGGAGTAGGGATAAAAATAGTAATGACATAAATTTAACAAAACAGCAAAATAATAACAATAATATAAATTGAAAGTAATGTATAAAATAAGAAATTATAAGATGTAACAACTTATGCCCATACAGGACATACTGCCCATACTGTCTTAAGTTAAGAAACCCAATTGTAAACAATTGAAGACAATATTTAAATAACAAAACAAGGTAAATTATGTAATTACCAACAACTAACAAAAATAACATGGCAGAATTATATTAAAACATAGAAATAAGTAAATTATGTATTAACATAGTATTATCAATTTTGAACTAAAACATTTAATACATGGCTTAGACCAATCTTGTAAGATATCAAACTAATCTTTGAAAGAAAATAGGAACATCTATGTAAAGATTACAACCATTGAAATTATCCCCAAGTAAATATAGCCATTATAAAATATTTATTCAAATTAAACAAAAAAACAGAATTTGTAACAATAGTTTCGAAAGTACTTAGCCAATCAGAGCTAAGCCAGTTGTCATGACTACGGTATGTTATTATGAAATTGAGGGTTACGAAGAGGAGTTCCATATTTAACGACGCCGAGAAACAGACGCTATACTGATGCTGACCTTTTGGAGGAAAAATAACGAATAAAATCGAACTGTGACGAGACCCAATTGATGAACTGATGTCAACCATAGTCCAGTAACACTTGAAGGGACAATAATCAACTATTAAACTACAATTAAATAAAAACTGGATGAAATAAGAATCAGACGGCATCCCTATTGTTGGTGATAAATTTCAGAAACAATTCATTGGAGAAGACACTTGAACTATAGCCGAACAACGTGTGGTTGTTAAGTATAAAATAAATTACAACTAATAACGAACCAAATTGATTCACCAATTTACTAATAAATAACTCTCACTCTAAAAGTTAAACACTAATTTCTTTCAAGGATTTATGATTCAAGTCAAATAACACTGTATGTAAAATAATTATAACCTATGTCAAGCTGATTAAACACAACACAGTTGAATTTTCATGTAAATCTTATTAGTATAGAAGTGCCACGATTATAAAGTGGGGTATTTTATTTAAACATCTTGTTATAAACCTTTTTCGTATTCAAAAGAATTCACATGGCAGAATAAATAAAAATAAATTGTATAAGTAAGAAACGATAAACATTATAGCTTCCTAAGTTTGAGGCGCTGCCACCTTAGAGACCGCTGAGTGAACTAATTTACAGCCGAGGCATAAACTTTGTGATAATTACATTTATTGTACGATTATTATTTAAAAAAAAAATTAATGAATTCTTGAAACGATTAAATCATTACGAACCTTTATTAACTGTAGTGTATTTATTTGAATATTATTATGTATGTTTATGTGCTTTAGCGGAGAGTAGATTTCGTTACGCAAATTTTGTGTTGGCAACACATCTCAACTACGAGCGAAAGTCGAATTCCCGCCAGTTAGCGAGGCAATTCAAATTATTATTTACAGTTGCCAGGAGACAATCTAACTGCGAAATTTTTAATTGTTTTATAAAAAACAATTTGGCGCCTTTCGGGAGTTACAAAATACAACACAGAACAGGTAAAGACTTCGATACTGGTTATTTGTACGCTCGCAACGGACGCAATCTGCGTGAGTCCCGTTCCAGAGCGACGACGGATAGGTAAGACACCAGAGTACACATTATACCAATTACACTATTACAATCAGGCAGGACAACGTGCGATTACAATATATATATATATATATATATATATATATATATATATATATATATATATCAGAATAGACAACAGCAAAATATGCTCAATATATAGGTTTTATTTTTCATAGTGTGAACATAACATACTCAACAAGAACAAGAATCTCAGGGTAACTCTTTTTTGTCCTATTTAGATGAATGCAGAAAATCATTAACAATATTTCAAAAATTATTACTAAATACCGGGCTGTTTGGCCCTAGTTGGTTACTATGAATTCTTGATGTTGTCGGCAATGTTTCTTTTCAAATTTTATTGAACACTGAGGACCGACAGCGTAATATTATGCCACCAGTGGAGTTGGTATATTGACAGGTACAGAAGGTTTTAACATTTTAGCTCTTGTTTCTGCCTTCTCATTACAGCATTAACTGGAGAAAAAATTTTGTATGGAATAATGTAAACAGTCGGCAAGTGCTGCAAGCTTGTTTACATTTTTTGTATTCTACAAGTGAATTACATTTTTGTTTACAAGTATTTTGAAGTTATTTCATAATTCTTTTGAGTGTTAATATATATTTGTATATCTTAGCATATTATTCATTATAAAATTGATATTGTTATGATATCACAGAACAATCTACGTGTTTGTCGAATGTGCCAGAAAAATCTCGCCGTTGTGCGGCTTACGTGACTGTAGACGCATTTTCGAGAGTCTTCTCGAGGCCGCCAGCTGGGCGGACTGTGTCAAGGCCGTAATTAATTACGTAGTACACTGGCGCTAAGACACAATTAGGAATGTTCTTGTCTGTGAGCATGGGTATATAAATACATGGCAGCAGTGGCCTTAGGTTCAGTAGAGTGGCGATATTTACAGAGCGGTTCGAGAGTTATTATCGGGCAGATTACTGTGTACGTTCAAGTGGTTATTAGTGAAGTGTTGTGTTTTATAGTCGGGCGGTATAATTGTAATACAGTTGTGTTTAATATTAGTGACATTTT
This sequence comes from Magicicada septendecula, assembly GCA_034769895.1. Classification (NCBI taxonomy): domain Eukaryota; kingdom Metazoa; phylum Arthropoda; class Insecta; order Hemiptera; family Cicadidae; genus Magicicada; species Magicicada septendecula. The sequence continues at coordinate 4,078,479 of CM068367.1, forward strand.
ATTGCGTGTGAACAATTTTTATTTGATTTGTTGTAGTAGACTGTGTTGTTGATTACAAACTGTTTAACTGTACAAATTAAAGCTGGTGATTAGTGACTTAATTGATGTCTTGTACTTATTTTGTTTCCACTGTACCTACGACGATCAAGTAGGATATTATAAATTGTTATCCTCGCAACTCGATGATAATCTAGAAATAACGATAAAGTCATAACGCTATGTAGTACACTGTACATGTTATTTCAACTTTTCTTTAATCCTTTCCAACATTATTCCACAACATGGAGTTTTATCTAAACTAATTGTAGACACTCATTAACACCTACATTCTAAAAAAAAAATAATCATATTTGGATAGAAATTCTGGCCCAGTAGTTCCTCTTACTGCTCTAAGAGTTTGTTTGTCCATCTGTGCTTCAAATTTTATTACTCTAAAACGTGTTATAATGTTTAATTTTCAAAGTTTCACATGCTAGAGACAAAAACTGAGATATAAACAAAGGAACGTGAATAAAACTTAATCTAATCTAGTTGTTTTAGTTTAGATACTATGATTTATACTATGATTTCAAATTTATACTATTTATATTTATACTATTTATACTATGATTTCAAAGAATTTCTTGTCTAAAAAATACCCAAACATCTTATTTTTATACACCTTTACTTGAGATACGAGGGGGTACCCAAAAATAACTGGAATTTTTTTTTAAAGCTATGTATTTAATTTTTTTTACAAAACAACCTTATCACCTTCAAAGTACTGTCCATTACACTTAATACATTTGTGCAATCTGTGATCCCATTTCTGGATACATTTTTCAAACTCGTCTGTTGTGATGGTCGACAGCTTCTGCCTCGTTTTTTTCTTTACCGCTTCCACGTCGTCAAAACGTTGTCCTTTCATGTCCCTCTTTATTCGCGGAAACGAGAAGAAATCGCACGGAGCAAGGTCAGGTGAGTAAGGGCATGGAGCAAGGGAGTCATGTTGTTTTTTGCTAAAAACTGGACCGATTTTTTAGGACCCGAGGCACAAATTTTGCAGTGACCCTTCTCATCCCCAAATCTTCTTACAAAATTCGCTGAACCGAGCTCCAAGTTATTCCAGATAACTTACTAATCTCTTCAATGGTCCGTCGTCGGTCTTCAAGCATGATTGCATGAACTTTTTCAACATTTTTGTCAATTCTGGAAGTTGACGGACGTCCAGAATGAGGTTTGTCATCAATTGACATTTCACCTTCTTTGAAATGAGAAAACCATTGGTACACTTGAGTTTTTCCCATAGCACTATCCTTGTAAGCTGTTTTCAACATCACAACAGTTTCTGCGGCGTTTTTCCCAAACAGGAAGCAAAATTTCACAGCACAGTTCACTTAAATCCGCCATGACAAAAAACGAGGAGCAAGCGAAACTGCTTTTACAAAACGAATTACTGTGACCGGACACAACCTTCCCAGGCGACAACAATGACGGCACTGAACTCGGAACGAGTTGTACTACGCTCACCTAGCGGGAGAAATGCGTACTACGTAAGCTCCGCCAATCGCAGCGCTATTCCAGTTATTTTTGGGTACCCCCTCGTATATATAAAAAAAGATAATAAAAATATAAAGGGTATATTCATAAGAGGAATGTCTGGTAAAACATTTGGTGTAATTATTTTTTAGTAATAAATCTTAGTAAATATTTATGAGTGTTTCAATATAGTCGTTTTTTTGAAAAAAACCACTGGTCACAGAGGGTGGTCTATGTATGAACGCCAAGGTGATCAAATTGTTAAAAGAGAACAGTCCCCCGTTGATTGCAGCGAGATGTATTACATGGATATTATATTATTTAGTTGTAAATATTTAATTTAAATAAATGAATACTCGCAGGGCACTTGTTTACATTTATGAATAAGAGTATATAAATCAGTAAATATTATTAAAACAGTACGTGTTTCACTTTTACTACTGTTACACAATCAAATCTTATATATTGGAGGGCTTTCCCACCTCACTTCTGCACTTGGCTGGTGGTTGTTTGTACCTGTTTATCTACAAACCGTAAACACAAGGCCAGTAATTCCTTATCTGGAACTACACGCGTCTTTTAATTTATCTGTCTACTGTAATTATCGACAATAATGAATTATCAGCAACCAGGCCTGTCAACTAACGTTGAACGTGTTCCTACAGTCCACTCAGGAACTACAGTACCTCCAATGTCGCAAAATGCCCCTCAATCCTATAACAGTCAACAGCCAGGCAGAAATTTTAATGTTGATTTCACACAACACGGATCCCACAGCTGGCAGATGGTGAAAAAACGAAAAAGAAGTCGTCAATCTTCAGAAAACACATCTGAAACACACACTCAGCTTAATGACCACAATAGATTTACGGTGTTACCTATAGATGACCCTGATGACGTCCAACCTACTCAAGTCTTAGCTCAGCCGAAAGTACCTAGACCTCCTCCTGTATACCTTCATGGTATCGTCAATTACAGTGAAGTGATCAATAATCTTACAACAATTTTGGAATCAGAACAGTACAGTACTAAATTGTTCGATGACAATACGGTGAAAATCAACACTTTTGCACCTGATTCTTACAGAAAATTAATTCGTCACCTCGAGGACGAAAAAATTATTTACCATACTTATCAAATTAAAGACCAGCGAGCATACCGGGTTGTCATAAGAAACATTCATCCTAGCATCGGTGTACACTGTATTAAAGAAGCACTAAAAGAAAAAGGACACTCGGTCAGAAACATAATCAACGTTCGACACAGAGTCGAGAAAACACCCCTCCCTCTCTTCTTTGTTGATCTTGAACCTGCAGCAAACAATAAACAAATATATAGCCTAAGGTCTTTAGGTAACATGCAGATTGCTGTAGAACCACCTCGGAGAAAAAACTTCATCATACAGTGCACTCGTTGTCAGTCATACGGTCACAGTAAGACGTACAGTAGAAGCCCGATATAGTGCGGTTGTCGGGTGACATACTTTCCCCCGCGTTATAGGCGTAACTGCGGTATATCGGAAGGTGACCTGTACAGTGACAAATGATGGGGAGGGAGGACCGGGAAAAAGGCTACAGCATAATGCACTACTATATACTGTACGTAAATTACGTCACCAAATGTAGAAATAAAAAATAAGAAAACTGTATTTTAATCCAATATTTTAATCTATTTTAATCAAATGGAATATAAAATACACTATTTATACATTGCTCACTCGACCTACTGTAGGCCTAATTGTTGGTCTTAAAAAAGTCCGTAATTGTTGTTTGACGGGATAATGCACAGCGTTTCTTTTCTGCGTATTGTTTTACAAACGCGAGGTGCAGCAGATGAACATTATTAGATTCACTTTGCCTCTCCATCCACGAAATTACTTTGTTTATGTGTATTATCACTTCACTAACATTTGGAATAACTTCTTTCACTTCCACCCCATTTTCATTTCCATCATCGTCATCGTCTTCTTTTTCTTCACAATTTGTATTTCGGACTGCATCGATGATATCTTTATCTCCTATACATTCTGTAACAGGCTCACCGTTGTCAACTTCTGCCCAGTCATTCAAGTCATCTAGAGTGAAGTTGCAATGCAGAGCACTACTCGCAGACTGTACATCACTATTAGTGAATCCGGCAACAGAGCAATTTCCATCGGCGATGTTTTGTTCAAAGGAACATTTCTTCCAGCAATTCTGAATCGTAGCCGTACTAATACTTTCCCATGCAAGACCTATTGAATACGTAACTGTTTTCAGGTTTATTGACTTAAGGTAAATTTCCATTTCCTCATCAGAATTCACTATAGCACTCAGAAGTTCACGGCGGTAATGCGCTTTAAATGCTTTTATGATGCCTTGATCTAATGGCTGGATCAGTGCTGTAGTGTTTTTCGGCAAGAACACATGACTCCGATTTTCCCATCTCTTGACTGTAGCATATCAGCAGGTGGATGTGCTGGACAGTGGTCAAGGGTCAGTACAGCTTTTTCTTCGAGGTTGAGTGACCGCAGGTGGCTTCTCACAGATGGAACAAATTCTTCATGGAACCATTTACCGAAAATATCACTTGTCATCCAAGCATTTTTTGTATTACGATATGTGATGGGTAATGACGTCATGTTAACATGTTGCAAGCATCTAGGATTTCAGCTTTTCCCTATACAGAGAGGTTTAATATCATTACTTTGTTTAATGCCTGAGGAAAAAGTGTTCCAGCTTCACTGTCACATGATCGTGCTTCCCCTTCAATGCTTATCTGGCTTATACCATGACGAGATTTCCATCGCGAAAACCACCCATCAGATGCATTAAATAATTTTATAAAGAAAACTACAAACTTGTATTCGTGATTTTCACTCGTCATATATTTAAAAAATATAATAACCACGACAGCTGTTTCGGCACACAGTGCCTTCTTCAGATGGTAAGAGCTGACTAGTTACGTACAATAAAATACCACATAAAGCCAGTGCTATGAAAACGATAATCGACTTAACACTGGCTTTATGTGATATTTTATTGTACGTAACTAGTCAGCTCTTACCATCTGAAGAAGGCACTGTGTGCCGAAACAGCTGTCGTGGTTATTATATTTTTTAAATATATGACGAGTGAAAATCACGAATACAAGTTTGTAGTTTTCTTTATAAAATTATAAAAATGGATTTTCATCAAGTAAAGGCCTCCAGTATAAATTATTAGATGCATTAAAGTCACTGTTGCCATGTAAATCACTATGGAATTTCACAGCTTGAGCTCTAATAACTGGTCCTGACAGTGGCACACCTTCACTTCGTTTTATTAAAAACCACCTGTACAGACGCTCATCTAGTTCACTATCCTTACCTACTTTAGTCTTTTTTCTTTGCAACCCCACTTCACTTTCAACTGTGTTCAGAAAACTTTTAAGTTTATCTTCTTCCTTCATCCACCCTCTAATTGTTCCTTCTGGGATGCCACACTCACGTGATAAACTTGCCTTTGACTCTCCGTTCTTCACACGATCAATTATTTTGAGTTTATCACTCACAGAATATGCTTTTCTTTTCTGCGACATCACAAAACTCTACACTATGCGAATTTATGACAAAGACTATACACTTTGATAAGATAATATCAGAGTATGATCTTATAATATAAGAGTATGAGGGAGAGAAGGGATTTAGTTGGCTGCTTGCCTTGGCATGAATTCTTAGAAACGTAGAGACTGTAAATACGGGGCAATTGTTTATGTCTACAGGTACACTTGAACTGGCAATTCTGGCTGTTGTTTACAACGCCGTTTCCAACAACAAGCCTTTGTTTACAATAAACGCAACGCATTCCAATGTGGCTACGGAAGTCACGATAAACAATTCATAATTTACTCACTCTCTACAAGTAAGAATTTTCGCTAATAATGGGCGACATACTCTTCACCGCGTTATATCCGAATCCGCGGTATATCGGACCGCGCTATATCGGGCTTCTACTGTATTGTAGGAAACCTTTCCAGTGTGTCAAGTGCGGAGGTGAACACAACTCCGCAACTTGTTCCAAATCTAAGGATACACCAGCCACATGTGCATTATGCGATGGTCCTCATACAGCTAATTATAAGGGCTGTGAAGTTTATCAAAACCTGCAGGCCAGAAAAAGCCCCGTACGAAACTCCACACCTAGGATAACCCCTTCAATGTTTAGGACTATGAACACGGAACAGAACATGAATACCCGTAACATCTCTTCTCCTACTTACGCTCAATTGCAGGACTACCGCAACACTCAGAATCATTGCCCCCTTATGACAGCAATCTCAAACAGACAGCAAATAAGGACATCACTCTTTCAAACTTCCTGACAAAATTCGAGACTATGTTCAGTCAACTCATGCAGCAAAATAGCGTCATGCTTAATCTCCTTACAACACTTGTCAATAAACTTTCTAATTAATAATGAATAACAATTACAGGATTGGATTATGGAACGCCAATGGACTCTCTCAACGCACCCTAGAACTCAAAGCTTTTCTTCTTGAAAACAGGTTAGACGTAATGCTTATATCTGAGACACACTTCACAGACAGAAGCCATATTAGGATTCCAGGCTTTACTGTTTATGATACCCAACATCCTGACGGGACAGCTCGTGACGGAACCGCTCTGTTAATCCAAAACAATATAAAACATTATCTCTTCTCTAACGTCAAAACTGCTCACCTACAGGCGACCAACGTTTTAATTGAAGATCAAAGAGGCCCTCTAATTGTTTCAGCAGTCTACTGTCCCCCAAAACACAGAATCAATGAAACTGACTTCAGCTCTTTTTTTTTGGAACTCTTGGTGCACGTTTTTTGGTGGGAGGTGACTTTAACGCAAAACACCCGCAATGGGGTTCGAGATTAGCTAATCCAAGAGGTAGAATTTTATATAACGTCATTAGACAAGAATCCCTGTCCTTTCTGTCCACTGGTCAACCAACCTATTGGCCTTCTGACACAAATAAAATACCTGACCTAATTGATTTCTTTTTAATACGAGGCTTGTCTCATAAATACTACAAAGTTGAATCTTGCCTTGATTTGTCCTCTGACCACACTCCAATTATTGCCACTATTAGCAATACTATAATTGAGTCTGAAAGTCTACCAACACTCACAAACCGTCTTACTGACTGGGATTACTTTAGAGAGCTTGTAAATTATAATATCTCGCTAGAACTTCCACTCCACACGCCTGCTGAATTGGATGCGGCTGTAAATTCTCTCACCAGTACTTTTCAAAAATCAGCCTGGGAAGCTACACCTTGCAATACAGCGAAGAATAAGCACTTAAACCTTCCTCTGGTTGTCCGGAAGAAATTAGCTGAGAAGCGTAAATTGCGATGAATTTGGCAGCATACTCATCATCCGGATGATAAAAGAAAGTGGAATTCCGCGGCCAGACAACTTAAACGATTGTTGGAAAATCTAAAGAATGAAGGGATTCAGGATTATCTAGAAAATCTGTCACCAAATGAAAGTACTGATTATTCTCTGTGGAAGGCTACTAAACGATTAAAAAGGCCACTATTACAAATACCACCAATACATAAACCAGATGGTAGCTGGGCGCGCAGCAATACAGAGAAATCCCAGACTTTTGCCGAACATTTGGTCAACGTTTTTCAACCTGAAGCAAGCAAGAACGTCTCTTTCGATGAAGAGGTACAAAGATACTTACACTCCCCGCTCCAAATGACTCTACCTATTAAGCCTTTTAAAGTTAAGGAAATCAAGGAAATAATCCTGTATAATTTGAAAAGTAAAAAGGCTCCCGGCATTGATTTGCTATCGGGGAAAGTTCTAAAGGAGCTGCCTCACAAAGGCATTGTACTAATAACATACATTTTCAATGCCATACTCAGACTTGAATACTTTCCTCTTCTCTGGAACTCGGCTCAAGTTATCATGGTCTTAAAACCTGGTAAAAACCCTCAAGAGCCCTCTTCTTATCGACCCATAAGCCTTCTACTGATACTTGGTAAGATCTTTGAAAAGCTGTTTGTAAAACGACTTATGCCAACAATTGTAGAAAACAACCTAATTCCGGATCACCAATTTGGTTTTCGAGAAAAGCACTCTATGGTAGATCAAATACACAGACTAACAAATGTTATCAATAAATCGCTGGAATCGAAGATGTTCTGCTCAGGTGTGTTTCTCGACGTTTCCCAGGCATTTGACAAAGTGTGGCATCTTGGACTCTTATATAAAATAAAGAAAAATCTGCCACATAATTGTTACCGCATCTTACATTCCTACTTAGTGGGCAGAGTGTTTCAAGTCAAGTACTCGGATGCTACTTCTCCTCTATTACCAGTGGGGTCGGGTGTTCCGCAGGGTAGTGTCCTGGGTCCTCTGCTCTACCTCCTGTTCACCTCGGACTTACCGTCAGCAAGTGAAACCACTGTTGCTACCTACGCCGATGACACAGCGATCCTAGCGACACACTCCGAACCCTCAATAGCATCTCTTATACTACAAGAATCATTAAACAGCGTTCAGTTATGGCTAATTGGCGCATAAAAATCAATTCATCCAAGTCAGTCCACGTTACCTTCACCACACGTAAGGCAAACTGCCCTCCAGTCACAATTAACGGTCAACCAGTACCGCAAGCTGAAAGTGCTAAGTACCTTGGGATGCATCTGGACAGGAGACTAACATGGAAAAAACATATAACATCTAAGAAGCTTGAACTTAATCACAAGGTCAGAAACATCTATTAGCTTATAGGCAGACAATCACGGTTAAGTCTCGTCAACAAACTCTTGATCTATAAAGCCGTGCTTAAACCGGTATGGACTTATGGTATTCAACTTTGGGGTACTGCAAGTACAAGTAATATTGAGATTATCCAGCGCTTTCAGTCCAAAACACTTAGATCAATAGTCGACGCTCCTTGGTTTGTCTCAAATAACTCTATACACCGCGACCTCAAAGTTTCAACCGTGAGAGAAGAAATCATGCGCCTCTGCAGGACTCACATCTCCAAACTAGAACAGCATCCCAACCACCTGGCAATTAACTTGTTAGACAACAGTGAAGATATTTATAGACTAAAAAGACACAAACTATTAGACTTACCATTCAGGTTTAACTCATAATGTATTCTCTGTATTTTCTGTATTGTACTGTCTGTGATATCTGTTCTGTATGTTTTTGTATTCGTGTCATTCATACGTGTTAATGTCAACCTGTATATGTGCCTTATGGGCCCAGTGTTTAATGTTTGAACTTATTGTATCATGCCAGCAGGAAGTGATAGTGACTTTTGTTCATTTGTTTACATGTTTTTATCATTTAGTTTTGTATTTTGTTACCTCTTTAATCTATTATCAAAAACAAGCTGTCAATGGTCAGCTCTTCATAACCCTGTGTGTGTTGTCAGCCAATTTGTTAAATGTTCGCTCGAACAGCTTACAGATCTCCCAAAAAAAAAAAAAAAAAAAAAAAAAAAACTTCTGCACAGCCCTCTCTAGTGTATTTACAGTCTATGTTAACTTTACTGTACTGACCAAAATGTGTAATATAGCTCTCCAGCTCAAACCAAACTATATGCTTTGTTAAATACGGTACTAGAAAAGAAACTGTGATAACAAAATAGCCTCAGAATTTTCAGGACCAGTAATTGCTTTGGTTATTGAGAGTTAGAAAACGGAAGAATTAAAGCCAGTAGAATGGAACTTTTCAAAACTGACATTTGCTGATGTCATCGTGTGTCAGGACAGAGGAGGTGATTAATGAGTTGAACCAGGAAAGTGTAAAGGTTGATCTGAGAATAATAAATAAAGATTTCCTGATGTGTTTTATTTGAGAAGCACAGTGTTTATTATGACTAAGCTAGTGAAAATGTCTGATGGTAAATGTCAGACAGTGATGAAATATTTGCGTAAACTAATAACAAACAACACGATTGCAATCCACAAATTTTCAGTAGAATAAAATCAGTGTGGATTGTGTTTGCTAAGATGATCAATGTTATACAGAACAGCAAACTACTTTTATCTAGAATAGCAAGAATCTCTACCTTATCGCTGTGGTGAATTGGCGGCACGGTGCCAGTTGTTACCAATACTGATGGTGAGGCTGAAACATCTGTAAGTGTAGACTCTAGCCCACAGGCTAACATCCTGGCCTAACATAATGTTTCCCCAACTATGTGGACACTGGGCATGAAAGCCTTAGGAACTCCAAACTACTTTCATGTTTACAAAGGCAAACTTTTAATAATAATGTTCTTCTTGCAATCATTTTGAACGTGACGTATATATAAACATTATGATAACAACATTCACTTGTCAATACAAGATGTTATGTCTATAGCACTGTCACGTTATTTTTACTTCCATGTTCCATAAGGAACTGGAAGTATGGTGATAGTGAAAAAAATCATGTTTGAGATGAGGGTTGATTCTGATTATACTACCCTCAAAACATGAAGAATATCGGTATGGAGAACCATACATGACTTCCATGTTCTAAGATTTATATTTAAAATCATATTCGAAATGAAATATTTCCATAGAAACTACTTCTTTCTTGTTTAAAAGGAATAAATCCCAAATGTTTAGTACCAAGCCACGTGTTGTTCAATCAAATATATTGGAACTTACCGTCTGCGGCTTTCCAGAAACAGCGTCTTTATAAATTTACATGTTTCGGGACCCTTGTCAGCCTTAACCACAGTACTGTGGTCACTAACGTATACCACCTCACGTTTTCGCACTAGATTTTCACTGATGATGGCAGTCGATGGCACTGCCGAAACGTCTGGTTTTGCTGAAAACATTGGACTACGGCTAAACAGCCCGGGAAGGAGTTAAAAAAAACTACTTCTTTGTTGCCGATAATGTAGTACACATATAAAAAATTCTCCCCTCCCTCTTCAACTATAATTTTCATTAATAGAAAATTACCCCCACCCCATTCAACTAGCCTTTCATTTATAGATATTTCATCTACGTTTCTACAGTGGATTATTATGAGCTTCTTATCAGGAAACTTTGTTTATCAAAATTAAGTACTTTACTCTTGTTAAAACATAAAACGTTGCAGGTAAACTACCCCTTTCTCTTAACTGATCTTCATCAAAATCAATAGGCCTTCAGTCCTCTACAATTCAGGGATGTATGCAAAAATATATTTGATTCTGTTTGAATGTGCGTCAGTTATCATTCGTCATGAAAACAGTTCTCTTGTTACAACATAAAATGTTGCAGGTAAACTACCCCTTTCCCTTAACCTATCTTCACCAAAATCGACAGGCCTTGAGTTCTCTACAATTCAGGCATGCATGCAAAACATTATTTGATTCTGTTTTAATGTGCGGCAGTTATCGTTTATCATAGAAACAATTACTCTTGTTAAAACATGAAAAGTGGCAGGTAAACTACCCCTTTCCCTTACCCGATCTTCACCAAAATCAACAGGCCTTCACTTCTTTACAATTCAGGACAGCATGCAAAAAAGTATATGATTCTCTTTGAATTTACGGCAGTTATCGTTCGTCATAAAACAAATTACCCTTGTTAAAACATAAAACTTTGCTAGTAAACTACTGCTTTCCCCTAACCGATCTTCAACAAAATCAACAGACCTTGAACACTCTATAATTCAGAAAGGTATGCAATAAAGTAGTTGATTCTGTTAGAATTTACGGCAGTTATCGTTCGTCATATAAAAAATTACCCTTGTTAAAACATAAAATGTTGCTGGTAAACTACCCCTTTCCCTTCACCAGCACCAATAGGTATTGAGAACTCTATAATACAGGGCTGTATGCAAAACATCATTTGATTCTGTTTGAATTTGCGGCTGTTATCGTTTACTATAGAAAAAAATTACCCTTGATAAAAAATCATTGCTAGTAAACTACCCCTTCCCCTTAACCGATCTTCACCAAAAACGTCAGGTCTTGGGTACTCTACAATTTAGGCCTGTATGCAAACAATTATTTGATTCTGTTTGAAATTGCGGCTGTTATCGTTTGCCATAGAAAACACGCTTGATAAAACATAAAACGTTGCTGGTAAACTACCCTATTCCATTAACCGATCTTCACCAATAACAATAGGTCTTGAGAACTCTACAATTCAGGGCTGTATGCAAAACATTAGTTGATTCTCTTTGAATTTACGGCAGTTATCGTTTTTCCCTACCCTAGTTAAAACATAAAACGTTACAGGTAAACTACCCCTTTCCCTTAACCGATCTTCAACAAAATCAACAGACCTTGAGTTCCGTATAATTCAAAAAGGTATGCAGAAGAGTAGTTGATTCTGTTTTATTGTACGGCAGTTATCGTTCGTCAAAAAAAAAATTACCCTTGATAAAACATAAAATGTTGCTGGTAAACAACCCTATTTCCTTAACCGATCTTCACCAAAACCAACAGGTCTTGAGAACTCTACATTTCAGGGTTGTATGCAAAATATTATATGATTCTGTTTGAATTTGCGGCTGTTTGCCATATAAAATACCCTTGATAAAACAAAAAACTTGTCGGGTAAACTACCCCTCTCCCTTAACTGATCTTCACCAAAAACAATAGGTCTTTAGTACTCAACAAAACAGGGCTGTATGCAAAAACGTATTTGATTCTGTTTGAATTTGCGGCTCTTATCGTTTGCCATAAAAAATACCCTTTTAAAACATAAAACGTTGCTGGTAAACTACCCCTTTCCCTTAACCGATCTTCACCAAAATCAATAGGCCTTGAGTCCTACATTTTACATATTAACAAGAGTAAAGTGCTTAATTTTGATAAATAAAGTATCCTGAAAAGAAGGTCATAATAATCCACTGTAGAAAGGTAGATGAAATATCTATAAATGAAAAGGGTAGTTGAAAGGGGGTGGGGTAATTTGTTTTGTAAATTAAAATGGTAGTTGATGATGGAGGAAGTAAAATTTATAAGTTTTATATGTGTAATACGTTTTTGACAACAAAGAAGTAGTTTCTATGGAAACATTTCATTTCACTTTAAAAAAATTCTATATTTTTTCATTTTAATTTTTTAATCGTGTATGAGAGAAAATATGTCGTTCGTGGCAGGCAAGCATATCTCAGTTATGTAATGTTTACGTTTCCATTTCATTATTATGATTACCGCAATAAAAAGGCAGGCAAGACACACACACACACACACACACACACAATTTGCGTTATTTCTGGCCTCACTCATGTTTATTTTCTTACATTTGCATGCTTTTTAAATGAAAAGGGTAGTTGAAGAGGGAGGGGGTAATTTTCTATAAATGAAAACGATAGTTGAGGGGGGAGGGGATAATTTTTTGTATGTGTACTGCGTTATCGGCAACAAAGAAGTAGTTTGTTGTTAAAATTCCTTCCCGGGCTGTTTGGCCATGGTCCATTGTTTTCAGCAAAATCAGATGTTTCTGCAGTGCAATCGACTGCCATCATCAGTAAAAATCGAGTGCGCTAACATGAGGTGGTATATGTTAGTGACCACAGTACTTATACAGAAATAAGTAGTTTCTATAGAAATATTTCATTTCATAAATGATTTTAAATATAAATCTTAGAACATGGAAGTCATGTATGGTTCTCCATACTGATATTTTTTCTTGATTTATTGTAGAAGTAAGCCCTATTATCTTCATCTTGATATAATAGATATATCCTATCTTACTGGTTACTCACTCCAACTACAACAGGCTTGGCTACAATTGCAGTTGCTTCCCCAAGACCGTACTACCATGCTGGAGTACATGCACCCAAAACCTTTTCTTTTGTTGGAATTCACAACTTTCATGAAAATTTCTTTGTTACTCACTCATCTTTTCCACCCAACTTGTTTTTGTGAGTAGCCAGATTTCTTTCCGCAGCTTCAAAAGCCCTTTTCTCTCTCCCCCAACTCCCTGCAAAGTTCAAGATTCTGAGGTCAACACACTCCAAACAAGCCTTCTTACTCTGAGTACTAACGTGTTATTGTTCAGTGATAAGATGGTTGGATGACGTGGTACAAGATCCTAGAAGAATGAATGTGAGGGGTATCCTAAAGGTGTTTGTATATCATATGTTTCAAGATATGATTGAACCATCAATTTATTTTATATTTAGCTTTTGAAGGAAAGCTATTGTTCTAAGTTAACATTTATTTTGTAATATGTAAGTATATTACTGTTTGTACTATGCATGCCAGTTTTTATTTGCAATATAGTTGGTAAACTCTTATTGGTCTGTTGTTAACATGTATCTTTTTTTCTGAGTATAGATATTATAAAACCTTCTCTGCTGAAGTTCTTGGGCGTCGAACTGACAAGGGGTTATGTTCTGGAACATGAAGAAGAACAGTATTCAGCTAAGAGAGAAAAAGTGTATTCGTTTATGAAGATACCACGTGAAGTAGAAAAATTTATGGCTTATGGAGTGTTTCAGGTAAATAAATGTTATGAAGATAAGGGTTTTTAATGCTAGTGTGACTAACAGACAATCTAATCCCCGTTAACTGTTTTTTTTATAAATTAATTTTTAATAGTTTACAGCAGTGATTTCCAACTAGTGGCGAATGACACCTATTTACGCAGCCAGTGACCTTATGTTGAGGAAAAAAATTAATAATTACTCGATTAACATTAATAAGTAAATGAATATTATACTATTATTGTAACTGAGAATGATCTTGCAAGGGAAACATATGAAAAAGTGGTTCAATGATTTACTAATAAATGTGCAAATAGATTTCAGTTTATTTGTTTGACGGTGTGTGTATTTGCTATAATCCTCTTTTATTTTCTTTATATTACAAGGTCTGGTTTATTTTCTTTCATCCGTCGGCTGGATAAAGCAGACACACTTGTCCGATGTTTTGTCTTTGATTCACAATCAGTGTGTCATCTGTTATTCAAAGTTATGTTCAAGCATTTCTTTCAATCTACACTTTTCTTTTTTTTTTGTGATATTTGAGACGACCAATTGGACCTCTCGGGCTGTTCTGGAGCAAGCTCCCTTCAGCCGTGTGGGTATGGATGAGTATGTAGGATTCGCATGCCAGCAATGACCGGCCAATGAGAAGGTGGTGGTACCAGTGTAGATAGGATGTTAGTGTTATAGTGTGAGTAGCCTCTAGGAGAGGGTGTGGGGGGGGGTTTAGTGCTAAACTTATAGACTAGATAGCCAGGGTCGTGCACTAGTGACGCTAAAGGTGGAAAGAATCGTCGTAGTGGCGTCATGGGAGCAGCGGGGGAACAGGGTTTTAGGTTATAAGATTGGAGTATAGACTAACAGTAGGGAGTGTCTCAATCTACACCTCATTACCTGCATTTTTAGTGGCTGCCAGTAGCGTGGCGTCCATGTAACCACTGTTGCTGGCGGCAACAGTACTGGAAATGAGAGAAAATAATATTAATTGTATGATAGAATAAGTACTTTAGTTATTTAATAATTTGAAATCTGAACAATATTAGTAGGGAAACTTGAAGAAAAGCGTGTAGCATTGCTTTTGAACTGCTGGGCACTTGCACCGTCTTGTGTCGACAGCTCAGACATTGGCAGTGTTTTACTGTGTACGATCATTGACCTTTTACTAGTTGATACTGTAGAAACTGTGGGGGGGAGGACTCATCCATCCAATGTGTTGCCGCTGTATAAACCGGCAAAATGCTCAGTTAGCTGCTATGTTCGTTTTCGGAACTGACGTGGAGCAGATATACCTATTTGTGTTTTGTTCGTTTAGTCATGTGTTTCTCTGTTTGTCTTTACTATTTTTAATTTGATTATTTGTGTTCTTATTTATTCTGTGTAAGTATAATGAGAATCAGATCCCGTTGAACCCAGCGAACGATAGAAAATGCTCTAAAAAGAACACTTGGTACAAGAAAAAATCCAAATTAAATTTTAGGTCAAGTTTTAGGCCTATCACAACTGGCAAGAGGTGTTATGTACTCATCCCGCCCCACTGGTGGGTGCAGCAAACTGACCTCAGTTTTTGTAATGAAGGTTTTATATGAATATACAGCATTTAATGTTTTTTTATATCTTCATTATGATACTGACATACCATCAAAAATATGAAGTAATCTGCTGTATGTTAAATATATGAATTACCTATTTTTACTTTTTTTGTTTGTTAAATAGTGCCTTTTTTTGTTTTTACAGTATTTGTAAAAATTGATTGCTTATGATGCATCCTGCCGGGAAGGTTTCTCAGTTTAATTGCAGATCTTAGACGCTTGTAAATTGGAAAACTCTAGTTTAGATTATTCATTACATTTATTGTCTGTGCAGATGTTTTAGAATAATTTGAAATTTACTGTGCTTATTAACAAAACTGGTTTCAGTTAGTCTGTTCTAGACATTATAACAAAAAAGAAAGGGTGTTGTTTGTGTTGTGTTTGTGTTGTAAACTGTGTCGGGCGTTACCTCCGTGCACTTTTGTTACTTACTCTGTTGACTGGATCCTCTGCAGTGATGTAGTCCTGTAATACAACTTAATACTATGCTTTTTGTGGGCGCCACTTGGAAACGTTTGTTCCAAGAAAAAAATTTAAATGTGATTGATAAAATTTTTAAATCTACGAAAAAATTTAAACAAGTCAGTTTAGCTTTGAAAAAATCAGTTAAGTTTAATGGTTCTTTAAAAACAAACAAATCGTCTGAAGGACTATCATTCATAAAAAGAAAAAAAATTATAAAATTGCAGAGAAAAAATTTTACAAGTTATTATTGACAATTTTTTTATATATCCAATCAAGTATCGGCTAGTATTTCAGATTCTGACTCAGTTGAAAAGCATGAGTTTAATATGTGAAAAATCTTTACTCTCAGGACGTGACTCCTTTGAACTACCAAGACGTATCAATTAGATGCCTTACAAGAAAAAACTAAGTGATTTGAAGGTGTATGTGTGGCGTGTAAAGTACAACTGTGTGATAAATGTAACCAGGTAACAAATGACTTTAATTTTGGTAACTCACGTTCCAATGGTCGTTTATTCTCTCACTGGACACTTCCTTCGGGTAGTTTCTCAATCTCGCCTCTTCGGGTGTACACTGAATCTATTTAAAGTCAAATTTTGCGATCATTACTTTTTCCGCACTTTTTGTCAAAACGTTTGGCAGTAAAATCTCATTCAAACGCCGCCACTACGAATCATCTGTTTAGCGTTGATTCAGAAATCTGCCACCGCAGCGCTGATTCCCATGCAGTGTTGAGGAAGGCTTAGTTGTATTGTTTGTTTACGTTCGGGGGAATTATTTGTCACGTTAGTCAGTCAATGCGAACACAGCAGAATTCGTTCTCTATTTAAATGTTTGGTCCCTCCTGGGCCGTCGACGTTCTGGCTGCGTGATTTCTATTAAAATTTGCCGTATCGCTGGTCTATTTCAGCGATACTTTTTGGTGTTGACTCTCGTTGAGGTTAAGTCAGTCGGTTATGTCTATGTACGGGAAAAGCCTTCCTGCCGTGTCTTGTCGATTTCTCGCCTCTTTGGTTTCGCCTTAGCTGCGTTGATCAGTGTTGGGTGAGATGCATCAGTTCTGGAGTTCAATCTTCAAGTGTTTCTGGGTCGAATTTGGTCTCGCTTTTATACTAAATCGGGATGACTGTTTTCGTCGACTTCCGGTATATTTGTGTAAAAATTCTTTCTAGATTGTTCGAGAATAAACGAAATGGAATGTCATAGAACAATTTTCACTTCCGTAGAAGCTTTTAGAACGAATTTCTTATTCTTCATACAAAGGATATTTCAAAATTTACACTGGTATTTATCAAACAGTTTCACATTAGTACTTACAATTTGTATGCCATTAATGTATTTAAATTCCTTGTTTTTTACTGAATCTAGCGATACTAAATATGATTGGTATCTAATTAACTTAAGTCTAATAAACATTACAATATACAACCCTCACCTTGAGTTGTAGTCATTGGAAACTCAATTTTTATAACAAAAATTGTTGTGGAGTTATAAAGTTCCTTCCACAAGCTGAACATCTAATCCTACTACTTTCCTACAACAAAATAAACAAATTTTAACATCAATAAAACACAAATAAATACAATTTTATATGGCCTCTGCTCATGGCCTAGATTCTTGTCAGTTTTCTAATACAATGATTAGTCTTTTTCTTTAATGTATGTATTATTTCACCACTATACACACAGAGTTTATTATTTTGTCTATCTTTTGTGATACCTGGTTACTTTGTACATATATTATATTTATCACAAGATGACATAGCATCATTGATTGGTCTTGAGATGTCATTTTTTATGGTGTGACAAATCTCACTCTAATTAGTTAAATTCTTTTAGAATTGACTTTACTTTCAACTGAGTTTGTTTCTTATTAAGGTATTCTGATGTATTGTACCTTTCTATCTTATTTTTGTTAGTATTATGTAAGTATTTAGCCAGATATGATTATTTTTGTACTGGATAATGGGTTTCAGCCATACATGGTATAAGTAAATATTTTGCTGACTTAACTATTACAATGTTAAAGTTGGTCAGGTATATTAGTATAGTTGCTTTATATCATATTACAGCTTTCTAATACAGTTTGGTTGCATTTTGGCAACATTAAATTCATAAATTATACAATATTAGATGCCTATTACATGTTTTTAGTTAACACTGTTTTTGGCTATTTTGGCTGCTTTTTATTCATTTGACAGCTTCCTTTATTTAAGATAAATTGTTCACTATTGTCTGCTTGACAATTACATATAGTTTTTATTTAAATCTGATAATAATTAATTTTTCCATGAAATCTTGGTGTATGGTCTCAAATCCAACACATTAATATTTTTTTGTCATTGCAAATATACAATTTTTATTTTAACTTAAACTTTTTCTAATAATGTATTTAAGTCATTTAATACATTTATTTTATTTACATCACATAATATAATAATGGATCATGTCCATTTATTCACAAAAAATAGTTTTTAATACCCTATTCATAGTTATAAAACTTAATAATTATTGACTTTATTCTGGTGGATTCTGACATTATTTCTCTCTCTTATAGTGTCTTATGGTTTTTTCACTCTTATTCACTTTAATAATATATATGGGGTTTTGTCTTAGTCATAGTTTGGTTGTTTTTTCAAGTTGATAGAAATAATTATTATACAAAATTACATAATTTTTTGGGACTACTTGGGTTCGATACTGTTCACTTCACTTTCCTCTTATGCTAACTTACTATATAAATGATTTCTTTTTATGGAACGTTCTGTGACGTTACAACATCCATGAGAAGTTTGCTATAAATACTAAAATTATTCTGAAATGTTATTTTTGTATGTGTATTAGACGAAATGAGTTTTGAAAAATTTGTCCTTATCTGTGGATTCACTGTGTAAACACGTGTGAGCAGCAGTTATCAGATATGTATGTGTGTTTTATGCATGGAGGTGATATGTATCACTTACTTATTATAACTGACTGATAAGGATTTGTTGTTATTTTTAACACTACACTCACACCGGTATGTGTGTCTCTATCGAAGTAGTATGTGATTGAACGAGCGGAGCAAGTTCTCAGTTTTGACTCGACCAATTTATCATCTGTCTGTCTATCTATCTATCTGTCTGTCCGTCTATCTGCGTGTCTGTCTGTCTGTCTGTCTCATGATAAGTTTTGAATACATCAACTGATTTTAGTAAAACTTGTAGCCTACAAAACATTACTGTTTTTGAGATTGATCCCTCCAAAAATAGGAACAGGGGAGAGTCATAATGTGAGGGGGTAAAAAAAAATGATAAAAGTCTATGTAAGGTAAATGTATTATACAGTACATTTGTCTGTCTGTCCGTCTACCTGCCTCTCTGCCTGTTTATAGTATTAATCTTGTTATTTGAATTAGCAGTCTCTGTAACTCCAAAGTCATTGTGCTTATTTGCTAAACTGCTAAATGTCATGTTCTGGATGAGGCCTTTCAGTGTTTCCACCATTTTCAAGTCCTAAACCATGGCAAATGGGACCCAATCATGCTCAAACCAGGCCAATTCAGTATCAATCCTTAGATCATTTAACAAAGGAAAAAACAAGTTGTTCAACATCTGCACATATCGGTATGAGTTCCAACACTGACTGAATTTCCAGTATCTTCTTAAAACAAATGCAATCCATAAACATGAGCGGAAGAAACTCCATACCAAAAAGTGACTCGGTGGCTATGAAATGGTACAGCTTGAGCTTGTTGAGGGTTTCTGTCACTCCAATAGCACCTTATTTTTGTTTGTTATTGACATGCCCGGAAAGGTGAAAATGCGCTTTGTCTGACATAATCAAGTGTTCATCAAAATTTTGTTCTTGATTTTTGAATTCCAATATTTCATTATAAAAATCATAGTTTCTTTTAGTATAATCACGTTCAGTCAGTTTTTGGGCCACTTAATTTTGTACGGATGGAAATAGAGATCTTGGTGCAAAATCCTCTACAGAGACCTATTGGAATCTGCAGTGCTGAAGCATGCTTCCTAGCAGACCTTTATGGACTAAGCAAGTGTAACAGTAGCTCTTACCCTTTCCATATTTTCTGGCATGCACACTGTTTTTACCCTTCCTCCAATTCTTTTGTGTAGAGGCAGTGGTTCTAAAAGTTTTTACCCGGTTTGATATTGTTGATCGATCTGGAACTCTTCCATGTACCCCAACATTGAAACCATTTCTGAACAGTCTTTGTGTTGTATATATAGAAGTCACTACTTTTAAAAACGTTTCCACAGCAAACGCATGATGCTCAACTTGCCATTCAGCCATCTTTACTGAAATGGCATAGTTGAATTGACGTTAAAAAACCATCTGTTTATTTATCGTTGCCGTAGTAACCAAACATGGTCTAACAAATTGTTGAGTTCTGACTGTCCCATCGTTTATATAAAAAAAAAGTTTGTCCAAATTCGTTAAGAATTGAGGGCTGTAGACAAAAAAAAAATATTTTTCAGATGCCTCTAATGGTCACATTCAGGTGCCTGTAATGGTCACATTCAGATGCCTCTAATGGTCACATTCAGATGCCTATAATGGTCACAAATTTTTGATAAACTACCTGTTTTATTCAGAATTATTTTTTATTTTTATATTTCACAAGTAAAACTGAAATACACTGGTTCTGAAAAATAAGTTAAAAATGAGGCATTCACACAAGAAGATACAAAAACATGTATAGATGCAAAAAATAACCCCATTAATTATAGTTAACCTTGGAAGGCGGGCCCATGTGTAACGGTGCATGGACAGAAACAATGAAAAACTCAGTTAACATATTCGTTGTGACAAAGAAAAATTATTGTTAAATACAACTTTGCATGTTTCGAGACAGGTTTATAACCATGCGAGGCAGAATTGCCATTCACAATGCTTGTTATGTTCATGTGTTTTTATTGGACCAAGGTCACGTCTACAAGAACGTAATATAAAAAAAAATATACAAAATCTAATTGTATAAGATACATAGCCAAACAATAAAAATTGTGTATAATCAATGAAATTTGTATAAATTATGATCATTATCATTAATGTTGTCGTGAACTATAAATTTATCAGTTTATATTTTATAATAATTTATATTGTTTATGAACACTTTTTGGAAAAATCTTAATTTTAAAATTCTGTTCTTCTCATTCCTCTTGGCTAATTGAGTATCCACCAACTATCATTTATATAGACTTCTTAATTTTACAAAGTGTCATGTAACCAGTAAGGTTGTGTTTTTTTTTAAATATTGTTTTCTTCAAAGCAATCCATAGTTGTGACGTGTTTGTTGTTGGAACAAAAAAATATTTAACAGGTGACTGTAACGGTAATGAAATAACAATAAACTATCTGTTTTATTCAGAATTATTTTTTAAATTAATAAAGTTCTGTTAGTGGTTATCATCACAGACAGAAATAACTCTGTTACACACCACTGTAGATAAAAATTCCTTATTAATGGTTTCAAGCTTCACAGCTTGTAAATGACGAGCTGTGAAGCTTGAAAGCGCTAATCGAGAATTTTTATCTATAGTGTTGTGCAACAGAATTATTTTTAATTTTACAGTTCACAAATATACGTTTAAGCATAATTTTAATAAAATAGCAAATACAGAGAATAAATTTGCCGTGCAATACAACTGATTGCTGCGCATATGTATCAGTTTATTACAGGTTACTTAATTGTGATCTGAGTTTTTTGCTAGTGGTCCTCGTGAATGTTGTTGAAAAATTTTTGGTGTTCCACTAGGAGGGGAAGTTTGTAGAATAAAAGCCTTTCTTTTATTCCTTTCCTTGAGGTTGCAAATTCATGGGCAGTTTTGGAAACCGGCCGTCTTCTATTGTCAGGACTTGTCTGTACCAATCCAATTTCCTTTTCTTTATTTCTTTAACTGTGTCCTGATACATACTCATAACTTCTCTAAAACGCTCTCTTTCTCTAACGTGACTTTAAATTAAAACATTTAAAATCTTTACTTGCCGTGACAGTTGCAAGTTACATCCAGATTGCACGTTGTGTCGAGTATAGCACTCCCAGCGCTCTCTACGTCTACCGACACATCTTTTCCCCCTTGCTATATAATGTTGAACCATTTTAGATATTCTGTTGTTCCTTATTCTGTCAGATGTCTTTCCATGTTTTCCTCTGCTTATTTTTGTTTGTTGGCTGAGCAGCTGTTTAGACCCTGTCTTATTTGCTTACTTGTCATTCTATCCATTATCATACATCTAAGCAATTTCATTTCCATTGTTTATATGCGTCTGACATCTTTCTTGGTCAGTACCCAGGATAGGCACAACCTTATAAAATTTCACTAGGAGGGGAAGTTGGATTTAGATGGTGACCCATCTGCAGTTGACAGCCACACATGGCAGCATCTGTGGAGTAAATGTTTTACTATGTAATGTTTTACTATGACCCAATTGGGAACTGCCCAGTAAGAGAAGGTTGCAGCCCTCATAATTCCCCCCCCCCTCGGCTACATCACTTGTATATGTACGCCCACATGGGGTTTATATGCAGTGTGTAAACAATTTTGAAGCAAACAGTACAACATTAAATCAGTAGTGCTGTACTGTTGTTGTTGATGTAATTGTGTACAGGACGTTAAATCATAGCTGAATGTGCAGAGGAAGCAGCATATTTACAGCTGTCTGTGTCACCGAGTTGTTGAATACTAACGACTTGCATCCACAGTGCTCACTGATCTCATAAACATCATACTGCCACCATTGTAAAAGACATATATAATACAGTATTGTGGAATTAATTAACATATTTATTTGTAAATAAAATTTATCTTGTTCACTATAAATAAAAATATTTAAACACTTCTTGCTACAATCTATTTCTTGATGCATATATAATTTATTTAATATTTATAAATTCTTTACCTCAAGATGTTTTATTCCCTTATTTGATACATGTTTCGGGAAGTGTATTGTTCCCATCTTCAGCCTTCCTGATTTTATATCTTGTGGAGTATTTGTGTTTTGGTTGGTTGTTGTTATGGCTTCCTGTTGGTTTTTGGTATTTTATATTGATGTTATTGGGTGTGGTTGTGGTGTATATATATTAGCTTTTATAGTATTTTTGATGTTGAGTGGTTTGACAATTGTGTCATGTTTTGTATTGATATGTATTTGTTCTGGAATTAGTCTGTTTTGTCTTTGTATATTTGTGTTTATATATAAAGCTAATATATACACCACAACCGCACACAATAACACCAGTATAAAATACTAAAAACCAACAGGACTCCATAACAACAACCAACCAAAATACAAATACTCCACAAGATATAAAATCAGGAAGGCTGAAGATGGGAACAATATGCTTCCTGAAACATGTACCAAATAAAGGAATAAAACATCTGAGGTAAGGAATTTATAAATATTAAATAAAAATGTATATATATATATGCAGCATCTGGAAATGGAGCATTGTTTTAGAATATTTCAAAAGAAAGGTCTTGTAAACGATATGTGGCTCAGTTAAAGAAAATAATGCCTGAAGAGTACAGAATACACTTCAGACACAAACTGAAGCAGATGTACAAGGATCACAGCCTGGTGACTTAGACAGGGAAGGCAAACAGAAAGTGTGGAAGAGGAGGAAGTTTGAGGTATCAAGGAGAATGATGACAAAGTAATTAGAGAGATGATCATGAACAACATCAGAAAGGATGCAAAGAGAGTTTCAGGATGTCATTGTTTGGTGGCCAATGTCACAGCATAGAGATATTTGGAAATCGATTCTTCAGGATGCTAGAATCCTTCTAAGGATTCTCATGGTGCAGAAAAAAGAAGAAATGAAGTAAAGACACATCAATAATAACCCGTTCAGTAAATGAGAATCCCTTTTAAATGAGTAAAGTGAGTTCTCAGTTGTTAATCGACAGTTTGGTATTTGTCTGTCCGTCTTTTGGCTGTTTGCGTCACAACTTTTCAGTGGATCAACCAGTTTCATGAAACTTAGCTTTTCATGTCCATACATTTATCCCACAGATCCCTGTTGTTTCTTTAGGTCGATCGCCCCCCCCCCCCAAATGGAGGGATAGTTGAAAAACTCACAATAATCCATCCCGGGGATCAAATTAAACAGAATCTAAGGCAATATCTGAATATAGTCTTTAATTTTAGAAATTAAAACAATTTTAAAATATGATGGGCCAAAGTAGGGTCCAAAAATTCTGCAAAATCTGTACCAGGTATCAGATTTAAGGGAATTTATTTGATTTATTTTATGGGATTAAAAAATAATTTAATAAATATATTGGGGAGGGGGGCACTGCTGCCATCCACATTATCAGCTATAACTACACTGCTTGCTCTCCTCTTTGGACTGCCAAGGCTATAAATGCCTCAGCCTACCTGCCAATAGGGTATAATGGCTCTACTAATATGTTTGATAAAACAGAACAAAAAGAAAGTTAGATTACATTTTACGATGCACAAGTGTTGTACAAACTTTTCTTCTGTATTGTTTGTGTTCTCTACTTGCGTATTGTTTGTCTTTGTCATAATTGAGTGTTAAGAATTGTGAGATAATAATTAATGGAGTTCAGTTATTATGATGTGTTTACGGAAACAGATTTTTCTACGCTGCATTTTAAATTATTTGTAAAGCAGCTCCCTGTGCAGTAAAATTTAGTTCTGATCTGTGTGGTATTGTTGTCATCTTGAGATTTCACTGTAGTGAACAGCAACAAGCAGTGTTTGGCATAAGGAAACTATTTATTCCTGGCTTTTGTTGTCCATGGCGTATCCATTGTTTAACTAATTATAAATATATCACTACTGACTCGGAAGACTAATTTTCTATTGGTAAAAATGTAAAACTTTTACCTTGTAGCCTGAACTAGTTTTTGCTTATTACAAGCTTTGTCAGAGGCTGCCGCTAGGAGCACTGTCTGTCTTGTTCTTGGTGACGGTGCCGTCATTCTAAAGACCGATGTTGTGTGTGTCTGTTGTGGTTCGAATAGTATGTGTGATTTAAATTGTGTCTGTTCGTTTAGGATGTTGTTTGTATGGAACTGTTCAAGATTGTCTAGTTTTCAGCCTTTTGTGTGTACAGAGTCAGTAGTAAAAATATATTTATAATTAGAAACTATAAAGATGTAAGTCATGAAGTTGTTTACATCAAATAAAAATTGCTTGTTCGTTAGCATTAATTACAGGACCAAAGTGACATAGCATGTTGGAGTGCTGAGTGATTGCTGCGTTGTATAACAAAATATTATCTTGTTTGAAACATGATAACAATTTACTGGCTGAACAATGCTCTAGGTGTGTCCAACAGACAGGCAGGACTGGGAGTGTTTCACAGCTTTCTGATGTAATTCTTAATATGATTATAATTAATATAAATTTATTTGTACACTTTGTTTCCTTATCACCATGAAAATGTGTGTGACAGAGAAGTGCAAATGTCACAATAATTACAGCGAACATTTATATCCCAAACTAATTGTAGTCGGGTGGGGTGATTATGAAACGCATGCAGCTAGCTTTCCCATAGTTGAATAATGAATAATAAATATTAGTATACTATTATTATTACTATTCCGGCTGTACAATGTTTACACATTTTCCGGAACCAAAGATTACAGAAGTGATTGAATTCTCATCTTCCACTACTGCTTGTCCATCCAAAGATCTTCAATTTCTCGTTCCCTCAGTATAGTCTGAATTTCTTCTATCCAGGTGATAGGTGGTCTTCCACTTTTTCTTCTTCCTGGTGGGGTCCATTCCATAACTCTCCTTGGCAATCTTTCCTGTGCCATTCTTTTCGTGTGTCCATACCATTGTAATTTTTTGTTTGGATAAAATCAACAATTGAATTTTTCACATTCATTCTGTGCTTAATGAGTTCATTTCTAAGTTTCTCACGTCTGGATCTTCTTGCCGAATGTCTCCAAAAATCGATCTCTACTGTCATTAATTTTGTTCTTGTGCGTTTATTAGTAGTCCAAACTTCTGAGCCGTAAGTCATGATACTTCTAACAATGGTTTTAAATATTTTTGTTTTATATTAGTATACTGTCATATAGTAAATTAAGGCTAAACTTTCAAACTTTATGCTCAAATAACAGTTTGTTTTACTAACCAAGATTAGTAGACTAATAGCATACATAAAAAAGAATGTTTGTGTGTTTGAAATATGAAAAACAAAGTTTCTGGTTATATCTAGTCGTGTTGTCATCATCTAGCTAAAAATCACGTAACTCTTTTTATGACAACAAACATTTCTTCATTTCTGATACAAAATAGTAACTGTTCTTCTCACATTTTATACCATTTAAGTGGTACAATACATTTGTACATTTTACTCTGTACATTTTTATTCTGTATGTGTTGCTTAAGACGTTTATAATTTTTTTTTTCTTAATGTTTAAGATTTAAATTGATTTTTCTCTTTTCTCAGTGTACATTATGTTTTATTTTAATGATTAACTTACTAAAATCACAATACATTTTCTTTACTGGTTATATGGGTTTTAATTTTAAAAGTACATGTCAGTAATATTAAAATTCATTCCTGGGCTGTTAGGCCGTGGTCCAGTGCTTTCAACTAAAACAGACATTTCGACAGTACCATCGACTGCCATCATCAGTGTAAAATTCGAGCTTTGCTAACATAGGGTGGTAGACTTTAATGACCACAATACTGTGGTTAAGGCTGGAGAAGCCCTGTGAGCACCACTCGTACTTATAAATTCTTTAAGTGCCACAATACAGTCATAAATCAACCACCGGCCAATCAGAAAGAAAAACGTATATTAGAGGCTCGTAACACACCTTGCTGAAGAGTACTTAATGACAGGCTTTCACCACGCTGATTCATAGCGATCGCAGCATGTTTCTGGATCTGGGCAGACTCCAAATAAAGTGAGGGAAATGTGCACTCACCGCTGACAAAAGATGGGCGAGTTTTAGTTGAAAACAATGGACCACGGCCAAACAGCCCGGGAATGAATTTTAACAACATTGACTCCGTCCGTGTAAGCCTGCGAAGTATATTACCTCTCAGTAAGTTTAGTACAATTTATTTAGGATGCATTTGGGTTATTGCACTTTTGTATTACCAGAGTTCAGACTGTCGAGATTGTACTGTCGCAGTTTAGGTTAAAACAAAGTTGTTCATTGCTCATATGAAGTGTTAATCAACTGCTTTATTATATAAATATATTATCTTCTTTAAAACCTGTAAGTGATCGGTGATTTCTTACGGGCAAATCCTCTATTCGAACTGCTTCCATCGTGATATTTTTGTCCCTTGACTTTTCGATTTTAGGAATTTGGGATCGCCCTCAGAAATAACATAAAAAACTTAAAATAAAACATTATAAAAAAATGTTAGAAATGTATACATAACTATTGTTAGAAAACTTTTCATAAAAATAAAAATCATGCAAACATTAGGCACAACATACAAGAATATAAATATAAGACTAAACTACAAAATAATGTAAAATACAATGAGTCTTTCTGACGCGTGAGTGGTGGTTGAAAGGCCTTACAATGGCTGGACATCTGTTTTCTTCCGTATTTATACCTCCACCTACCTGCTAACCTTACCCCTCTCCTACTTCTCACTCCACGATGAAACAAAACACATCAACCTGAAAACGATAAACGAAAAATCTGAATTTTATTTTTCAAAAACCTGTTATGATTATCCGAAATTTTGGATTCGTTGGGTTCTACCGTAATGATTAATGGTCGAATTTTGGAACAGGTGAGCCAATGAAATTATTTGGAAAATGGTATTGGCTATGATAGGAATTGTGATATTGATATTAAGTTAGGAAAGTTCTGGAGAATCTGGGGGACAATCAGTCATATTTTAAGAAACAAGCAGCGCCCGCTCTAGGGGCGGGCAACCCGGACATTTGTCCGGGGCGCCAAAATTTGGGGGCGGCATTTTGGCTGTAAGTGTGAGAAAAATATTGATGTGTTAAATACCCAATTAATAGAAAATTTCACATATCGATTTTTTCGTTCGCTAAAAATTTACAGTGCGTAGCGTATTTATATTGTTTATGTCTAAAAGCTAAAAATATTTACAATTCTTGATTCTAAAGAAAACAATCATAAAAGAGCGGTATGTTTAATTAAATAACCGTTTTTCTGTTTTAGGGAGAACGGAAAATCCCAGCATTAATTTAATTTCGTGAGATTGTGATACATATCACAATATTTAAAGATTTCAGAGATATGAAAGATTGGACGGTGATTCATTTTTTAAAACATTTATTACGGCAATCTATGTTAAACACATTAAACAATAAAAGTTGACTATAAACTTACAAAAATCTAGTAAATTTTTATAATTCTGAAAAGGAAACATTTTATAAACTAATAATTTATTTTATTAATAAATTTACGCAGAATTTGTAAAGGACGCTGCTTGAACTTGTTTGAACATGCAATGCATATACTTCTTTGAACAGAATAGCATGCGAGCAGAGCGCTGCTTCAACTTGTGTTTGAACATGCATAGACTTGCTTATTACCTCTAACCTCGAGCGGTTTCATTACACAATAGCATTATTCTTGCTATTACGTCGGTAGTGATAACAAGTGGAAGTTCATAAAATTTACTTCAGTGCGATTTCTTAATTTTGAAAGGTAAGTACATCTATAATTAAGCTGTTGTTTAGTTTGATAGATACTAGTTTATCGTAAATCGATTATCGAATCGAAACAATGAAAGCGTTTTTAAATTAAATAAAATTTTATTTATCCAAAAAGGCTGTTTATTGAATCAATAAAATATTGTATCAAATTTGAATGTATTCTATAGGTATAATTATTTATATTTTTGTTTTATGAAAATAATTATTTGAATCAATAATATGACATTTATTAAGTTCATTGTTTCGATAAAACGCGTTTTATAATAATATATTTGAATAATTGAACAGAATAAAATCTCAAAATCAAGAATTATAAAATTGTTTTAATGACTATTTATGATTTGCTGAAATATTTGTTATTATAAAATAAATATATAATTACACTAGACTTTCTTTACGTTCACAGGATATGAAAAATATTTTGTGTAGTGTAGCGCATAAATATTTTTTATGTCGGTTGACGGAATATAATTTTGAGGTTATGTTAATTACGGTTTTAGCTTATTTAGAACAAGGATAAATCTTTATCTTTAATTATTATTTTATAGTTTACATTGTTTAATTTGAGTTATGTGCGTGCCTCTTCCAGAATGTCTGACGGTCTAAGAAAACTGTCTGGTTACCAGTACAAAAAAAGAAGCCTGGAAAAGGAAGCCGAAAGGTAAAAACAAGCTGGCGCATTAAAAAGTTATATCAAGAGTTGTACCAAAACAAATGACGACTCTGAGAATCCAACATCAACTCCGGTTATAAAAGAAAATACGGAATCTTCAGAGAATGATGATGACAAACAAATGGACAAAGTTTCTAAATCAATTGGAACTGACGACACTCTGACTCTACCATCACCAGATGAAAGCATTGAAAAAATTGACACCAACGTGACACCCACAGAAAGCGTTCTACAAACTTTGAGTACAGATCCAGCATTGTGGCCAAGAATTTTAGGAGACGCCGAAAGGAGTTTTTTAGTAAGACAAGGTCCACCTAAACCATTGCATAATTACAAATTTCCTTCCAATGACACTGGTCGACATTTTAGCGCAAATTATTATACACGAATTTTAAGCAATGGAGAGCAAGTTTTACGAGACTGGGTAGTGTACTCTCTTTCACAAAACTGCGTTTACTGCTTCTGTTGCAAAATTTTCGGCTGTATAGTTAGTTCTCTTTCAAAGGAGGGTTTTAAAAGTTGGAAGCACCTCGGCGAAACTTTAAAAGAGCATGAAATTTCCAAAAATCATATTCAGGCCCAAAAATCATGGCTAGAAATGAACCAAAGGTTAAAGTATTGTAAAACTATAGATGCGGCTGCTCAAAGAATTATTAATGCTGAAACAAACCATTGGAACGAGGTGTTTCTAAGAATCGTAGCAATTACTAAAATGCTTGGTAAAAGTTGTCTGGCTTTTCAAGGTACAAGCAACAAGTTGTTTGAGTATAATAACGGTAATTTCTTAAAAACAGTTGAGTTGCTATCTGAATTTGATCCCATTATGGAAGAGCACGTCCGTAGAGTGCTCAAAAAAGAAAAGACTAAAGCTCACTATCTCGGGAAAAATATACAAAACGAGATAATAGATCTGCTGCATCAAAGTGTAAAGTCTCATATTATTGATGAAATAAAAAAATCCAAATATTTTTCCATAATTTTAGACTGTACTCCTGACATTAGTAAGGTAGAGCAAATGACTCTTGTAATCAGATATGTTTCAATCAATAAATTTAACGCTGATGTTGAAATTAAAATTAATGAAAGCTTTTTAGGCTTCTTACCAGTCGAAAGATCCACAGGAAAACAAATGACTGATATTATAATTGGAGAACTTAATGACTTGGGTTTAAATTTGCAGGATATCAGAGGGCAGGGATACGACAACGGGTCCAATATGAGGGGCGATAAAGCAGGAGTGCAATCTAAAATTAAACAATATAATTCGCGAGCATTCTATGTTCCGTGTAGTAGCCACTCTCTCAATCTTGTTGTTAATAATATGGAAAAATCATCCTTGGAAGCCGCTAATTTCTTCAACATGGTCCAAAAAATATATTTATTTTTTTCGGCATCTACTTTTCGATGGGCAATACTTTTAAAACATGTTCAAGGTTTAACTTTGAAACCATTGAGTGACACTAGATGGGAGAGTAGGATAGAGGCCTTAAAGCCTTTGAGATTCCATTTGGGAGATGTATACGACGCCTTGCTAAGCATTTACGAAAACCAAGAAATTGATAATTTAATAAGAGACGAGGCCTCGGGTTTATTAAATTCTGTTAAACAATTTAAGTTTTTGTGTTCATTAGTTATTTGGCATAAAATACTAAATTGCATTAATCCAATAAGCAAGTTGATGCAAACAAAAGATTTTGATCTAGCCTCTGCACTTGATCTTTTACAAAACTGCAAAATATTTTTCAAGAATCTTCGATTAGATTCATCCTTCAATGAAACTATTATTGATGCAAAAGAACTTGCTACCGAAATTGACGTGGAGGCTAATTTTGGATCAACAATAACACGACACCGCGTAAGAAGAATAAAAAGGAACTTCTCATACGAAGCACGAGATCCAAAAGAAAAATATAAAATAGATTTTTTTAATTTTACAATCGATCAAGCACTAAATGCACTAGATGCTAGATTTGAACAACTTAGTAATCATAGTAACTATTTTCAATTCTTATATAATATATACGATTTAAATACCATGTCCAAAGAAATGCTACTAAAACACTGTAAGAATTTAGAATGTATTTTAACTGATGGTGATTCAGTTGACATAAATGGGGTAGAATTAGCAGAGGAAATTTCAGCAGTATCTGCGCTTTTGGGCATATAAGAAAGCCTAAGCAATGTACTGAGCTTAATTATAAAGTTAAATTTTGCGCCAAACCTTACTATTGCTTTAAGAATATTGCTAATGATACCAATAACTGTAGCAAGTGGCGAAAGGAGTTTCTCTAAGTTAAAATTAATTAAGAACTTTTTACGTTCGACTACTACACAAAATCGTCTTAATGGTTTGGCCATTTTGGCAATTGTGCATGAAATTGCTGATCAAGTAAATTTAAAAGATGTAATAAAAAAGTTTGCAGAACTGAAAGTGAGAAAAAAAAGTTTTTTGTTATTTTAGCGTAGTTGATGTTACCTTGTTTTATTTTCACTGTTTTGTACTGCTTGATTATCAATTTTATGTTATGTTACATGTTTCTTTCTAAATATGTATATATGTATGTGTTGATTATAATTTAAAACGATTTGACTTTTATTTAACATAAAAAGTAGAATCTACTGTTTTGTACTACTTGATTGTCAATATTATGTTATGTTACATGTTACTTTCTAAATATAACTTATACTTTTATTAAAATTTAAATAAAATGATTTGATTTTTATTGAAAATAAAAAATATGTACATTTATTTAAAAAATATATATATATTCTTAAGGGGCGGCAATTTGTCTTTTTGTCCGGGCGACGTAACCGCTAGAGCGGGCCCTGAAACAAGGTATGTTGAGATACAAAATTAAAGTTGTACAAAGTTATGGCAGTCCCTGTACTGTCCTGTGGGTGTGAATTATGGACAACAACCAAGAAACAAGACTGTAAAATACAGGCCTCGGGACGTTCTCAAGAGGAGTTAAAAGATGTTTCTAAACCATATAAAGAATGAGGCCATACGAGAAGGTTACAAGTTTTTGACTTGAATGAAAAATTAAAAGATTACAAACAACGGTGGAAAGAACACTTAGAAACAATGTCAGACTCCAGATTGGCCAGACAAGTGTAGAATACTGTGATATTATTACCACTTTTACAATCTATAAAATACAAATTTTTATACAAATATACTTCCACCTACCTGTAAAGATTGTTTCTGGGTCCAAGATCCGGTCGCACGTACGTCGGATGCAAACGTGTTTTATAGGTTATTGAAATAAGTGACTCGACTCATTTTTGAATGAAGAGAATTGATATCTTTAATGGTTAAATATTGCAATGTTAAATGTTAGCTTTCCAATAAATTTTCTCACATGGTTTTAAAATTTTCGTAACTCTGGGTCATACATCTTACAATGGTATACTTAAATTATATTACTTACGTCTATGGAGATAGCCCAGCCTGCATCACACACACACAGAATATTAACAAACCTTTAGCGTATAAAATATAATATAAAAATACCCCTCCCAGCCGGCACGCGGTTTTAGTTCGAACTATTCATTTTCTCATATTCTGATTTTGTGATGAGTTTCCGGATTCACTGTTGGTGTTAGTTGCTAACTATATGTTGCACTGCCACATAATAGTTCACAAAAATCGAGTTTTAAAACTGAAACTTGGAAAAATCTGACGAGCCCCTTTGGGGCGGTGTCTGGCCAGACACGGCTTCTATGCGAAACTGGCAGAGCGGCAAAGCGTTCGCCGCTAACTTGATGGTGTGGAAATCAATGCCTCACAGTTAGTCGCCGTTTGTAGTTCCTATTTAAACCCATGTAGTTGTTGGTGTGCCGATCGTCTATGATATTGGTGTGACACTGGCTGACGTCACAAAATAGGCGGGACTTATGCTGATATCCGCCAGTAAGGTAGACGAAAGTGAATCAAATTTTGTTTCTTAGCCATCTTAGTTTTGGAAGGTAGCGTGGGTCCGCGCCCCTGCTCGTTGGATGTATACGAGCGCTCGGTCACACACAAACAAAGTTCTTGGAAATTAAGGCTGAGTAAATTCCTCTACACCGATTGCACAACGTGATATTGCGTCGCCTTTGTTAAAAACTGTTCTTACAACACGTGGTCTGTCCCAATGGAATTAGACTTCACACATATTTTTATAAATCCCCAAAAATGCAATAAAATAAAATACCAATAAATTTGGCCCGTTACAATACAAATCTATAGGACACAGGTAGACCCAGGAAGAGATGGATGGAGGATCTTTGAAGGCAGAACAGGGAGCACCTTGCCTATGATGTGTTGTGAATATAATGATGATGATGATGATGATGATGATCGTATAATAGTTAATAAAATGATGAGTGTAAAAAATATTTGTATATTCAAAATCCCCTAGGTAAGAGATTCCAGGATATTGGTGCGATGAGAATATTCAAAATAAATGTGAGTATTTTACATTGACATCATGGGTAATATCTTAACATTTATTTTTATTTTTAAGAATAAGCAGTATTACGGAATGTTACAGTATTGAAAACATTGCTGGCGTATCAAACGTAACATTATGTAGAAACAACTCAGGAATGTGTATTTGTTTGCAGTGTGCAGACTCCTTCTTGTTCGTCTACACATTTCTACCGTTAAGGTTTCTCCTCGCACTGTGGGCAGTAATTACAAGGCCTATTAAGAAATGTTTCGGGTGAGTTGCTTATCTCTCTTTAGACGCTGAAAATCATGTTTTGTAAATTCTTCACCTTGTTAAAGATTAAGCTACCAAGTATTCACAAAGTGTACTGTTTTTCTATTTTATATTACTTGTATGAAATTACTTGTAAAAACGTGCCACATTTATAGAAAGACAGTTTGTGGAAACACCACCAAGTTTTAACACACCATCTTGCTTAGCATCATTTATTCAAAATTTGTTTTGCTAAAGTAACACCTTAGTGATAAAGGAAAAGGAGATATGGCTCCATGCAACTTTTTCTCATCCTAAAACTAAAATCAATCATGAAAGGAGAACCTTTCATGACTACTGAAGACATTATCAAACAGTAATTGCCAAGGCTATACCACAGTGTTCCAGAAATGTTTTGAAAGCTTTAAAAAAACTTCAGCATAAGTATGTGTTATTTGTTGATGGGAATTATTTTGAAAGGACAGTATACGTTTAGAAGGATAAATACTTGATTTTTGTAAAAAATAAATAAAAATTGCATTATCTTTTTGATCAAACCTCATATGTATGCAACCTTTTTGTTGGTCCAGTTTTGTTTTACTGACTGGGGTTCCTGTGCCATTGGTGTGGGTCAGAAAGAAAGCTGTTCAGCTTTACACATTGACAGGTGGCAGAACTCTTTCATTAAGTATTTGCCTTTACAGTATTGAAAAACTTGAATATCGTTGGGCATTATATTAAATGAAGATTTAATAAAATATTAGAAAAATTTTATTGGAAAAAACTATATTCTTTTATATAAGCTAGGTGCTTAATGAAGGACCTTCATGAGTGAAATGATATATGAGGGTAAATCGAAAAATAAGTTACACCCTAGCCGCGTTCCTATACTAAAAGAGATAAAAAAATTTCTCTTGGTGGTAACACTGTCCATATTGTTGTCTCCCCACTCCCCAAGCGGCAGCGCTGTAGCTGGTTTAGTATGCGAGTAGTCACCGTGTGAGTATGGCGCGTCGTATAGAGGTGTCGTCCAACGTTGAAGTGTGCTCCGTCATCCGATTTTTGTGGGCAAAACATTATAATCGGAGTGAAATTCTTCGGCAAATTGTCGAGGTTTATGGTGAGAATGCGATGGCTTGCCCCATGATCGCGAAATGGTGCCAGATGTTCGAAGATGGAAGAATGAACGTGACCGACGGTCTGCGTGTCGGGTGGCCTTCAACTGTGAACACTAGCGACAACGCGGGGCGCGTGAATGAAATCATTCTTGCCAACCGCCACGCTAAAATTAAAGAGATTGCAAGTGAACTGAACATCGCCTACGGTAGTGCATCTGTGCTTATTCACGATCAACTGGGTTATCGTAAGGTGTGCGCGCGTTGGGTGCCGCACGTATTAAGCGACACGCACAAAAATCAACGTTTTGAGGCTGCACTGTCGTTTCTCCAGCGTTATTCGATGGATGGTCCACAGTTTTTGAGCAGAATCATCACAGGAGATGAGAGCTGGGTGCACCATTACACTCCCGAGACAAAACGGACATCAAACGAATGGAGACACAAGAATTCGCCACAGACAAAAAAGGCCAAAAAAATTCCAGCGGTTTGAAAGGTTATGCTAACGGTCTTTTTCGAAAGCGATTAAAGATTGAAGGCCTGGAAGATTGAGTGATGGAGTTGTTTTTCTTCAAGACAACGCTACCCCCCATACAGCTGGTGTGACGCAAGAGTTGCTGCGAAAATTCAAGTGGGAAGTGTGGCGCCATCCCCCTTACAGCCCCGACCTGGCACCCTGCGACTATCACCTTTTTGGTCCTCTTAAACAAGACCTGAGGGGCCAGCGTTTCGCTACAGATGATGAATTGCAAGAAGCAGTCTCAAAGTGGTTAAAACAAATTGGACGAAATTTTTATGAACGTGGAATCGAGAAACTGGTCACACGATATGAAAAGTGTTTGGAAAAACTTGGCGGCTATGTCGAAAAATAGATAAATGTTCCTACTTATTTGTTCAATAAAAAAATTTTTTTTTAATGTATGTATTTTTTTTATAGATGGGGGGGGTGTAACTTAGTTTTCGATTTGCCTTCGTATTTATTCAACAATTTTATCCTCATAGGATAACTATCAACATAGTATAACTATGCGTATTTATACCTTACTGGTTTGTTGCTTCAGAATGCCATCACTTTAGTTTTAAACAGAATATTTTTAACTTCAGCTGTCAATGGTAACTTTAAAATTGAATTTCTGTATGTTTACTAAACTCTGGATTATAATAATAATAATCTCCGGTGACATTGTGTATTTGTTTTGAAGTGCAGACGTCGAGTGGTGAAGGGATTGCTGAAGCCAGCCGAGATCTGCGATTTGCTGAAAGCCAGTGTGCTGTTGGTGTGCAGCGGTCTAATGTTCTACGTCGACACGTCTATGATGTATCACCTGATCAAAAGCCAGTCGGTCATCAAATTGTACATTTTCTTCAACATGCTGGAGGTAATTACTATGGTGATGTGTTTTAGCATAACACAGAATATGGCGGCTTAATAGATCAGTGGTAAGACACCTGGCTACTAGCCTAGAGATTCTTGGTTCAATTCTTGGGACACACTATAAAACCAAGGTTTATTTTGTGCCTCCAAAGTCAACTTTATGGAAATGAATACATGAGAGATAACCTTCTTCTTCTTGTCTGGCGTTACAGCCTTTGGTGGGCTTTAGCCTCCTCAACAATACTCCTCCATGCTTACCTGTTCTCCCCTTTTCCTCTCCATCCTCTGATTCCCATGCTAGCAAGATCTTCTGTTACACCATCCAACCATCTCATCTACCTCTACGTCTGCCTATATGTCTAGTAGTATGTAATCTTCCCGTCATCATTCTTTTAGACATCCTTTCATCAGACATTCTTTCCACATCCCCCAGCCAACGCAGCCTCTGTGATTTGATGTCTTTTCCATGTATAAGAGCCTGTAGTTCATCGTTATTGTGTATTCTCCAACTTCCTTCTTCTCTTAGTGAGCCATAAATTGTATGCAATATTTTGCCCTCAGATCCATAAGTAACAACTGATCACACCAGAGAATAATATACTTTTAAGTTTTATACTTTTTGTAACAACATTGTTTTTAAAGATGTTAACATTTGCAAAATAAGCTCTATTTCCTGCTTATATCGTTTCTCTTATACTCATCCTAGTGTTATTATCAATTGATACCAAGGCACCTAAATAACTAAAGCAGGACACACCTTTGAAACACTTCCCATTCACATTGAGGTCTCTGGAAGCACTTCTGGTATCCGAGTTGGAGGTTACCGTGCATTTTGTGTTGTTTTCATTTACCACAAGACCGATTTTCATTGCTTCTGCTGAGAGATAATCTCCTGGGGTAATAATGGATAGTTGTGAGGGGAGGTGTAGTGCTGGCCACACTACTGTCCATGTAAGCCAGATGATTTTACATATTGCCATATGGCTTATCCTGCATAATTCCTAAATTACTTTTGTAGAACAAAAAGGAACCATTATTGTTGTTATTATTATTATTATTATATACAGTTTCGAATTGAAGGGTAATGCTTAGGCTGACCTAACACTGGAAGAGATGAAC
The DNA here is from genome assembly GCA_034769895.1 of Magicicada septendecula. Taxonomy (NCBI): domain Eukaryota; kingdom Metazoa; phylum Arthropoda; class Insecta; order Hemiptera; family Cicadidae; genus Magicicada; species Magicicada septendecula. The sequence continues at coordinate 4,116,078 of CM068367.1, forward strand.
ATATGAAATGAAATGTTAGATTGTAGACCGTCTCATACTATAGCGAAATTCCTTATTGTGAGGCATTATTGCACACGATGGAGTGTTTATTCCTTCTTCTGTCTTATAAGAGACTACAAATTTTAGTCCTGCCACTAAAAGCTATGGATGTTGCTACACGACCTATCTACTAACCTTTGTAAGTGCGTTATACTGACATTGATTGTTATGAAGGGGCAGTGTAAGTTTAGATAAATAAAGACATAATTTTTCAAATAAACAAAAATTTCATAAACTTAATAATCAAACCTCCCATTTTGCTTCACCACCCATCGTCACTAAATTTTCTCCCCCTTCACTTACTTTCTTCCTCCTTGAGTTCTTCGTCATTTCCTTCATTTCCTCGTTTTCTTTCCTTTCTCATACTATCACAGTATGCCATAATAACTGTCTTGGTAGTTATTACCTTGATTTAGTCCAATGAGAGAACTTGTAAAACTAATTGAAATTTTTGGTTGGGAACAAATGGAGATCTTATCTAGCTGGGAAGCAGAAAGATATGTGTTAGAAACATATAAATAATATGAAAATAACAGGTAAATAAATGTGCTGAAGCTAAATTGGGAGATTAAAAGATAAGGTGAATTTTAATCTGTGTTTTATGTCTCTTATATTATAAATGAGACATTTGTTAGAGTTGTTGGTTAGTGTATTTATTATAAAACTATGTAATCACTACATCAGTTATTAGGTAGGTGACAGACTGTTCTCGGCGTTTGGTCAGGACATCATCGACGCATTATTTTGGACTGCAACAGAACCAAGAGATAGAAAGCGTGAACACTTGGGAGTGATTCCGCATCATGCATTCGCCATCGTTTATGTCTGTATCCTTTATATACTGCCTGTAGTTATGTACGTATATATCTTTTGGTTGGGAATTTATGTTGGGTATATATCTTAATGATTGAAATTTATCAGTAAATAACCTCATTACAAAAACTATATGTGAATGTGTATTTTTAAATATCATGAATATTGTTGTATATGTAAAATGTTCAAGGAAACATCCTTAACAAAGTAGTTCTGCATTCATTGTTGGTGTTATGCCAGGCAACAACACTTAATGTGGCCATTAACTCCAACAACAAAGCTTTGCTGACAATAATGATGTCTAACAATGTAAGTATTATTCTATTGTTATTTTATGTAACTAATTATTTTAATCTGTGGTGATATTCTTTTATTTTATTTACCCTATTTATTTATACATAACAAAAAATCTTTTGCTCCTAATACTGTTTTTCATTAATCAAAGAATATTGTGTATTATTTATTGCTTTTATCCGTTCTTTATTAATAGCTAATTAAATACAGGGTGGGCCAAAAGTCACTACCCAGACTGATTTGATGTAAGAGAGCAACTTTGACCCATACGGAATACATGAAAGCAATGTTACACTTCAGCCACTTATTATTACAGTATTATTACACCTTATACTCTGTATAAGTAAATATCTAGAATAACACCTTGGAGTTAGGCTTACACGTAGGTAATAATAAGTGGCTGAAGTGTAACATTGCTTTCATGTATTCCGTATGGGTCAAAGTTGCTCTCTTACATCAAATCAGTCTGGGTAGTGACTTTTGGCCCATTCTGTATATTATTAATAAGTAATTGTTGTTATTTAAAGAAATAAATTTAAGATTGTATCAAGATCGTTATTTTAATTTGAAGTTACTCCAACCGTTAAACAGAGTTTATATACTTCATGTTAAAATTATTGAAGATTAATTTTTTGACCTCAAGGAATAAATTTCATCAAGGAAATCTTCTGTAAATTATGGGAAGATATATTTCTATTAACTGTGCAGTTCGACTTTTTAGCTTCTTAGTCGAGTCTCTAAAGTATAATCTTATTGCCATGAGATTTTCGTTGGATTTTTTAAACATTGTTCTTTACCACACACATTCACTTGAAACACAATTTTGAACTTTACATACTTAGAAACTACATTATCTTCAGCACAATTGGCTGAAGAAGATGTTCTACAGGAGGCTGTGGTTCCTAGTTTTGGATGGGCCACCAATATGGAGCTCAGTTGCCACCTGTATTGGCAAGGTTCAACTTCTGTCCATGCATACAAAACTTTCCCTCAACCACCCTCACTGATATTTTGCCAAACTAATTTTTTACACACACATTACCAATTTTTTCGTCACATACAGAGCAAACAAAAAAAGTTTACTGCCTTCTATTTAATAATAGTATTATCATCATCATCAGCCATGGCTCTACAATCCTTGGAGGGTCTTGATTTGCTCCAAGAGTTGACTCCAATCTTCCCTGTTGCGTGTCCTGGCTTTCCAGTTTCTTATGTTCAGCTTCTGAGGTCCTCCTCTATCTGATCTTTGAATCTACTTCATGGTCTTCCCCTTTCTCTGCTACCTATTGGTTTCTGGTAGAAGATATGTTTTGTAGGCTGTTCTTCCTCCATTTTCTCTATGTATCCAACCCACCTTAGCCTGTATATTTTGATTATCCTGAAAATGTCTGGCTCTTTGTAAAGCTAGTGTATTTCATAATTATAGCACCTGCACCACATTCCTTTTTCTTGTACTCCTCTAAATATTCTTCTTACAATCCATCTTTTAATGCAACCTGGAAGTCTCTTTTTGTCATTGTCCAGGTATCTGAAGCATATATCAGCACTGGCCTGATAAATGTTTTGTAGTTCATGATTCTTGAGATGAAGCTAGAGCCAGGTGCTGTTTTAATCCAAAATTTGTTTTATTTGCAAGATATATTCATCTTATTTCAGTGTTTATGTTGTTAGTGGACCTGGGAGCCAAGATATATAAACTCTTTTACCGCCTTTATATTTTCTGTGCCTATTTCAAAGTTTTTAATGGGTGGGTTTAGAATTGTATTATCATTTTACATAAACTCTAATCCTGTACTGAGTTTTGACATATGCGATGCATTTTTGATAGATACATGAGTACGCTTGCTTTTTGAATAGCATTCTGTACCATTACATCTTTTTTCTCCCACAATTTTTGCATTGAAATTTTTCTATAGTATTTTCAGTCCATTTGTGTCTTGTTCGGTGGCCTGCTATGGTTAATACATGAAGTAGATAATCTGCTCCTGGGTATTGAGGACTTGACTATTTTCTAGTTTGTAGTGTGGAGCATATTTATTTTAATTCAGTCACAAACATATTTATTTTACTGATATACAAACAGAATTAAATAATTTTATAATTTCCAAGGGTACCAGTTATAGATAATGTGTTGCCATATTGTAATATAAAATTATCGTGTGTTTCAGTTTGTCGAATTGAAAGGTAGCGTTTTCAAGAAGTTTGACAAAAATAATTTATTCCAAGTGGCGTGCAGCGATGTCAGAGAACGTTTTCATCTGTTTGTGTTGCTGTTTATTGTAGTTCTACAAACAATGAAAGAATATTCATGGAAAAGCGGTAATACAGTTTTTATGTTTTCAGAGCACTATAAGAAATACTATAAATTTACTTTTAATACATTTGTTTTATTTTTTAACAGATTGTTGATTCCATTTATTGTTTTTATCATAAGCATATATGTTAAAATTTTAATTGTATATTCTTTGTGTTATTCTTCATGGTTTCACACGTTATATGTATGTCACAGTTATTAATGAGGGATGCTTATTATTCCAAAAACATTCAAGTCAGGCCTCAGTAACTCAAAGCTCACTAACTTAAAAACCTTGAATATTTGAAATTTTAATTTCTCCTCTTCTGTATGTAGCAGGAAAGCGGTAGGTAGCCAATTTGAATTTGTGCAGCCATAATTTAAAATTACATCTCCATCCAGTCATTACGATAGAAAAATTATCGATAAGCTAGCAAGGAAATGATTTGTAACTCCTAATGTAATCAAAGTTGTTATTAAATACTTATTTATGAATTTTACAAACTCACAAGTAAAAATTAAAACAGTTTATATGTATGTGTATATATATATATATATATATATATATATATATATGTATATTGTTATATAACTAAAACAGAATGTGCTCTTATATCTTATCCATGTTGTGTTGCCAATATGTAATGGTTTATAATTTAATTTAGCCTCACGTTGTAAGCGTCAATTGGTAATATAAATAAAAGATGAATGTATTGTATTTTCACTGTTTATATGGTTTATTTATAAAAAGTCGTTAATAAAAGGGTGTTCAGAGAGATTTTCGGAGATACGAGTTTAATTCTCCCAATACCATTTGGTTGGTAATGTATTATTATGTTGCAAGGGTCTAGCATTGTTGAAGTTAATCTCTAATATATTATAACAAGTAAATCAGCCCTGAACGAGTACCGTGTAATATTAGTTTAGTATATTTGGTGGTTAGATCGTTCACATTAAGGCCTAGACGGTACAACAATGTTAAGAGAGGGGAGTATAAGCTGTGAATTGCTTTTCTCTTCTTTCGCAGCTCGACTACCGTATGAGTGCTTGTGCTGTGGTTTATCGTCAGCCAATTATTTGAGGTTGAATTTTTCCAATCGCAGTATATCTCTCGTTTCTCTCTCTGTAAGCTACAAATCATCTAAAAGACACTAAATAGTCAGCAAATAATAAGTCATAATTTTCATGAAGGATTCTTTTTTTCTTTTTTTTTAAAAAAAACAGACGTTCTCTCTTCGCTTGGTTTCAACAGATCGACCACACTTAAGTGAATCAACTATGTTACAGCATTCGATTTTCAGATATTAAATTTTAACTATATTATTATTTTTTCTTAATCTCAGGGTTCAAAAGGTTCTTGTGACTATTAGGAAGGTCAGAAAATGCCAGATAAAAGTACAAGGTATTACAAATTTAGATATAAAATCTTATTAACTAATATCTTTAAACGTAAGTTGGTTTTACCGTCTGACAACAAGGTTCACTCATAATGGCAGAGTACAGATATTTCCGTTATGGCCGCTTAACCAGTCTACAGATGTCTACATCGTATTGTCGCCAATCTCCAGTTCCGAATATAAAAGTTTGGTGTATTTGTCCCTGGATGGAGTAGAGTTTCCAATTCTTAATCTTCACTAATGTTGAAGTTTCTCGTGGTTATGGATTACCATGGATTTTGTGTAGCAATTTTTTTTTTTTCACTTGATTGTAAGAAAGTGAGGTTTAGCATTCGATTTTAATTTTTCTTTTTCCTTTAATTTATTGCATTAATTTCTTTATGTCATTCGTCCTCTTCATTTTATTTATAATTTAGTACTTTCATTTTGAATCAATAGTTATTTGAATTATCTTGAAAATTAGTTCTTATAGATGTTTTTTTTAAATTTATTTCTACTCATAAAGCTGGACTATCCTCTTTCACAATTAACAATGGAATCAACAAACTTTCTTGCCTTTATGTGGTCCTTGACAACCAATCTCTGTTCTGTTATTGGTTAATATTTGTAATCCTTGAGCCATCTAATACCCGCCATAATTAAAAAAATGTTCTTGCACTTACTTAATAAAATACTCCTTTATAAAAGTCATGTTATATCATATTGAATTTTCACAGATTCTTTGTTATAATATAAAATTACATACATTTTGCTACCTTTCTCATCTTAATCTTATCATTCTAACAAGTACTATCTCCTCATTACAAAATACTAATTTTGGGACCTATTCTTTTATTACATATATGTTTTTATTGTAATTCATGGCAGTTATCTGCTATTAATAACTACTATTACTCAAGCACTTCTAATTTATTATATAAAATTTAGTGTCTTTACATTGGTTGGTTGCCTAACTTTTCTGACATGGCTTCCTGTACAATGTGTCACTGGCTTAGGGCCAATAATTCAATTTTTTACTCCATTCTGGTTTTTAATTTATCATTACATAGTTTTTTAGTATAGAACCCTTCATATGTCCACAACATAGTTACTGTAAAACCCTTTGGCATATTATCACCAATTATTGCCTTCCTGGCCAAGTTTACAATTATAATCTAACAACACAACCATTATCTATTCATTGTAGTTATAAAATATTTACTCTATATAAATTTTAACATAAATTCCATGGTGACATGTTCATTTTTATAAATTAACTAAACATCAATTAACTAATACACTCTTAATGTAGTTATTTAACACCTCCGACATACAAAACTCCAACATAAATGCCATGATGACATGTTCATTTTTATAAATTAACTAAACATCAATTATTTAAAACTGCACTTATCACTCACTCTTTGCACTGACCCCTTCACTGACCACTTCATAGTTTGTATGTTTACATTTACCTTTGGCTCTCCTACCTTGTATTTTTATTTAATATCATTTATTTTTACTCAGTAAGGGTTTACACTTCCTGACCTTCGTTATAATGAATAACTGTAGTGTTTTTTATTATTATTTTTATGTAACGTAGGGGACCTTGGTTTTGATACATTACAATATATATATAGTGTACTTACTCATTGGTATATGATGTCTATCTGGAGAGTATACACTCATGCAATATTTTGAGAAAAATGGTTTATCTAGCACAATGGGGCCTGTCCCTTTTGAAGAACCCCCTTGGGAGTTCACAAACTTATCGCAGTGTCTCTTCCATTATCAAAACGGTCTGAAAATGATAAAAGAATTTATATCCAGGCGGTTTGGTTGTGGTCAGTTGCTTTGTTCTATCATTTTTTTAAACATTTTGGCCATCCACTGGAGGCATTCTTCAGTTAAAAAAAGTTTATAAAGTGTTTGACAAACATGGACGTAATATTGAACGACAACTTATATTGGACAGTGGCGGATAACGTCTACAGGAGATATCGTGTCATTGGAGAACAGTTTGGAAACAGATAATAATAATAATAAGAAGAAGAAGAAGAAATGTGGAGACCTGAACGCACCTGTAACCAAGGTAAAAGAAGTGAAAGTCCTTTTTCAGAATCATCATCAGCTTCCTCATTGCATTCTCCTGATTATTATCCACAGTCTGGAGTCTTCTCCCTTTCATTAGTCATTTTAGCATTGGAATAGCCAGGAATTGGAAGGAGTTAGTGAGGACTGTAGGGTGGCCAAGCAACTTGTATGATGCAATGTTTTGGCAAGAAATCATGTACCAAGGGGAATTGTCGGTCGCCATTTCCCCACAGCTGATTGTATTTTCTTCTCACTTGTATTTTCTTGCCCTCAGCCTGCAAACGTTTTATGAAGTATTCCTTAGTTATTGTCTGATGTACAAGAGTGTACTCATGGTGGTCTAAACCTTCATATTTATGTTAAAAGATGGTTAAAATGACCTTGAGGTCGCATTCAGAATTTGCAGTCATCTTGAAAATGTTGATACAACCCTTTAATTTGAGCATCACTTATAGAATCATCCCTGAAGGGACTGTTAATCATCGAATGTCCCTGAGTGTTCAAATCAGAAGAAAAATTTGATGTCGATTCCTTGGTCTACTGGTTCAGTCCTTTTGAATGTGACTGCCTCACAAAACACAAGCTTACTTAATGATGTCTCACTGTTGAAAGAGGGGTCCAGTGGGAGCCTAAGCGGTAAGGTGGCAGTGCAGTTTCCTGAAGGTCGTGTCGTGTGTTATCAAAATATTCAAAGGTGTTGAACACTATCTGGACAGACAATGAAAATGTGTAAACAGTACTTTATTTACTGCTCCATATTTTGATTTATAGCAGATGCAGGTGCTTGCTTTCTATATTCTATATGCGGTTCTATTTTCTTTTATGTAACAAGATTTAAGCTAACACGATAAATTGTAAAACATTCTGTAAGCAGAGCAAGCATAATGTACATCCTATATATGTACGAGATGTGTTCAAAAAAAGACTGAACTATTTGTGTAGCACGTCAACCTGCGCATAGAGCCAGCTGCACAATTAAGTGGTGCTAGTGACAGGTTTTGGCGCCGGAATGCCGTTATCTCCTTCCCGTCATGATTATCAGTCTTCAAGGTACATATGCTGTAGTGGGCACGAGCACACTCAATCCGGTGGATTTGTAATGAAGTGAGAATGAAGATCTTAACACAATGTGTACAGTAAAACATTTGCTGGTAACTTCGTAAAATCTTTACGGAGCAATTTCCATTGCATTCCAAAGTTGTCATTACCATTTGCATTGGGGCGCAGTTGTTGATCGATTTCAAAACGGGTCTCTTTCTGGTCGTCAGTCAACAAATGCAGTAAGAATTTTTCAGTGATACGAAACATTTAAATTTGTCTATCAAAATTTTGATTTTACATCTTGTATGGATCCGCATTCTCTCCTAAAGTCTCGCCACTTAAACTATTATTTATAATTACCACATCACGAACTCTCTTTCCCTGATCTTCAGCATCGCTTTGATCTGCACCGACCATTGTTTTTGTCCTCTTTAAAAATTCTTAAAATAATCGTTCGGCTCAAGCAGGCCTCCGCGTATGCATAATTCAAAAACAGAATGGCTCTGTAAAGTTTTAACCTAGTTTTGCTGCAAAATTTCATATGCACACGTTATTCTTCGCGGTCTTTCTTAATCGCTTTGTCACTGATCCGCTGGCCAGCATGCGCACGTCCCCACTCAATCTGATATACCTCAAAGACTAATGGTGAAAGTGGAACAGAATAAATGGCAGTTTGTTGTCAAAAACTATCGCCAGGTGCACCCAAAGTCACGACGCGTTGTTTGTGCAGGTTGATGTGTTATTCAAAAAGTTAGTCTGTATTTTTTGAACACATCTCGTACATACTCCATTATAATTATTGAGTATAATACGTTAACAGTTAAGCATGTATACAAATAATTACAATAATGTTTCAGTGTAATGTCTATGTATTACAAATGGAGCTTATGCCGACACTGACAAGTTGAAATTTCCGTATTTTGAAAAAATTACCTAGCTTCAACTGTGTCTTTGTGTTCAAGTGAAGATATGTCCTGCACTCATGAAATCAGAGCAAGAATTGCTATAGTGAAGAGGCATTTAATGGGAAGAAAAGACTGCTGTGTGGCAAAATTAATAAGAATTTAAGAAAAGGTTGGCCAAATGTTATGTGTGGAGCCTTGCTTTATATGGTGCAGAGACAAATACACTGAGGAAGGAGGATGAGAAAAGATTAGAAGCATTTGAGATGTGGGTTTGGCGAGCAATAGATAAAGTGAGGTGGGTTGATAAAGTAAGGAATGGTGAAGTTTTAAGAAGAATAGGGGAAGCGAGAAGAATCCTGAAGGTAACAGAAAATAGGAAAAAGAAGTGGATAGGTCATTGTTTAAGAAGGGACTGTTTGCTTACAACTGCCGTGGAGGGTGTCATAGAAGGAGAAAAAAGAAGAAGCCGTAGAAGAAGTTAATAGATAGCATTAAAGTCAGAGGGTGTTACGAAGACTGGCATGGGATAGGACAGCTTGGAGAGCTTTTATCATTTGAAGACCTGCCGTATTGCAGAACACGAAATAAAATAACAGTGTGTTACCAAGAACTAGCTGTATAGCTGTAGTTGAAATTAGTCATATATGAAACTGCTTCAGTTGTCAATATTTTTTATCTCTAATAACAGTAAGTTAATCAGTTTTTCAAGTTTATTCAAAACGTGTTGTTTAATGTCTCATTTAAGATGTGTTTATATTTGCAGAAACGCTGTGGGTACTGGTGCCAGACTGCCTGTTGGTGCTGTTCTCTGAAGTGCTAGTTGACTGGATTAAACATGCGTTCATAACACGATTCAACGAACTTCCCGTAGATGTTTATAGAGACTATACATTGAGCCTGGCGTACGACATGGCGCAGACTAGGCAGAAAAATGTAACTAACTGTACAGTAGAGCATCGATTATCCGAACCTCTCGGGACGAGGGTCCGTTCGGATAATCGATATTTCGAATAATAGATTGTAAATTGAAAACATTATTTCTCTTTACAAAAACAAAGGTTTTTATTACAAAAGCATTTCTAATATACTGTTATATAATTATAGCAACCTGTATACTGTACTGTAATGTATTACTGTAAAAAAATCATTGAATTAAAACTGAGTGTAATTAAGTTGATGTATGTTTGTTTATCAATTCTTTGTTTATCGATTGTAAACTTGATGTTGACTTCTTACCCCACAGGTATTTGAAGATCTGTTTTGTTAACTTATTGTCGTCCATTCTATATAAATATCCAAAAAATACTCGTCTTCTTTTTCTCGCTGTTTCTGTTATATTTTCTATACTTTAATATATCTCGTCATTACTTCTTAATTTCCAACCTTCTGAAGTTTTTCTAAAACCTGGCCAACGGTCTTCAAAGGCGGATGAGGCATCTCAGTTCCAAACGGCAGAGAGAGCGGAAGAACCTAGTGGAGTAAATCTTGAAAAACAATCATTTTGGACTAACAATCCAATCTTATCTCGGAATTTAATTCCTACTTTTGCACTCTATACACTTTCAATTGCAGTATGGAAAGTCCACTAAACTTATATTTAAACTTCTTTATACTTCTTTGATACATCGCTTTTTTGTGAGTATTTATTACGGGTCCTTCTTTGAGCTGGCAGGTAGAATTTTAAAAGATGAAAAGTAAATTTTGAACATGACAGTCAAGAGAACAGTTCTTCTTCCAAATAGTTTTGGGTTGTTGGTGATTTTCCTGCTTAATGCAACAGTTTTCAGTGTTTTTTTTCTATTTTAATTTTGAGATCCTAGTAAAACAACAGCACACATAAATAATTGTGTATGTCCATATTGTGATACTTAACCAAACAAGTAATTATTATATTTTAATAAATCACATTATACAGAAAGCCATATTATTTGAAAATCAGAGCTCACGTATGGTTGCAGGAGGAAAAATGTTTACAAACCACAGTAACAAATTAATTGTTTAACTGCCTGCTAATTTTAATAACTTGAAAAGAACAGTTTTACTGTTTTGAATTAAAAAAATTAAAGAATTTGAATAATATTTAATGTACCTTCAAGTTTGTTTTTATTATACAGTGTAGTGTACCCAGTGTCGTGTCATCAAAATAAATTAGAGGATATCTGTGCAAAGTAATTTTGATATTACGGAAGCACAAACAAGCATAGAAGCAGTAGACGTTAACACTAGTCTCAAGTAATCACCTGTGAGATCAAGATGAATTGCTTCGATTAAATTTATTTGACTGGATATCTGGTTTGTGTTTGTTGAGTTCAAGTCAGATTTAACCATTATCTCCTTCAGTGTGTTGAAAATATTTAATTTTTCTTTCGTCATGTGTCACTTAACATCTACCTTCTTTTCTTTCAAATGGTATTTACCATAACACACTAATTCAGTGAATAGGGCACCTTTCTTGAACCCTTATTTTGCAAAATCGATGCAGTTTTTTTGGAATTGTAAAAGAATGTATGAGCATTATACTCAAACACTTTACCATCCTCCTTGTCTAGTTGAACGATACTTCACAAAGACCAGTGGCGAAGTTACACGGAGGTAATTGAGGCAATGCCTACCCTAAAAAATTCTGTAGAATAAAAATTATAAATACGTATGAACTACATAACGTAAAGATTATACATTGTTACCGCGACTGTTGAATTTATTAGGCCGAAACGTGCTTTACTGAGCGACCGCTAGATGGTGACAGGTGAGACTCGGCATAGCTCGTTTAAAGCGAATGAGGCAACCTGAACTTGCCTCAGCGTTTTTTGTCTACATCGTATGTAAGCAATGTGCCGGAGTGATAGTGAAGTGAAGGGAGGGGGGATTGTCCCGTGCTGTACATATAGAGCGTTGAGGCATGCCTCACTTCTGTGCTCCAAACATTCAAGTTAAAGCGCCTGTGTTGTTTATAAGTGTGTTTATTTTATGCAGTTATTAAAAGTGTCCCTGTTATTCCGCTGAACTAACAGATGATCAAGATTGTTATTTGAATTATTTGTAACATTAAACATATATATAGAAACTAATCAAGTTTAAAAATTTGAAGTTCAATCAGTTGTATTATTGTGTATGACTAATACAAGGATTGTTCAATAGAAACACGTATAGAGCTGTAAAGCATTTTTTATTCAACAATTTTAAAAGAAGTCTCCATTAACATTAAGACATGAGTTCCACTGTTGCACCAACCTGTAGATTCCCTGCTAGTAAAATTCTTACGGCTGTTTGTGGAACCATTCGCTTACAGCAAACTCTACCTCAGCATCCGATTTGAACCACCATCCTTTTAGTGATTCCTTAAAAAAAAATTTAAGATAAGATTTTTGCCTACCCATTCATTAACTACTAGCTTCGCCACTGACAAAGACGTAGACCATAGCTGCTGACAATGTGAGACTCTACTAGTAGAGAAACTAACCTTTTCAATCGACCATGTGACTTCTTGATTTATAGTTAATTATGACATGTTTAAAAGCATATGCTTCATAATTGGATATTTAAAAAAAATCTTTTCCGAGGCCATCACTAGTTATAATACCTACTCACATTTGGTTGACTGCTCTACTGGTACTATACTACCTCCAAGTAGTCAGTACAGTTTTGTACCATGTTTATCAATAGTATATAATAAATAATAACCACCAGATGAATTATTTTTGTGCAGGCATTTACAGATCATTCAGATTTGGTCGCTCGCCGGATGGGCTTCATTCCGTTGCCACTGGGAGTTGTAATGGTACGAGTGCTTGGCCATGCCATACATGTACAAGGTGCGCCTGCAGTGATGCTGTTTATTCTTGCTTACATGTGTCTTATCTCGTTTAGAATTCTCAACAATCTTGTTCTGCTTGGAAAAGGATGTGACATGATACACCATCATCAGCAGGTAATTGTGTATGGGGAGTTCAGATTTTTCTTCCAGATGAAACAAAACTAATTTAATTTCTATCTATATAATTGAGTCCCTCGTTCAGACGACACTGAAACAAATCTAATTTATTGCAAATAATAAATCTTATTGAATTTATTAACTTCGTTATTCTTTTTCTTACCTTCGGGTTCTAATCCAGGATTCTACAGACGAACGAGTTGCAGAAGGATTATTTTGGATGGGTGGCGAAATCATAAAGCAAACACAGTTTATGCTGACTAAAACAAATTATTTTTATTTTATTTAATGAAATTACGAGATGTTTTACCTATATAATAACGTATCAAATTGTACTCTGGTCGATTAATACATTGATTAAAAGTTTTGTTTTTTGTTTTGTTGAACGTAAACAACATATAAAGTTATCAGTGTACCAAACAATAATGAAACAATTCTTATGATTACTATTCTTAAATGGCTATAACAATGTACTTAATCTTAGTAATAACCCAGTACTTTGTCTCACTCTTTTACTCTTTTAACATTTTTATTTTTTAACCCCCGTTATTAGAGCTCTGTATCTGTAATTATTTTATATGTTTATAAAATTGATTTGGTTGTTTAAGAATGGTACTTAACCAATCCACGGCATTCCAGACAGCTTCACCACCGTCACGTGTTACTCGCTGTATCACTCATCACTCCGAACTGTTATTTCAATCGGTTATAAGTTTTTCACTGTAACTGTACCAACAGTATTTAGTAGTTTAATACTGTTTTTGATTACATTTTCTTTTGTAACATTTTGTCAGCCGACGTAACTCGCTCGCGAGCACTGATTGTTTTTTATTTCTTTTATGAATTTGCTAACTGCTATAATTTTTATTGTTCGACTAAGCTTTTCATCATCACTGACATCTTCAGGTCTTAAACAACGATAAATGTTGTTTAAGACCTGAAGATGTCAGTGATGACGAAAAGCTTAGTCGAACAATAAAAATTATAGCAGTTAGCAAATTCATAAAAGAAATAGTAAGGATGGCTGCTAATTTAAACAATACGAAGAATAAAACATGATTGTTTTTTGATCTGTTGACCGCGCGGTCAGAGAACTACGAGTTGACTGACTATTATTCACACACTTTGCTAGATAGGCCGACAATGCTTTGGGCCCATCTGACACGCCCGAGGCCACCGTTGGCTTGCTAGCGCTCTGTTGTAATGTTGCTTTCCGCTCTGCTGTTAGTCAGCGACTGTCCTGTTAGGCGTTGGCCCGGCTGCACGCCAACGTATGTATTTTCGATTCGCCTTCTCTGATTGGCCGGCATGTCCTGACGCTAAGCCCGGGAGCACTTATATTTTTTACTGCCTGTTGAAATCTACACATTGGCTTCATTTTTTCTGTGATTCACAGATGCCACTAACTGTATGTAGTTACGTAATATGTCTGGACTAGCTGACTCCAGGGACAAACATAGACGTGGTGTTTTGTAATAATATTATGTGTGTAGTTGGTTAAAACGAGGTACCCCAAAGGTGAACACTGACTGCTTTGAATTAAGACTGATTTAAATTATTATTTTTTAACAGACAATTCTGTACCATTACACAGATATGTGAGATCTATTATTCCGGACACAAGGAATGTATTTTTAAATACGAGGATTGTTCAATAGAAACACGTTTAGAGGCTGTAAAGCATTTTTTATTCAACGACTTTAAAAGAAGTCTCCATTAACATCAAGGTGTGAAGGTCCTCGCCTTCTACCTTTTTATAATTAATAATACACTCATCATAAAACAATACTTACCGCTGCCAGAATTTTACTTACCGTCATGGTCCCCGTAAAACTTACCTTTTGAACTGCCAAGGTCGCCAACATGTTTTTATTAGATATAAATGTAAACTTTACACTCTTGCCCTTATAAAATCCCGCTATCTGACCACCCTTAAAACCCAGAAAATCCCAAATTTTGTTAGACGAGTTGTCAACACAGAAAACTAGGAAATGGTTTACGGCGAAATAACTACACTAACACATGTTTATAGAAGAATGAACCTTTTAATTGCTCTTTTTATTATTTTAATTAAATACTCTATCATTGATTATTACGTTTTCTTTATATTTAAAATGTTTACTAATTTTAGTCCAATAATTTTGTATAGACTACTACTACTACTACATCTTTCTAGTTGAGCCAGTACTTTTAATAACCCATACACACACTCACTCAATTTACATTTCTTTTTAAAACTTCCTATTTAATTAATGAGCTCTTTATTAATTATAATGTTTTGGCCAAATGAAACTGTCTTTACACTTGTTACCTATTTGCGTAATATCCAAATGTTGTACACGATATTGTCCGGAACGGTTTTCACTAGTCACTCTCCACTCCGAACACAGTTTATTATTACCTTACGTCATTTTATATTACTTGGTAGGCCTACTTTTGTATTTTTTCGGCCTACCAAGAACTCGTCCGAGGCTACCGTTTTTGTTCTGGTAACTGTCTGCTGATTGTCTGGCCGCTCAGCCGTGAGTTGTAACGGAACTGGCGTTAGTTCGCTAAAGCTGAACATACAAAGCTGGTCACGTGATCTTGAGTCTGCTCTACCATTGGTGTTGTTAAAAGAGCGCTATAACTTAGGCATAGGATTTAGCAATATTTTGCCGCCTGGCGCAATGTGCAGTTACATTACTCTCTTTCGTAATTCACGCCTGATGTGAAGTTAGGTGTTATTTCACAATCGGTCTACGTTGCTTGAGTGCGGAGACAAAACATAGCCGTTTTATTCTGTAATAAACACAGCCTATCTGGTTGACTAACTCGGGGTTCTACAAG
The DNA here is from genome assembly GCA_034769895.1 of Magicicada septendecula. Taxonomy (NCBI): domain Eukaryota; kingdom Metazoa; phylum Arthropoda; class Insecta; order Hemiptera; family Cicadidae; genus Magicicada; species Magicicada septendecula. Next base: position 4,131,693 of record CM068367.1, read on the forward strand.
GGTGAACAATGGCTGTATGGAAAATATAATTTTTAAAATGTTACCGTGGCCCTACAATTTCGTACCGTTACAATACCCCCCCAATAAGAGATTGAAGGCCGGAGCGTTCAAACTCTTATTGCCTAAACCCTAAGAGGATCAGTGAGGACATGGCGCCACAACCCCCCTGAACACTCTACTAAAATCATGGGTTCTTACCCCCCTAGTCTGGCGACTGTGACAGCACCCATCTGATCTTACTGGACTTCTCTGTTCGAGATCCCAACACCGAAAAATCGAATAGATACCCGACCCAGTATCGCCTGACTTTTAAAACATTCAATTAAAAAATCAACAAACGGCCTTCCATCACTCCATATCCCACAACTGATTCATTTCCTCTTAGCCGTACTGGTTCATTGACAACGTATTGGCTCATTTTATATTATAGACCCTAAAAAATAGCGTTAATAAAACAATATAGGTTTACAGTAGTGCACATAAATTCCAGTTAAATTGAATAATATTCCCCGTACAATATTGCACATCCAAAATAACACCTTAATTATACAAAATGATATTAAATCCATTTATACTTAGCTACTGTAAAATAAAATTTTTTTTTTTTTTTTACTACCCCCTTTTAATCCCTTAACCCCTGATACCCGTTACATTTTAATGTGTTCTGCGCTAGGCATCTTGGCCTTTTTCAGCCTCATCCTAGCCGTAAACCACATCTCCCTCGTGACCTGTAACTGGGTCACCGCCCATCCACACTCACTATTACCCCCCCTAGACTGTAGCGTCTAGTTGCTTTCACAAGGACTGATGCGGAAGGGGTGGACATTTTTTTCTTTTATACCACCCCCATCCTTGCTTCGGCGTTACAATAAAATTCGGTATTACACCTACTAGTTTTTATTTATACACCCCTAATGGACTACCACCCCTATCTGGGTGAAAATAGCCCTGTTCCAAAATTTGGTAGATTTCCCAAAAAATAACCCCCCTACTAAGTCTAACAAACCACCGGGTTGACAAAATAAAACAAACCACAAGCCGGTTATATCAAGTAAAATTTATGATTTGCCATAATTAACTACTTTCACGGTCATGGTCCGGTGAGGTCATGGCCGCACTTAGGTGGAGAATCTACAGTTAAACATAAAATATAGATTGACATTCATGAAATTTATATGAACAATAATATACACCTCTTATTTTCCAGGCACTATCTCATCCGAACATTTTTATGATACCCATACAAGATTTCCCATACATAATTTTAACCATTATTTACATCAATTAGCATTTACTTTATAATTCCAATTTGAATTTAAATGAAAATAAAGTTAAGTTCATTGTTAAAAATCATCGTTTCTATTAATTTAATTAACAGATTAATTTAATTTTATTATCTCAAGACTCTAAATTATGGTAATTACCTCATTATTTCAATCTTATTTGTTCGAGACAACTTTATTTATTTAACTAACATTTTACAAAGGATTAAAATATTATCTCCATCACATCAGATGTTTCTTTTGTTTCATAATAGAATCTGCTCAATGGTACTGATTCATCAAACTGCAACAGTTATCAACTTCAACACATCTGGCTGTAAACATTGGTCACACAACCTGCCTGTTTACATAAACACTTGTGTGCCAGACTTGTTTTCATAAACACTCTCGGTCTCAACACTCACATAGTCTAAACATTCTGGTTACATCATATACTGACATATCTGCTTGCTACAAATTTTTTACTTCTATAAATCTTTTAATGTTAACATATTTGTCAAAGTCTATTTATTACAATTCAAACCAAATATTCACCTTTCGGTTATTATTACTTTTTAATTACAATTTCTATTTAATACCATTATCTCAATTCATGTTTATTATTGAATTTAACTCTTTTCACACCTGTAAGCATTTTATTTTATCTAATTGGTATTATGAACTTTATACTTACAATCTACTAGCACAAGCACAAAATATACACACCAATATCTCCACGTAACCTCTGAAACATTTAACAACAATGGTATTTCATACAAACAATTTAACATTTATTTATTAATATCAAGTCTCATAAAACAATTTAAACTCATTAGAAAAATTCAACAATATAACATTTAAGTCAAGCAAAATATTTAAACGTTTCAAATTATTTTAATTAGATCAATTATTGAAAACAACATTTTTAATTACTTTCACCCATTGCAATAACTACAACTCATTCAGTATCTTCTTCCAAATTACTTTTTGTTATTTATGTAAGCTGCAAAATATTAATATTATTATTATTATTATCATCATCACAACAATGTCAAAATCAGCTGGGTCATTACCATATATTAACATACTTAAACTGTTCCTTCCGCGATTTCGTAATCTAACCTCCATCGTCATGTAATAGTCGTACCTTTTTGTAACATTTCTCTTTCTTACTTATACTCAATTTGTCATTATTATTACTATAATAACACACCATTATTTCTAAGTCCTCTGTTATACCATTCATTAGGTCATAAAACTTGTCACGATCAATTAATTTTGTCCAGTCTCCCTCGGTAATTTCTCTCAACATCATGTCAGTTATTTTGTCATCATAAATTATCTTATTGTTATTGAAACGCACTTCTAACCTTACTTTCCATTCACCATAATCTCTATTTAAATTATATATTTCTATCTCTTTGTCAACCCACAGTTCTCCATCCAAATTTCTCTCAACACAGTACCACATCACCCTTTCTCTCTCATTCCATACAGAGGGTACTACCTTAATTAAACATTTCCTAACAACAAAAAACTTCAAAAAATAATTATTCGTAGAACCCTTGTCTACCCAATATATGCGTGAAGATCTTTCTTCACCCCCCAGAACACCTCGTAAAAAATTTACCCTCTGTTTCATACCCACAATATAACTCTTTACACTCATTATCTAATTCATCAATGTCAATTATTACGCCTTTACAATCTATTACTTTCTCTCTCTCACTCATCTCTATCTCATCACTATCCAACACTGCACTCTCAACTATATCATTATTATTATTCACCATTATTTCATCATTAGAATTAATTATAACAACATCACCACTTACCTCAGAATTGTAACCATCATAATTATCTTCACTATTCAACACTACTTCTTCCCCTATTTTGTCACTGCTATTTATTAATTCATTATTAGAATTATCGTTATCACTCACCTGGTTAATTATTTCTTCCCTATCATTAAAAACATTATTGTCACTCTCTATTGCTACATTTTCAATTGTGTCACCGTTATCATTTTTGATCTCGTGACTACCATTTTCTACTATTTTACTCTCACTAACCCCTTCACTTACCTCGTTACTTTGTTTACCTGTATCATCACTATTTTTATTCAGGAAAGCGTATAGTCCCGTTTTTTGTTCTTCCATTTGTCTAAGCTGAGTATTTAATTTACGCCAATCGTCCTCCGTCATTCCTTTCAAAACCCTTTCAAACTCGCGCATGAATTCCGTACTATTCCCGAACTCTCCCCATCCACTCACTTTATTTTCTTGTGCCTCGGCCATGTTCAAAAATGTTATTTCTAATATACCCTTTATATATAAAAAACCACTATTATCTTATAAAATCAAAACACCTAACACAATCATTGTCAACAGGACAAGTAAACACAATAACCCTATCAAAACATAACCTCTTTATAACGTAAATATATATACGATTATTTCTACAAATACGCCGTTACCAATTCCTATTTTCTGTGCTTTAAAACAGGTCTAGTTCCTATAAATTTTTATATACGAACATCCTGGCAGGGTCGCCACTGTGAAGGTCCTCGCCTTCTACCTTTTTATAATTAATAATACACTCATCATAAAACAATACTTACCGCTGCCAGAATTTTACTTACCGTCATGGTCCCCGTAAAACTTACCTTTTGAACTGCCAAGGTCGCCAACATGTTTTTATTAGATATACATATAAACTTTACACTCTTGCCCTTATAAAATCCCGCTATCTGACCACCCTTAAAACCCAGAAAATCCCAAATTTCGTTAGACGAGTTGTCAACACAGAAAACTAGGAAATGGTTTACGGCGAAATAACTACACTAACACATGTTTATAGAAGAATTAACCTTTTAATTACTCTTTTTATTATTTTAATTAAATACTCTATCATTGATTATTACGTTTTCTTTATATTTAAAATGTTTACTAATTTTAGTCCAATAATTTTGTATAGACTACTACTACTACTACATCTTTCTAGTTGAGCCAGTACTTTTAATAACCCATACACACACTCACTCAATTTACATTTCTTTTTAAAACTTCCTATTTAATTAATGAGCTCTTTATTAATTATAATGTTTTGGCCAAATGAAACTGTCTTTACACTTGTTACCTATTTGCGTAATATCCAAATGTTGTACACGATATTGTCCGGAACGGTTTTCACTAGTCACTCTCCACTCCGAACACAGTTTATTATTACCTTACGTCATTTTATATTACTTGGTAGGCCTACTTTTGTATTTTTTCGGCCTACCAAGAACTCGTCCGAGGCTACCGTTTTTGTTCTGGTAACTGTCTGCTGATTGTCTGGCCGCTCAGCCGTGAGTTGTAACGGAACTGGCGTTAGTTCGCTAAAGCTGAACATACAAAGCTGGTCACGTGATCTTGAGTCTGCTCTACCATTGGTGTTGTTAAAAGAGCGCTATAACTTAGGCATAGGATTTAGCAATATTTTGCCGCCTGGCGCAATGTGCAGTTACATTACTCTCTTTCGTAATTCACGCCTGATGTGAAGTTAGGTGTTATTTCACAATCGGTCTACGTTGCTTGAGTGCGGAGACAAAACATAGCCGTTTTATTCTGTAATAAACACAGCCTATCTGGTTGACTAACTCGGGGTTCTACAAGGGTGAACAATGACTGTATGGAAAATATAATTTTTAAAATGTTACCTTGGCCCTACAATTTCGTACCGTTACAAAGGTATGAGTCCCACTGTTGCATTAATCTGTAAATTCCCTGCTGGTGAAATTCTTGCGACTGTTTGCGGAACCATTTGCTAACAGCAAACTCTACCAATTTGAACTGCCGTCCTTTTTGTGATTTCTTTGATTGGCCAAAAACATGATAATCATGCAGGGACAAGTCGGGACTGTAAGGTGGATGTTGTAAGACTTCCCACTTTATACGACCAAGCAGATCTTCAATTGTCTGAGCTACATGGGGTCGAGCATTATCATGCAGAACAATGACACCATTTGTGAGCTTCCCGGGACGTTTATTTTTGATGTTGACACCAAGTTGTTTAAAATCTAAGAGCAGCACACCCTGCTAATAAAAAAATATGGTCACCATTACTTTTCCTCCCAAAGTTTGGGACCAACATTTTTTTTTTGCCCTGGGAGATAGCGCATGCTTGCACTGCATACTCTGACGTTTGGATTCTGGTTTGTAGTGATAACACCAAGACTCATCACCGTCAACAATTTGGTGTAGAAAGGCATTACCTTGTTGTTGATAACACATCAAATGCTGTAATGATAAGGCCGAACGCAAATTTTTCTGCTCATCAGTAAGCAGTCGTGGAATCCACTGAGCAGCAACTTTGTGATAGCCAAGACTATGAATGATGAAATAAACAGTTCCCATGCTGATGCTCAACATTTGAGAAAGTTCTCTAACTTTGATGTGCCTATTTGGGCGTAAAGCAGTTTCCAGGTATCTTACATTTTCATGTGATGCTGCAACACGTGCAGGTCCGGGATGGGCCAAATCTTTAGTGGATTCTCTTCCTCATCGAAAATTTATTGCACCATTCAACCACTGCCGTATGAGAATAACTATAGTCACCATATACAGCTTTCATTCTCGTTTAAATTTCCATTGGCTGATGCCCCTCAGCTAAAATGAATAACGGCATGCAGATTATCTTTGGTCGGATTTTGTATCATAGATGCAATTTTTCAACCTAGTCACAATGCTTAGAAAAGAGCAAACTGCAATTATTTTTGGCAGACGCGTCGCTATTACTTAAACAGACAATATAAACAAATGAATTCTGTTTGCCATGGCGACAAAGTAACGGCTGCGCAGATCAAACTTGTTTCTGTTGAACAATCCTCGTATTTGTAGTGATGGTAACATGTGTTTAAATTTTAAAATGGGAAGTTTTCTGCCATTGATATCATTAAAAGAAAACAGTGTTTTGTTATCATTTGCAACATTTTACATTTCGTGATGACAGTATAGTTGACAACTTCAGAAGTCTTTCAGCACATGTAGCCTTCCTCACCCACAACCCACTGTGATTATAGTAAAATATAATTTAAAAATAAAGATTCATTGTTGTGCGATTGATGCTTGTATCCACATAATTTGGAAAACATTATGATAACAGCAGTAAGATAGACAACAGTTGACGACTGACTAATCCCTACCACCTGTATTCAAACTGCTAGACACTCCCACTGTTACATTGCAAGGGCTATGAGCTTCTTCAGTTCATTTCTGTTCTGGGGTTTTGTAAGTTGTCAGCATGTATTAAACAATTTGTATGTGTTTTATATTAACAAAATAAAAATGTCAAAGTTGTAAAAAGTAATTTTGATTAATAAAAAATCGGTATGGAGAACTATACATACTTCCATGTTCTAATTAATTATAAAATTATTTTTAATATGTACACTCAGACAGAACTAAATATATCAGCATGCTTTTGGTAAAAATACTGAGAAAGATAATCAAAATACAAATTGTACATAGTTGTTAATATTTTAAAAATAAAGAATTAATTTGATTAAATTATCTTTTACTTAAACAACACAAAAGGGAGCGAATACCGCCCAGCATTTGTTATCTGTGAATTTCTGAAAATGAAAAATTATTTTTTTTACACAGAACGATATCATTTGTTAATATTTTATTAAAATTTTTTCAAGTTTTTGGTGGAATAAATTTATACCATCAATACAAGAAATTATCCCCTCCCCTTCAACTACCTTTTTCATTTATAGATATTTCTACTACCTTTCTACAGTGGATTATTATGACCTTCTTTTCAGGATAGTTTATTTATGAAAATTAAGTACTTTACTCTTGTTAATACGTAAAACGTTGCAGGTAAACTAACCCTTCCCCTTAACCGATCTTTACCAAAATCAATAGGTCTTGAGTCCTCTACAACTTTGGCACATATGCAAAAAATTATTTGATTCTGTTTGATTTTGCAGCAATTATCTTTCACCATAGAAAAAATTCTACACACACTTTATGGAAAATGACTTTTCTTCATGTTTTGAGTGTAGTACAATCAGAATCTGCCCTTATCTCGAACACGATTTTTTTCACAGTCCCTATACTTCCACTTTCGTACGAAACAAGGAAGTAAAATAAAAGTATATACAGACTACAAAAGTAAATGTAATAGTTTATGTCTTGTGTTTGTATGTGTCAGGACAAATTACCAGCTGAATCAACATCATCACCTTCACGGGTTATTAAAGATTCTGCGACAAGCCCTACCAGACCACAGGCAATTCGAACACAGCCGACTTCTACAGGTGTTGGAGGTGGTGTTACTGTCATTGGCGATGAGAGTTCGTCTTCTAATTCTCCCGACTTGTCTTTGCCAAAGGAAACAGAAATCACTAATCTTGGTTCCCCAGCTATATTCTCCAATAGTGCTGTAAGTGTATCAACTGATGTGTTTGTTTTACTGCCATAAGATGTCTGTATGTGTGTAGGAACATATAATGAAATGTAATAACGATGAGCGTTACAGTATCTAGTGTCAAATTTGAAATGTTTCATTTATGTTTGATCAGTCCTTATATAATAATTTATTATAACCTTGTATTATGGATTACTGAAGTGTTCACCATATTTTAGTATCATCCTTTGGGTCTACCATGCATTCAGGTGTAGTAACAGATTGTTCTGTTGTCACTTTATTGATATATGTATGTTAATAACTTATGTCTAATGTAGTGGGACTTATCAACTGAAGTGTACGAGATGTGTTCAAAAAAAGACCGAATTATTTGCGTAGCACGTCAGCACCTGCACATAGAGTGAGCTGCTCAATAAAATGCTGCTAGCGACAGGTTTTGATGTCGGAATGCCATTTATCCCCGTCCCGTCATGATCATCAGTTTTCGAGCTACACACTCTATAGTGGGCACGAGCATACACTGTCCGGCGGATTTATAACTAACTGAGAATGAAGATCATAACACAACGTGTGTGTATACAATTTTCCTACAAACTTCGTAAAATCTTTACAGAGCAATTTCCATTTCATTCCAAAGTTTTCATTACCATTTGCGTTGGTACGCAGTTGTTGACCGATTTCAAAACGGGTCTCTTTCTGATCATCAGTCAACAAATGCAGTAAGAATTTTCCAGTGATACGATACATTTAAATTTTTCTACCAAAATTTAATTTTACGAATTATATGGATGCGCATTCTCTCAGAAAGTCTCGGCAGGTAAATGATAATTTACAATTACCACATCATGAGCTGTCTTGTCATGATCTTCGACATCGCTTTGGTCTGTACCAATCATTGTTTTTGGCCTCTGTAAAAATGCTTAAAATAATCGTTCGCCTCATGCAAACCTCCACGTATGCTTAATTCAACAACCAGAATGTCTCTGTTATATTTTAACCTAGTTTTGTTGCAAAGTTTCATTCGCACAAAATTGTTCTTCGAGGTCTTTCTTAATCACTTTGTCACTAATCCAGCGGCCAGCATGCGCACATCCCCACTCAATCTGAAATAGCTCAAAGACTAATGCTGATAGCAGAACAGAATAAATGGCAGTTTTGTTGCCAAAAACTATCGCTAGGTGCGCCCGGAGTCGCACGTATTATTTGTGCGGGTTGATGTGTTATTCAAAAAGTTTGGTCTTTTTTTTGAACACACCTCATACATGTTTTTAAACTATTCCTTACATTAATCAAACTAAATATGTCACTTCGCTTAGTTGTTTCAACAGTGTACTCTCAGTTCATTTATTTGCTGATCTGTGTTCTTTAACTAAAACAATAGTGTGAACTGTAGTATACTTATGTTCACATAATTTATAATTTTAACAAAAATTCCATTTATTTCCAGCATACATATAATACACTCATTGTCACTATGCACTGTGCAAAGTGTAATTTAATTTGATCAATATGTGTATGTATATTATACGAGGGCTAATTTTTTTTCAACCTCCGGTGAGTTGGCAAACCTGGTTCTGTTGTCATAGAAACAATCTGATTGTTGATTAATGTTTTTGAGGCTTTGTTGTAATCTATAACCACTTGTTTTTATAGTTATTTTGTCTATTACTGTGGTTATGACAGATTAATTATGGCAACTACTATTGAAATTGCCTCCAAATGTAAGATTCGGTCTGTTATTAGATTTCTTCAACCTGAAGGTCATAGTGTTGCAGAAATTCATCGAAGATTGTGTAATGTATATAGAGAAAATGTGATGAGTGATGGTTCAGTTCGGGAATGGTGTCGAAAATTTAAACAAGGGCGAATTGATGTTCATGATGAAGTTACTTACTTCTTCGCACAGGCATCCAGAGCTAGGTAACTCCGACGGCCCGATGTCCACAATATGCCGCTGTTGCCAAGGGCCACAGTTGTCTGTTTTTTTAAATATTTTTGAGGTTGTTCGCCCTCAACTTCAGTTCATTCCTTGCCAGATTTGGAGTGGGGCAGTGAAGCAGAATATGCTCAAGAGTTTCCTCTTCCACCTGACACACAGTGCAAGTTGAGCTGTCTCTAAGGCCAAATCGATGGAGATAATCTGCAGTAACAATGTGTCCCGTTCTAGCTCTGGCTGTGAAGGTAGCCACCCGCCTCGAGACCTCCCTATACAATGAGGGATCCGCTGGCTCTCTATGTATCTCAAAAAGCTGTCTACCCGTTGTCTCAGCCGCCCAGCTCTCTGTCCATTCTTCTCGTATTTTGGACTCTATGGTTTTCTCGCAGTTTTTGAGGGAATATTGCGGATGATATATTGGGGCCATTGAAGCAGCCAATCCGGCTAGTCTGTCAGCACACTCATTTCCCTCCACGCCACAATGCGCCGGGACCCACTGAAATACCACGCGCTTCTCCATCAGTTGCAGATGTCTATGCAGTTCTCTTATTTCGGCAACACGAAAATAATAATCGCTGGGTTTTGAGGCCTTTAAAAGTTCCACAGAGAATTTTGAATATGTTAGTATGCAGACTTTCTTTTCTCTTAGCTCCAAACAGCTAACCAAAGCTGCATTAATTGCCGTCAATTCTGCGTCCATGCTAGATCTAGAATTTGTTGGGGCATAGAAGCTCTCGCCTGAGTTTTGGTTGTAATAGCCAGCTCCTGATTTCGTCAAATCTAAGTTGACTGATCCGTCCGTATAAATCTTAACGTAATCAGAAAATGTGGTGTTCAGCAGTTCTAAGGTCTCCTGTCGAAGTAGTTCTGGAAGATCAGCTTTAGTCAGTTTTTTCGGGAGTTCATGATGAAGAAGGGTAACGAATGAAGAAAGTCCGTGTTGAAAGGGTAGACAGGATGGTTCGCCATCGTTTCACAATTACTGAACTTTGTGCTGATTTTCCTGAAATTTGTAGCTCTGCTCATTATGACATTCTTACTCAGAAGCTTGGGTATAGGAAACTCTGTGTGTTCCCAAACACACAGCCTCACGCAGCTGCAGTCACACAAAACCGGCTTCATGAATTTGGTTGGGAAGTCCTTGATCACCCACCTTATAGCCCAGACTTGGCACCAAGTGACTACCATTTGTTCACTGACTTGAAAAAATGGTTAGGTGGGCTGCGGTTTGACTCCAATGATAAGTTAAAGTCCAGTGTGGCAGATTGGCTGACTACTCAGGAGTGAATATTCTACAACATGGGCATAGAAAAGTTGGTGCCTTGCTATGATAAATGCCTCAACACTGGTGGTGACTACGTAAAAAAGTAGTTTACATATATATATATATAACTTTTGTATATAATAAAATTATTTATGTCATTCATGTGTTTGTTTATTGGTCTATTGGAGGTTGAAAGAACGTTTCATGAAAACTGTGTTTTTATTAATACCAGAACTCAGTATCAACTAGAAACCATGATGTAGTGTGTGTGGGTCTCTATCAATTTTATACTTAACGTGTGTGTAGAATGAACCTAATAAATATATAGTTTATTGTTGTATTAGAAGTATGCACCGGGCTGTTTGGCTGTGGTCCAGGGTTTACAGAAACAAACATTTCAGCAGCACCACTGGATGCCATCTTCAGTGGAATTCAAGTTTACCTGAACGCAGGGTGTCAAACGTCAGACCTGTATTATGCAGGTAGACTCAAATTCTACTGAAGATGGCAGCCAGTGGTGCTGCTGAAACATTTGGTTTGTTTGTAAACCCTGGACCACGGCCAAACAGCCCGGTACATCTAATAAAACTGACACCGGCTGTGAAAGCTTTTGAACAATATTATAGTCTATTGTGTTTGTCAGCTGTAAGTGTGTAGATTTTAAAAAGATAACAGACAACTCTGTGTACATTCTGTATTGTGCGGAATATTCTCTGATTTATGATTTACGTTTGCAGGTCAGCATTACGGATGTGTGTCTGAATGAAGAGATGCTTCGTGTTGGTGTAGCGAAATTGGAAAGTATAGGTGAAGCGGAGCCGGAAAATTTGACACGAAGCGTTCCAAACATTCAACAGCAGGCAGAGTCTGACGCGCTGCAGTCGATGTCACGCAGTTCTTCGCCCAGTCCAGAACTCGGCAAGAAACGTGCAGAATCTGAACCATCGATTCCGCATCTCGTCGAAAGCGAGTTAGCTGCGCTGGTGTCCTCCGATAATCAAACGAATCATACGCCTATATGACAAAAACATAAATGTTGTATATCATAATGAAATGTCCATGTGAATAATATATAGCATATTTTATATTTTTATATAATATATATACTATTATTTATTATAATTGTGATTAAGAATTAAGTTGTGATGTGATGAATCAATCAAATGTTGTTCTTACAGATATCATCATGATTGTGTGTGTATATGTTTTAGTTGTTTTCCCAAAAAAATGTATCCACAAGTAGAATTTTGTATTTATTTGTCACTTACATTAATATTGTCTTGCTTTGTGCTACTTAGATGGATTGGCAGTGTATATTGCACTGTACTACTTGGTTCTTGTTGCAAAACCCATTAGTTTGTTAATATTTAATACTTCACACTATCACAGAAAACTCAAGTCAGTTATGAATGGTGCATTTTGTACAGACTGGCTCGATTCTTAAAATATATTTATGTATTATTCCTAAGTATTTATTTTTATATATACGAGGGTCACCTCAAACGTAAGTTTCCCTGATTCATAAAAAATAAAAAAATATGTAAAAATTTAAAAAAAGCTATTCTTTTATTCAAAAACTTGTTCTTATTTTTCAACATAATCTCCAGCCTTGTCAACACACTTTCTGTAGCGTAAAAACAGTTTTTCAAATCCTTCTTTGAACCGCTGTGTGCCCAGATTTCAGAGCCAGGCATCAACCACCTGTTTCACTTCCGTGTCCGTTTTGAAACGTTGTCCTCCCAGGTATTCTTTGAGATGGGGGAAAACATGGAAATCGCTCGGACCAAAATCAGGTGAATATGAGGAACAGTAAAAAATCTCCCTTCGAAAGGACTCCAAGAAATTCTGCGTGACTTGCAAGGAATGAGGACGTGCGTTGTCATGGAGCAGAAGAACTTTATTGCTCAATAAATATTTCCCTTTAAAGAACTATGTATGCCACCAGCAGACCATTTAAATGCTCATGCACTCGGGTCCATACACAGAAATGAAGTGACAATGATTTTTTTTATTCAGAAAACTGTATCACATTACGCAGTTTGTAATCGGACACACTGGTAAATGGAATGTCCATGATTTTAAATTTCGTGTTGTTACATTGCTACAGAACAGATGAAGTTTTGGCACTTCTGCCACTACACACAAAAAAAAGTTCTCCAACTTTCATCAGCCTGCTTTCGCCATTTCCCTTTGAAAGAAAAAATAGGGAAACTTACTTTTGATATGACCCTTGTACATGTGAAGCTCTAAAAAATAAACTTAAGCAGATCAGTGTCATGAAGCCAGATGTGCAGGGTGTTTCTGAAAGTATGAGAAATTGCTTTCAGGGCACGCTCTACATGTGATAACAAACAAATGGTGTTGATATAGAAATAAACGTGGAAACTCTTTGTTTTCAAGTTATAGCATTTTAAAAATTTAGCACAATTTTAATGTAACATAGTTTCACATTCATATTGTTTTTTTTTTTTTTTTTAACAGAAACCAGACGTTTTCACTCACAATCTCAATTTCTTGCGGGACTTGTTACCACTCTCCCACGCCACTGAGAAAGTACATCATGGGTATGGCTGAAATGTCTGGTTTTTGTTTTTATCATGAGTCTTCTTAAGTTTGCTGTATAGTTTATGGACAGTCTTGTTGTCAAGGACCAACTTTGCGATAACAACCATAATTTTACTGATGGTGGACCACCAGTGTGGCAGTTGTTTACCACAGCCTTCTTTACTGATATTTGTTGTCAGCCATTACAAAACGTTGTGTTTTCATGACTGTTGTTAGCTTTGAGAAAAGTCTTATTACACGGAGCCATGTCTAGTGGATACAGCAGGTGCCGTTTCACAACGATGTTATTTTTGGCCTAACATTCGTGAACAAGCAATAATGCGTCAGCTAGCACATTATCGTGGTGCTTCTTCTTCTGATAGTTCCTATCCATTTCGGATGTTGGATATCATACAGACTATTTTAACTTTCTGTGCTGGTGCACAGAATAAGTCAGTTGAATTCATGCCATACCAGGTTCTTAAATTTCTCAGCCATGAGACTCTTGGGTGCCCAACTCCTCTCTTTCCAAGTACTTTTCCCTGTAGTATAGACTGCAATAAGTAAAATCTCTGTCATTTCTCATGAGATGTCCCAGATACTGAAGCTTTCTTATCTTCACTGTGTTAATAACTTCCCTTTCTTTCTTCATCTTTCTAGGAACTTCAACATTAGTTATATATGCTGTCCATGAAATGCTCAGTATTCCATTCCATATTGTGATGCAGTTTACACAAATTAGCCTTCTGTAAATTTAGACATTTTCTATCAATACCTTCATGCAAGTTATATGAAATAACCAAACTATACTCTTTATTCATAAAATTCTAGAAATTTAATATGGTAATTTTCATTCTACTGTCTCATTCAATCCATGCAAAGACTAAAGGGAATTTTAACCCAACTCCAAAAGGAGTGTTTACACCAACAATTTGTAACTTTAGGGTCACCAAGGATCAGAAAATGGAAGTTGATACTTTGGAAAAAATGTAAAAGTCTTTGTAGGGCACCAAATTATGATAAATTTGGGTATAAAGAACTTTACTCTCACCTTTAAAAAATAAAATTTATTAATTTGATTTTATCTAGTAATAAAAGTGCATATCTAAAAATGCGAAAATAAGGCATTACAGTACAGTATTGAGGCCAGAATGCCTATATGCAAGTGAATTGTAGCATTGAATTATAATTTAGACAAACTAGAAATATTGGAAAGACAAATTACAGTATTAGGAAAATATTAGGTCCACGAAAAACTTCAGAAGATTGGAAATTAGGAAGTAATGATGAAATATATCAAAGTACAGAAAATATAACAAAAACAGTGAGAAAAAGAAGACATATAGAATGGACGACAATAGGTTAACAAAACAGATCTTCAAATATCTGTGGGGAAAGAAGTCACATCAAGTTGGATTAAAGAAGTCAAAAAGGGGTTAGAAAAAAATAATATAAACACAGAAGAAGCAATTGAAAAAGAAGTTATTCGAGCAGAAGTGTTAAAAATGGAAGGAGTCCAGGGTAAGAGAGAGAAAACGCAGGTTCAAAGTGGACTGAAGACAGGAAAAAGAGACATAGTGAAAAGATGAACGAATATTAGAGAAAAAGAAAAAACAAGGAATAAGGAATTGAAATTGGCATGTGGTCCTCAGATGGCCGATACAAAAAATAAAAAAAGTATTTTATTCAAAGAGTGGGCGAGTTCTGCAGCTTGAAAGAGCTTACTAGGATTGTTATATTGTTTGTATGATCTTATTTAGAACAAGTGTCCATACATGTCTATCATGAAGTTAAAATTATTTTTATTTTCATGAATCTCAGTTACCTCTCTGATGACTCGAGGAAAACAGTTTTGAATCTTCGCTACACTCATCCATGTTTTCAAATAAAATGTATTGCGTACTTTCATAGGTATGCTCTGCTGTTTCCACTTTCTCTCTCTGTCATCGTATTTTGTGAGCCTCATGTGTTCTTGGACCTTTGAGACACCGCGAGTTAAAAAATGTGGCATCTTGTCTTTTGGTAAAAAAACACGTGGCCCACCTTCCACTTCCTAACCAGTTTGAATATAGATTGAATGCTTTTTTTCAAAATCCAGTTGATTTTGTCCATAAGCTGTAAGAGCATCAGCAGACTGTGTGCCATGAACTATACAGATAAAACATTTTAAAGACAAGTTGGTTTAATAGTGTGCTAATTGTAATGGTGTTGGTTTAAGTAATGTGTGCAAATGTATAAGACATAATTAAAATTTGGCCTTTCTTAAAGATTTTAAAGTATATTGGCTCAGTAGTCCTATTAGTGTGAGTTACAAGTTATTGTGGCTCTTGCAATGTGATAGTTATATAGAAAGATAATTGACTGATAAATGTGTAAATCACATATATTTATATGTGTAAATACAGATTGAACTGTTTATCAATATTTGTAATATATTTTAAATAAAATACACTTTTTTATATACGTGCAAACTGTAAATAGGTATGGCATAGGAAACTAGTTTTAATAGTTGCACGTATTTTATAAATTGCCACAGTTTTGTACACATTCTTGTGTATTAGTCCCATGATTTGGATATTGTTTGGATTTTGTTTTTGTTTTTTGTTAATGATGGTCAGCTTTTTATGTTTGTTGTTTTGATACTTATCTTTAAAGTCATCTGCCTAATTATTCAAATGTTTTAGGACAAGCCAATTTTCTGAAAGACTTTGAACAATTTCTGAGATTTTCCATAACAATAATACTGGTGTAACGTACAATGTGCTTCGTATAATAATTAAAAGAGAATAAAATGTGTTTAAAAACAAGAACATTATTTCTCAGTTAAGCAAGTGATTCACAAGGACTTGGGACTGTTACTCGCTGAGCTGAATTATTGTAGTGAGATTAAAATTTGTAAATTTCATTGTTGAATGGGTTTTTCTCTGTTGAATAAATGCCATATAATCAATGAATGTTTTACCTAGTGAAATATTTGATTTTTTATGTTAAGGTGTTTAGAAGTGTCAAAAATTACAAACATTAAAAGTGTTATAGGTTAACCTGAATTATTGGTTGCAAAATATGATGTCATTTGTATGTATTACAAAATTGTTTTTGGAATTTATGGCTTCTATACCGGTCACAAAACATGGTGTCAGTTGGTTTGTGATCGAGTGTTTATTAAAATGAAGTGTGTTAAAAAACGAGTTCTTTCACAAAATGCAAGTACAATACAGTAACCCACAAGTGCTCCAAAGGGCACTCACCCCTTTTAAAACAAGAAAAGTTAGGCTTCCAGGGCTCAACACCAATCTTCTCCAGTCTCCTATCGATTAGCATCTCAATGTAACACCTCACATCCAGCATCTAACCATCCTATCCTAGGTCAGCCCCTCTTCATCCACATCCGCTCTAGGTGACCTAGCCGTTGTATTTGTTGGATGTTTATGAATCTTACAATGTTGTCATGATTCAATAGAGCTCGTCTATCTCCTGGTTATTTCTTATTCTTCATTCGTCATCATCTTTAACTGGGCCATAAACATGTCTTATGGTTTTTCTTTTCAATTTTTTCCAGGTTTTATGATACCCTTATGTGGCATTCGTGAGATCATCATCATTACCATCCATGTTAACACAAGGAGTTAACATAAACATAATTTTTTTTATTTTAAAGGATTTGTGTATGTGTTGTGGGGGGGGGGGCTAAGTACATGGACTTGTGCATGTGTACTTGTAGTTCCTGACAGGAGACATATGAAATACAACATCTGAGACTATCAGTAAAAATGTCAAATCAAAAAGATTATTTGTTTTAAAAATAGGCGAATATAAAGAAGACTGAAAAAAGTCGATATTTATGTACTATATAAAAATATAGTATTTCCTAATTTAAGTAAATAATTGTATTATCAGTGCAATATTTTATCATTGTTTGTTTTTATTATTGTTGGTTTTTTATTTCCTTAGGACCGTGTCAGGAATGTGTCCAGGAGAGTAACTGCAGTCGTGACAAAAAAATTTACTTTGAAAACTAAATGTCAACAGTACACAATACATATTAACGATTTAAGATGTTAACACTTTGAGTGATGCATCCATTTTGTGTACAACATAGCCTATATATGAAGGTGATAGTTACTTCAAATGTTCTGTATTTAATATAATAGTTCTGTATAGGACTGTTAATCAGTTGTGAGGTAGTTCAAATTTCTACTGACAGATAGCAAAAGTATGTAATTATCTGTATTCACACAGTTGTCACAATAATAATAATTAGTTTGATGGTGATAATAATAATAAAAATCGGTATGGAGAACCATACATGACTTCCTTGCTCTCAGATTATATATAAAATCATTTGGTACTGCCTTTATGCGTACCCGCAGTTATTTCGATAATACGATTTTTGGGCTTCGATATGTAGTGAATATCGCACATAATTTTATGTAGTGAAAGAATTATACAAATTTTAATTTTGTATGTTGCAAAATAGTTGGCTGGTGATTGCAATTGATTTCGTTTGTCATTTTTTAATGGAAAATGACTGTAGTAGTAATTTATCACCGGGCCGTGGCTGTGACACCAAAAATTGATTATGTTAGGTTAACATGAAAACTAAAATTATACATGGAAACCAATACGTGTGTAATGTAAAACTATTTTTTTTCTAAAACCACGAAAAACCCAACTCAAAGAAAGGCGGAAGTGGCCAAAGGGTCAACCCCTTGCCTATTATCATAGGCCTACATGTCACTTTTTTGTGGCAGAACTCTTTTTTTGGTAAAATCCATTTTCCGACAAGTACTTGTTTTGTGACTAACAAAAAACATAGATCCATTATGTACAATTTGTAGAGCATATGTTGTCATTCCTTAATACAGTGTTTTTTGTTTTTTCATTAACCATAAATATTTGTATTTTTCATTTTGTATTTGCTGTTGTTTTTTCCAATTTGTAAACTTAAAAATGTTAGGTTCTTTATTTTAAGTGTTACTCTGTTATACGCATTGTATTACACGTTTCATGTTATGTTTTCTCAACCACAGCTTTCATTTATTTTAGCAGTAAACTAAAAACCCCAAACCATTATTACCTAACTACCAAATGAAAACAACGCGTATTTTTGCTTTACATTAAGAAATAGGGCAATTTACGATTAGTACACTTCTTCTTTTCTACACCGTAATATATCGATATAATCGCATATTAAAAACATTAAAATGTATTGCAGGTACTCATACAGTTCCAATCATTTACTTGAATTGTTTTCGATAATTCCTAAAAAAATATAGAATTTTGTCAAAGTGAAATAAAATGTTTCTATAGAAACTACTTCTTTGTTGTCAATAACGTAGTACACATATAAAACTTATAAAACGTTATCTCCACACCCTCGTCAACTACCATTTTAAATTATAGAAAATTACCCCCTTCCCCTTCAACTACCCTTTTCATTTATAGATATTTCATCTACCTTTCTACAGTGGATTATTATGACCTTCTTTTAAGGATACTTTATTTATCAAAATTAAGCACTTTACTCTTGTTAAAACGTAAAGGTTGCAGGTAAACTACCCCTTCCCCTTAACCGGTCTTCACCAAAATCAATAGGCCTCGAGTCCTCTACAATTCAGAACTGTATGCAAAAATTATTTCATTCTGTTTGAATTTGCGGCAGTTATCGTTTGCCGTAGACAAATTCTACAGACAGACACACACACATACACTTTTCGAAAAATGACTTTTTCATGTTTTGAGGGTAGTACATCAGAATCTGCCATTATCTCGAACACAATTTTTTTCGCCATGACCATACTTCCATTTCCTTATGGAACATGGAAGTAATAATATATAAATATCATTATTATATTTATTTTAGTAGTACAATAATTTATTAAATAATAATAAAATTAGATATTAATTTCTTTAGGAAATGCATTTAAGATTTTATAATTACAGTAATCCCCCATTATAACGGACTAACAGGGACTCTGAGGTGACCGTTATATTGAAAGTCCGTTGTAAATGTACGTGGCAAGTAGGACTTATGTAATGTGGACATGACTCATTTAATCTATGTGGGTAAAAACAGAAACTATTTATTATACTGTGTTTATACATAAAATAGATAAGAGTAGAGTACTACAGCAATAAAAAACAGTTACATCTTATACAAAACACTGTATACATGATTGTATTAACTACTTAGTCCATTGTAAAGAACAGTTTATATTTTACACAAATATTCATGATTATAGTAAAAACTTTGGCCAGTGTCTATAGTTTTCAAAAGCAAAATAGTTATGTGTCAGAATCACTTTCCCTGTTTACTGGCTTAAAAAATTACTAATTTTTGATTCTGATTTATTAGAGTTAATTTCTTTAATGAATAACTCACAAAGTGTCGCAAGTGATCATAACAGGGTGATATGTTTTCATTTTTTGATTGCTGAACATATTCAATGACCAACAGTCAAGTGGTCTTTTACTTCGCTCACATTGTGCAGCATTGCTAACCACCATTTTTGAGCCTGATTGTCTTTAATTTTTCAACATTCCATGTTTCTTAGAGTTGTTCGCAATAAGCGGGGTCTGTTATAATGGGGAATTACTATATTTGTATTGGAATTTAAATTGTTGATTAACTTTGATAGTTTAGTTCACATTTCTGCTAACAGATGGCAGTTGCATGTATACTTTTGTTAGTATACACATAGGTATGTGTTTGAGTAACATACAATGTGTTACACCAACCATAGTAATGGTGGTTTACAGCACATATTTTTAAGTTGTATGTCTGAAGAGTTGTTTAATTTATCGTCTTGTGTTTACTGTATAGACAGTTGCCAAAAACAACAGATTGGCTTAATTTGAACCCAAATTCAAAAAGTTATAATTAATTATAAATACAGTGAAACTTGCTTATAATGATATTCAAGGGACTGGACAAATGTGCTCATTAAAACCGGGTGCTCGCTACATCCACGTTAACGACTCGCAAGCCTAAATTTTATACTGTGATTAATTATTGAACATACAGCAAAAAGTCTACTATAGAAGACTTTAAAAATGAAGACTATTTTATAGAAATAGACATTTATAGAAGATTATTGCACAATAAAAATTTAACATGTTTTTCATTCTATGCTTAAAGTGAAATTTAGACTTTAAACATTGTTTGCTGAATATTAGCGTATAGTGTATTCGCGAAGTATAGTAAAAGTAAATGTGTGGTAAGAACTTACCAAAAATCAGCCAGCCGGCTCTCAGGCAAACAACGCAAAACTTTCTATGCCACATGTACAATATTTATTTTTAAATTACAAGAAAATTCACTAATTTATTTGTCTTTTTGTTCTACATTCGAAATGGAATCTTCAAGATTATATTTCGCACACAGGATTTAATTAACCCCAAAAAAATCATCTATTTTTGTTTGTTTAGTAATTATGTACCTGTAGATATCAAAATAGTTTTGTTTAAATATTCCACAAATTCATGATTTACATTATTAGTTTCACTAAATTGCGTTAATGATTTTAAACAAATGTTAAAATGCTGAATTGTAACGAACTTTTGTTAAACCTTAACGCATGAACAAGCCTGTGATAAAATGCGAGTTTAATTATCATTACTGAGATATAAAACCAAACAAATCTCGTACTTTTGCTTGTCACATCCAAGTTTTCGTTATAAGTGAACTCGTTCTTTGCGAGTTCCACTGTATATTACTACCGTCTTGGATCACTAATTTTTTATTGGTAAAAAAATCTTAAAACTTTTACCTTATAGCCTGAACCAGTTTTCGCTTATTACAAGCTTCATCAGAGGCTTATAAGCTTGTAATCTTGAGTCTATTGTTTGAGCTTCTGATGAAGCTTGTAATAAGCAAAAACTGATTCAGGCTATAAGGTAGAAGTTTTTTACCAATAAAAAATTAGTGATCCGAGTCAGTAGTGATATATTTGTAATTAGTTAACCAACAAATATTTTGTCATGGACAACAACAAAATCCTGGAATTTAGAATTACTGTTACTTTACAATAATACAGTAACAATTTACAGTACTTATTAATATACATATATACTTATTACTGAAGTTAATATTTTGGATGTATTTTACAGGACCATCTTCCATACAGGTACTGATAGAAAAAAAGTGTAGTGTTCTTAGAAGACATTCAGTCTTGTCTTTTGTTTTGAAAACATTCAGTTGTACACAAAATAGTCTGTAAACATGTGAAAGTGCTGAGTATAAATTTAGTTTAATGTTTTGCATTGACCTTTGTTGACATAATAAAGATTTGTTGTATTTATAGTGACTGTTAGGCCTCTATTACACTTCGCAACTGATTGCATCCAACTGATTTCAAGCCTACATGGAACTAGTTGCACGGTAGTAAAAACAGGCTGCAACTGCTCTGCAATCAGTTGCAGAGTAAACATGGTGTCTGTACTACTGTTATAGGTAAAATTTGTTTGTAACGTTGTCTGGGCTAACCTCAGAAACTACCGATCCGATAAAACATTTCTTTCACCACCGTGTTCCTTGAAGTTTGAGGATGGTTTTAGACATAAATTCGAACCAATAAGTTAAATATTTTTCAAGAACATGGATTTAAAACGTCCCATGTTATTTATAAATGTTTTGTTAATTTGCATGTAGAGAATTTTTTGGCATTCAATAAACTTTTGTTGTACTGCTGAGACGTACAAAACTACAGCCTTCCTGACCGTTCTTATCGCAGTGGAATTTGCAAACTGTACACTTCCACTCCTTAATTATACTCGACTATCTCTCGAGTTTATCATTACATAAAGGAACGCGTTCTTCGCATTAATTTAATTACAATAATCTCTTTAATCCTAGAAACTGTTTCTAGAAGAAGTAAAATGCAAGAGTAATTTCAATACAGAATTTTAGGAAAAGAATATCTTTTAACACTAAAAGTGTTATAACCGGTAAAAGAAACAGATGAATGAGAATTGAGAAAATTTATGTTTTACCAGCTGGCAAACAACGTTTTACTGTAAATAAAGCAAAAAGTTGAAGTTATAACATGGACGTCCAATGTTCAATATCTATGAAATTTCTTTCATTTCAGTATTCTATTTCATTTTATTATTACGCAAAATTTGAGCGCGCGCGCGCACACTCACACACATACCAATATATATATTTTTCATTATAATACAATTAATATTCTACTATTATTTCTGTTCTTTTTTATAATTATTTCCATTTATGATAACACAAATAATACGTAATTATAGAATAATAACTACCAAGAGAGATTAACTAAAAAATTAAATAACTAACAAAAACGAGTGACTGTAAATCAACGATACGATTAATAATAAGTTGAGATAATAATAACAAATGCAAGACTGAAATAGTACATCACACAGTAACTAACAATGTACGGGCAACTAAAACATCACACGCAAGTTGGCAACACCTTCACTTGCATACCATCTGATTCTCTGTTACCCTCCCGCCTTTCACAATTTCAAAGTGGACTCATCCATCCATAAATTGGTTTCTGCCCTTAACTTTCAATTTTACTATACGTGTTTGTTTACAACTCGTGTGGTGTTTGGTTAGCTTCGTTGTGTCATTTACGTTTATTTAGGCTACAGAGTTTTGTAGTTTTTTTATTTGAAATAATACTTCTCTTAAATATTAATTTTTTTTTAATTTTGAATTATTATTATGAAATATTTATCTGAAAATAAAATTCCAGAATAAGCAGAGCAAAGTGACAGCAGTGAGGAATACATGGATTCTGATCCTGACATTGCAGTCAGTGTATCTTACATTTGACATTGTTAATTATAGAAAGCATAAGGAAAATAAGTATATAGTTTATTTTAGGATAACATTAAAATTAAAATTTTTATACATTTTTAAAAACAAGCAGTTTTACGAAAAGTAGCCCATTTCACAGTGTGGAACTGTTTCTAAGGTGACCGCACTCAAAGTATTAACAGTCATTTTAATAGCCATCATCTTTAACTGAGCATCACGAAATGAGTTGTCTCCCATTAGATCCTGAATGAGTGAGACATCAGCCATGAAATTCTTAATGGAATCTGGTGAAATAGGGCATAAGTGTTACATCTGGTACAGAACAGAAGACTTGGTATGAGAAGGAGGAACAACATTTCCCTGCAGCAAATTATTTTACCAACTTTTTTTGCCTTGAGGGTTTCTTTTCTGCCTTGTTATATAACATCAATACATTGTATTGATTATAATTAAATGATTATTATCATTACATATAACATTATACATTTAGTATGATTACATAATACTGATTATAATCAAATGGAGCTTGTTGTGCATGCACGTTTATGTGTTAACACAATCATGTGCTAACACATTTATATGATAATATAGTTGTATATATATAAACATTACTGTGTATACATTGCACTTCTTTGTTGAAACAATTGTAAACAAATTTGTTACTTTTGTTTATGTTCCAAACAAACAAACAAAATTAATATTCTTGGATTTCGTTGTCCATGACGTGTCCGTTACTTAACTAAATATCACTATAGTATTGACGACTCGGAACACTAAGTTTTTTATAAGTAAGTTTTACCTTACAGCCTAAACCGGCTTTCACCTATAGAAGGCTTCATCAGAGGCTGTCGTAGGTAGCGCTGTTTCGATAAACACACAGCTTCGATCTTTCGAAAAACTATCTCGTCGCCAACAACAAGATGAACAGTGCTACCTACGACAGCCTGTGATGAAGCCTTCTATAGGTGAAAGCCGGTTTAGGCTGTAAGGTAAAACTTTACGTTTTTACTTATAAAAAACTTAGTGTTCTGAGTCGTCAATACTATAGTGATATTTAGTAAAATTAATATACTTTGGAAGTGTAAAATTAAAAAAAAAAAAAGTATGCAACATTGTGACAGTTTTGTTTCGTTTGTTTTTTGTCTTTTTTGTACAAAATTATTTCTGTTTATGTTGAATAATTTTTTCATAGAATGTTGTTATGATGATGTGAAAATGTGATGATCGATGGTTTTATTGTTCAAACATGTTTTAAATATATTTTACAATTTGGTTTAAGTTTTCTCTTCTTTTGAAAAGAGCACCTATATAATTCATCTGTCTAACTTACAGGCGTGTCACACAGAAGGATGGATCCAGAAAGGCATTTTGAAAAGGCGAGACTAATACAAAAAAAAATTATTGAAATTCTTTTTTCAAAAGAAATCAGATTTTTTGAAACAGATATTTTTACAGTTTCTCAACAGCACTTTTGAATATTGTTTGTCAGTCAAAAGTAAATTAATTTGCTCTTTATAGAATTTTTTTAATTTGGACGATTTCTGTTATTTCTAATGCACTAAACTTTATCTCATTAACATGAAAAAGTATGTTTCTGCATTCTAACATATTAATTTAATTTTCAGGTGTGAAAGAACTGAACCTGCAGTCAGCAGTTTAAAAGAAAACCTTGTAACTTTAATGTTTATCCTGATTATGGCTACATATGTTGTAATAGCAAAAACACTGAGTATTCTCTAAAAGCAAAGACAAATTGTCAGCTTTTTATTACTTAGTAAAATACTCATATTCAGTACACAGAGTTAGTATCACACAGTTATTAGAGGGATAACAAAGATCAGAACAGGACATGTAAATCAAAGCTGAGAGCATTGAATTTCCAAAGTCAGGGGGACAGAAGATCTGCCTTAATAACAGATGGGAACAGCTGTCCTCAGTGTGAAGTGAGATACTGTTATAACAGTCTCACTGATCGTTGTCGTGTGGTACAGTGAAAAACAAAATAAATACACAGATTAAGTCACTGATCACCAGATTTAATTAATCACAATTAACAGTTTGAAATCAACAAGATTATAATTCTACAATAATTCAGTTAAATTTGTCCACACGCAATAATAATGTAAACTAATAGAGTCCTGCACAATAATCACTTTTCAGTAATAGCCACTTGGACTAATCACCCGATGATGTAAACCGACTTTCAAGCAGCAGGTTTTGGCTATTTATAGTCTGCAGGGCTCGGTTCCATAATGTGAGTCCTTAACAAGCACACGAAAGAAAATTGTACAGGATACTTCAGCTTGGCCTTGGCAGAAACACACACCGGCTGGGCTAGTTGAGAAGCTTGTAGAACGACACTGTCGACTGTACGAGAATGTTCCATATTACGTAACAGTACTTTATATGAAGTTACCAAAAGTAATGATGTTGCAGAGATGATAGATAATCTCTCCCCTTAAAAATAATGCAAGTGTGTGTACTGTACGTTCTTACTTGATATTGAAATTGGGTTCTTAAAATTCACGATGTAAATTGAAATGATGCAAAACGAGACAGTTTTTCCTGTAACAAACAATAGCAACAACAACATAAAAGAAAACTCTGTTAGCGTTTTGGAAAGAAAAAGTTGCCTCAACAGTTTAAAACATATGAGAGTTTTGGTTACAAAATAAACAATATTGCTTAAACAGTAAACAGAGAGTAAAACAAGAGCTGCAATTTGTTGAAATATGAAGTATTTAATATAAACAGTACCAACTAAATCACTGGCAAAAGATAACAGCTAATTACTGGAAACATGAATAATTATAATTACAAACTAAGGAAGGCCTTAAACTAGGTCTTGTTTTAGTTTAATACCGTTGTAAAAGTATGTAGTATGATCTAATATATTAAACTAAAAACCTAATAAATTAAAACAATAATTAAATTAATAATATTGTATTAAATTATAAGAATTAAAACATTAACGTAAAAAATGTTAATTATGCATTAACATATATAAAAAAAATGATTTCTTGTATGTAATTAAAGAAATAAACATATTTATTTGTTTCCTGATGGTGAAAGTACTAAATACAGTAAAGTTGTCATAAAAGTGTGTTTAAGTTATTTGAATTCATAATTTGTAAATGGTCACAAACTAAAAATGAAATATGTTGCCCAGTGGCATACCTAGACCACTGGATGCCTGGGACAGATTTCCTTCTGAGGCCCCCTTCCCATAAGATGGGTGTTTATAATCCAATTTATCTTTAAATAATACATAGCAAAATCATTTTACTGTTATATATTTGTTGTCTTAATTACTTTATTCATAGGAACTTTATAAGAAGCTGTAGTAATGTTTCAGGAAGCTGCCACTAGGGTGTTGACTCTTCATGCCAGTATTTATAAAAATATTATAATAAACTATAAGTTTAGACAGTCGTTTGCCATAGACAAATTCTACAGACAGACAGACGCACACACATACACTTTTCGAAAAATGACTTTTTTCATGTTTTGAGGGTAGTACAATCAGAATCTGCCATTATCTCGAACACAATTTTTTTCGCCATGACCATACTTCCATTTCCTTATGGAACATGGAAGTAATAATATGTAAATATCATTATTATATTTATTTTAGTGGTACAATAATTTATTAAATAATAATAAAATTACGGTAATATTAAATAGACATGAAGCAATGCGCAGGTTGTAGTGGGGAGAATTCAGGAGCGGTGGAACCCATGAGAGAGGAAAGAAAATGTCTACTAACGCAGTTGAAAATATCGGCCTACTCTCTCAATTGTGAATGAGACGCATATGTGAGATGAGTAATCTATTTTGAGACGGATTAACTTTTTATACCTATTGTGCATGAGTATAAGTTACGCATCTTTAATTAACGATGAAAGAAAAGTAAAATTTACGTTTTTCCCTGTAAAAGTACTAAAATTTAAAAACTGATATTGCTTATAATGACAGCTGAAATAAAGAAGTTATACTGCTTTGTCAATTCACAATAATTTACTTTTTATTATTTTTATAACTTTATTTACTTAATTTTTATTGTCTATGCATTCTTATATTGCTTTCAATTGTTTATTTTTAATTTGTAACGTGTTTAAGGTTTTATTGTTTTCTACATTTCATTAGCTACATTTTTAACTATATTACCAAATTTACCCAACTAAATTTTACAGCCCTACCAACACCCCCCCCCCCCCCCACACACACACACACACACACACACACACACACACACACACACATAAGTAACTTGCTTTTTACTAACTTACCTAACTTTTTACTAACCAATTATTCTTATAATTTTAAAATTGTTTTGTTATTCTTGTAATTGTTTTTAAGGTTTTACAGTTTAGTACGTTTTATATTTAATTCACTACTTTTTTACTAAGTACAAAAAATTTGGTTGTAGGTAAGTTTTGATTTCTTTTACGACACGACCAGACAGTAAACGTGGACATTTTTTAAGACGAAACAAGCGTCAGACACAACAGAAAGAGACAATGTAATAAAGCTTTCACACAGTTATAAAATGTTTAATACTGCCATTATTTTGTAAACAGTGACTTGGCGTGTTGTGTCTGTTGCAATGTTTCTCCAAAGTCAAGCATAGACATCAACAATAGTTGTACATTTTGGAATCTGTACACTTTGTGTACATGTTATGATTACGAAAAAACGTAGTAATATATGATCCACATTGCTCTGGCATCTTAATTTGTTTGAGTAAGTAACATCAACAACAGCCTCGCATGTGAAATGACTGCGTGTGTTTTTTTAAACAAGCAGATGTAAACTATCCATAAATAACAGGATAGACAATATTAATGCATCAATTACAATGCAATAAACGCTACACTTCTGATGAATACTGATGTTTTTTGAAAAGTACCCACGTAATAATCTCCACAGCCGTCACGGAGGCAACTGAGTTTTGTTTCTCTGCTGACGCATGCGCAATTCGTTACATGCGCCGTTAGCACGAAAGAGGTTGATTCATGTCTAGTGAACTTTACTGTAGATATTAATTTCTTTAGGATTTGCAGTTAAGATTTTATAATTACAGTAATCCCCCATTATAACGGACTAACAGGGACTTTGAGGTGACCGTTATATTGAAAGTCCGTTGTAAATGTATGTGGCAAGTAGGACTTATGTAATGTGGACATGACTCATTTAAACTATGTGGGTAAAAACAGAAACTATTTATTATACTGTGTTTATACATAAAATAGATAAGAGTAGAGTACTACAGCAATAAAAAACAGTTACATCTTATACAAAACACTGTATACATGATTGTATTAACTACTTAGTCCATTGTAAAGAACAGTTTATATTTTACACAAATATTCATAATTATAGTAAAAACTTTGGCCAGTGTCTATAGTTTTCAAAAGCAAAATAGTTGTGTCAGAATCACTTTCCCTGTTTACTGGCTTAAAAAATTACTAATTTTTGGTTCTGATTTATTAGAGTTAATTTCTTTAATGAATTTAAAATCAAAGTGTCGCAAGTGATCATAAGAGGGTGATATGTTTTCATTTTTTGATTGCTGAACATATTCAATGACCAACAGTCAAGTGGTCTTTTACTTCGCTCACATTGTGCAGCATTGCTAAGCGCCATTTTTGAGCCTGATTGTCTTTAATTTTTCAACATTCCATGTTTCTTAGAGTTGTTCGTTATAAGCGGGCTCTGTTATAATGGGGAATTACTATATTTGTATTGGAATTTAAATTGTTGATTAACTTTGATAGTTTAGTTCACATTTCTGCTAACAGATGGCAGTTGCATGTATACTTTTGTTAGTATACACATAGGTATGTGTTTGAGTAACATACAGTGTGTTACACTGACCATAGTTTGAGTAATGGTTGTGTACAGCACATATTTTTAAGTTGTATGTCTGAAGAGTTGTTTAATTTATCGTGTTTACTGTATAGACAGTTGCCAAAAACAACAGATTGGCTTAATTTGAACCCACATTCAAAAAGTTATAATTAATTATAAATACAGTGAAACTTGCTTATAACGATATTCAAGGGACTGGACAAATGTGCTCATTAAAACCGGGTGCTCGCTACATCCAAGTTAACGACTCGCAAGCCTAAATTTTATACTGTGATTAATTATTGAACATACAGCAAAAAAAGTCTACTATAGAAGACTTTAAAAATGATGAATATTTTATAGAAATAGACATTTATAGAAGATTATTGCACAATAAAAATTTAACATGTTTTTCATTCTATGCTTAAAAGTGAAATTTAGACTTTAAACATTGTTTGCTGAATATTGGCGTATAGTGCATTCGCGAAGTATAGTAAAAGTAAATGTGTGGTAAGAACTTACCAAAAATCAGTCAGCCAGCTCTCTGGCAAACAACGCAGAACTTTCTATGCCACATGTACAATATTTATTTTTAAATTACAAGAAAATTCACTCTAATTTATTTGTCTTTTTGTTGTACATTCGAAATGGAATCTTCAGGATTATATTTCGCACACAGGATTTAATTAACCCTAAAAAGTCATCTATTTTTGTTTGTTTAGTAATTATGTATCTGTAGATATCAAAATAGTTTTGTTTAAATATTCCACAAATTTATGATTTACATTATTAGTTTCACTAAATTGCGTTAATGATTTTAAACAAATGTTAAAATGCTGAATTGTAACGAACTTTTGTTAAACCTTAACGCATGAACAAGCCTGTGATAAAATGCGAGTTTAATTATCATTACTGAGATACAAAACCAAACAAATCTCGTACTTTTGCTTGTCACGTCCAAGTTTTCGTTATAAGTGAACTCGTTCTTTGCGAGTTCCACTGTATATTACTACTGTCTTGGATCACTAATTTTTTATTGGTAAAAAAATCTTAAAACTTTTACCTTATAGCCTGAACCAGTTTTCGCTTATTACAAGCTTCATCAGAGGCTTATAAGCTTGTAATCTTGAGTCTATTGTTTGAGCTTCTGATGAAGCTTGTAATAAGCGAAAACTGATTCAGGCTATAAGGTAAAAGTTTTTTACCAATAAAAAATTAGTGATCCGAGTCAGTAGTGATATATTTGTAATTAGTTAACCAACAAATATTTTGTCATGGACAACAACAAAATCCTGGAATTTAGAATTACTGTTACTTTACAATAATACAGTAACAATTTACAGTACTTATTAATATACATATATACTTATTACTGAAGTTAATATTTTGGATGTATTTTACAGGATCATCTTCCATACAAGTACTGATAGAAAAAAAGTGTAGTGTTCTTAGAAGACATTCAGTCTTGTCTTTTGTTTTGAAAACATTCAGTTGTATACAAAATAGTCTGTAAACATGTGAAAGTGCTGTGTATAAATTTAGTTTAATGTTTTGCATTGACCTTGTTGACATAATAAAGATTTGTTTTGTTTATAGTGACTGTTAGGCCTCTATTACACTTCGCAACTGATTGCATCCAACTGATTTCAAGTTAAATATTTTTCAAGAACAGAGATTTAAAATGTCCCATGTCATAAATGTTTTGTTAATTTGCATGTAGAGAATTTTTTGGCATGCAATAAACTTTTGTTGTACTGCTGAGACGTACAAAACTACAGCCTTCCTGACCGTTCTTATCGCAGTGGAATTTGCAAACTGTACACTTCCACTCCTTAATTATACTCGACTATCTCTCGAGTTTATCATTACATAAAGGAACGCGTTCTTCGTATTAATTTAATTACAATAATCTCTTTAATCCTGGACAACAAGAAACTGTTTCTAGAAGAAGTAAAATGCAAGAGTAATTTCAATACAGAATTTTAGGAAAAGAATGTCTTTTAAAATCTTTTAACACTAAAAGTGTTATAACCGGTAAAAGAAACAGATGAATGAGAATTGAGAAAATTTATGTTTTACCAGCTGGCAAACAACGTTTTACTGTAAATAAAGCAAAAAGTTGAAGTTATAACATGGACGTCCAATGTTCAATATCTATGAAATTTCTTTCATTTCAGTATTCTATTTCATTTTATTATTACGCAAAATTTGAGCGCGCGCGCGCACACTCACACACATACCAATATATATATTTTTCATTATAATACAATTAATATTCTACTATTATTTCTGTTCTTTTTTATAATTATTTCCATTTATGATAACACAAATAATACGTAATTATAGAATAATAACTACCAAGAGAGATTAACTAAAAAATTAAATAACTAATAAAAACGAGTGACTGTAAATCAACGATACGATTAATAATAAGTTGAGATAATAATAACAAATGCAAGACTGAAATAGTACATCACACAGTAACTAACAATGTACGGGCAACTAAAACATCACACGCAAGTTGGCAACACCTTCACTTGCATACCATCTGATTCTCTGTTACCCTCCCGCCTTTCACAATTTCAAAGTGGACTCATCCATCCATAAATTGGTTTCTGCCCTTAACTTTCAATTTTACTATACGTGTTTGTTTACAACTCGTGTGGTGTTTGGTTAGCTTCGTTGTGTCATTTACGTTTATTTAGGCTACAGAGTTTTGTAGTTTTTTTATTTGAAATAATACTTCTCTTAAATATTAATTTTTTTTTAATTTTGAATTATTATTATGAAATATTTATCTGAAAATAAAATTCCAGAATAAGCAGAGCAAAGTGACAGCAGTGAGGAATACATGGATTCTGATCCTGACATTGCAGTCAGTGTATCTTACATTTGACATTGTTAATTATAGAAAGCATAAGGAAAATAAGTATATAGTTTATTTTAGGATAACATTAAAATTAAAATTTTTATACATTTTTAAAAACAAGCAGTTTTACGAAAAGTAGCCCATTTCACAGTGTGGAACTGTTTCTAAGGTGACCGCACTCAAAGTATTAACAGTCATTTTAATAGCCATCATCTTTAACTGAGCATCACGAAATGAGTTGTCTCCCATTAGATCCTGAATGAGTGAGACATCAGCCATGAAATTCTTAATGGAATCTGGTGAAATAGGGCATAAGTGTTACATCTGGTACAGAACAGAAGACTTGGTATGAGAAGGAGGAACAACATTTCCCTGCAGCAAATTATTTTACCAACTTTTTTTGCCTTGAGGGTTTCTTTTCTGCCTTGTTATATAACATCAATACATTGTATTGATTATAATTAAATGATTATTATCATTACATATAACATTATACATTTAGTATGATTACATAATACTGATTATAATCAAATGGAGCTTGTTGTGCATGCACGTTTATGTGTTAACACAATCATGTGCTAACACATTTATATGATAATATAGTTGTATATATATAAACATTACTGTGTATACATTGCACTTCTTTGTTGAAACAATTGTAAACAAATTTGTTACTTTTGTTTATGTTCCAAACAAACAAACAAAATTAATATTCTTGGATTTCGTTGTCCATGACGTGTCCGTTACTTAACTAAATATCACTATAGTATTGACGACTCGGAACACTAAGTTTTTTATAAGTAAGTTTTACCTTACAGCCTAAACCGGCTTTCACCTATAGAAGGCTTCATCAGAGGCTGTCGTAGGTAGCGCTGTTTCGATAAACACACAGCTTCGATCTTTCAAAAAACTATCTCGTCGCCAACAACAAGATGAACAGTGCTACCTACGACAGCCTGTGATGAAGCCTTCTATAGGTGAAAGCCGGTTTAGGCTGTAAGGTAAAACTTTACGTTTTTACTTATAAAAAACTTAGTGTTCTGAGTCGTCAATACTATAGTGATATTTAGTAAAATTAATATACTTTGGAAGTGTAAAATTAAAAAAAAAAAAAGTATGCAACATTGTGACAGTTTTGTTTCGTTTGTTTTTTGTCTTTTTTGTACAAAATTATTTCTGTTTATGTTGAATAATTTTGTCATAGAATGTTGTTATGATGATGTGAAAATGTGATGATCGATGGTTTTATTGTTCAAACATGTTTTAAATATATTTTACAATTTGGTTTAAGTTTTCTCTTCTTTTGAAAAGAGCACCTATATAATTCATCTGTCTAACTTACAGGCGTGTCACACAGAAGGATGGATCCAGAAAGGCATTTTGAAAAGGCGAGACTAATACAAAAAAAAATTATTGAAATTCTTTTTTCAAAAGAAATCAGATTTTTTGAAACAGATATTTTTACAGTTTCTCAACAGCACTTTTGAATATTGTTTGTCAGTCAAAAGTAAATTAATTTGCTCTTTATAGAATTTTTTTAATTTGGACGATTTCTGTTATTTCTAATGCACTAAACTTTATCTCATTAACATGAAAAAGTATGTTTCTGCATTCTAACATATTAATTTAATTTTCAGGTGTGAAAGAACTGAACCTGCAGTCAGCAGTTTAAAAGAAAACCTTGTAACTTTAATGTTTATCCTGATTATGGCTACATATGTTGTAATAGCAAAAACACTGAGTATTCTCTAAAAGCAAAGACAAATTGTCAGCTTTTTATTACTTAGTAAAATACTCATATTCAGTACACAGAGTTAGTATCATACAGTTATTAGAGGGATAACAAAGATCAGAACAGGACATGTAAATCAAAGCTGAGAGCATTGAATTTCCAAAGTCAGGGGGACAGAAGATCTGCCTTAATAACAGATGGGAACAGCTGTCCTCAGTGTGAAGTGAGATACTGTTATAACAGTCTCACTGATCGTTGTCGTGTGGTACAGTGAAAAACAAAATAAATACACAGATTAAGTCACTGATCACCAGATTTAATTAATCACAATTAACAGTTTGAAATCAACAAGATTATAATTCTACAATAATTCAGTTAAATTTGTCCACACGCAATAATAATGTAAACTAATAGAGTCCTGCACAATAATCACTTTTCAGTAATAGCCACTTGGACTAATCACCCGATGATGTAAGCCGACTTTCAAGCAGCAGGTTTTGGCTATTTATAGTCTGCAGGGCTCGGTTCCATAATGTGAGTCCTTAACAAGCACACGAAAGAAAATTGTACAGGATACTTCAGCTTGGCCTTGGCAGAAACACACACCGGCTGGGCTAGTTGAGAAGCTTGTAGAACGACACTGTCAACTGTACGAGAATGTTCCATATTACGTAACAGTACTTTATATGAAGTTACCAAAAGTAATGATGTTGCAGAGATGATAGATAATCTCTCCCCTTAAAAATAATGCAAGTGTGTGTACTGAACGTTCTTACTTGATATTGAAATTGGGTTCTTAAAATTCACGATGTAAATTGAAATGATGCAAAACGAGACAGTTTTTCCTGTAACAAACAATAGCAACAACAACATAAAAGAAAACTCTGTTAGCGTTTTGGAAAGAAAAAGTTGCCTCAACAGTTTAAAACATATATGAGAGTTTTGGTTACAAAATAAACAATATTGGTTAAACAGTAAACAAAGAGTAAAACAAGAGCTGCAATTATTTGAAA
Organism: Magicicada septendecula; assembly: GCA_034769895.1. NCBI lineage: Eukaryota > Metazoa > Arthropoda > Insecta > Hemiptera > Cicadidae > Magicicada > Magicicada septendecula. Next base: position 4,166,373 of record CM068367.1, read on the forward strand.
TATGAAGTATTTAATATAAACAGTACCAACTAAATCACTGGCAAAAGATAACAGCTAATTACTGGAAACATGAATAATTATAATTACAAACTAAGGAAGGCCTTAAACTAGGTCTTGTTTTAGTTTAATACCGTTGTAAAAGTATGTAGTATGATCTAATATATTAAACTAAAAACCTAATAAATTAAAACAATAATTAAATTAATAATATTGTATTAAATTATAAGAATGAAAACATTAACGTAAAAAATGTTAATTATGCATTAACATAAATAAAAAAATGATTTCTTGTATGAAATTAAAGAAATAAACATATTTATTTGTTTCCTGATGTTGAAAGTACTAAATACAGTAAAGTTGTCATAAAAGTGTGTTTAAGTTATTTGAATTCATAATTTGTAAATGGTCACAAACTAAAAATGAAATATGTTGCCCAGTGGCATACCTAGACCACTGGAGGCCCGGGACAGATTTCCTTCTGAGGCCCCCTTCCCATAAGATGTGTGTTTATAATCCAATTTATCTTTAAATAATACATAGCAAAATCATTTTACTGTTATATATTTGTTGTCTTAATTACTTTATTCATAGGAACTTTATAAGAAGCTGTAGTAATGTTTCAGGAAGCTGCCACTAGGGTGTTGACTCGTGGCAGTATTTATAAAAATATTACAATAAACTATAAGTTTAGGATAGGGCAGAGGGGGATTGTGCCTCATACACGAACATCTCCTAGTGTTGTGTTTCAGGATGTGAGAATAGAACATTTGTAAGTAAATGTTAAAAACTACCAAATAAACTTAATTTTCCAAACCTGGAGGCCCCCTCCGCCATCCCTTTAGTCCGCTACTGATGTTACCCACTGTATTTAAAATATATTTTTGTAAAGAATTACAACACAATCGAATAAATATGAAAATGATAATATCCATTTGACATCCCCCCTGCTTGGTAGCTGTAGGCAACCCAAACAGCACCACACAAAAGTTTTTGATAAGAAATGTAACATTTCCCCTGCAATATGGTGATAGCATGGTGTCCAGCTGTCGGGAAATGTACTTGAATTTTTTGCACCTCGGGAAAGTCGGGAAATTCCAAATGTTGGAATTTCCGGTGTGCGTCGGGAAATTTTCTCTCCTCTTTATTATTGAAAAAGTCCCTTTATGAATGTTTCTTTAAAAAAAAAAATCAAAAAAGTTTTTCACTCAACTCATTACTCGACTTTGCACCACGTGGCGAGCGGCAGCAGCAGCATCACCATCACATCCGGTATTCCATTAGATTTGCACGTGTCCTTTAACTGGCGCCAGTCACGTGTGTGTGTTCTCTTGTCTCTTCGTATTGTTTATGCGTATCCTGGATTGGAAGATTGGAGTTTTCTGCCTTTTCACAGTTGGATTTTCCTACCTTCGATTTCGATTGATTTCCTGCCTAGCGACTGCCAACGTATTTCAGAACAGAAAGTAAGTACCCATTTATTTACTCAATCTTTATTTTTATAGACTGTACGCACTCATATGTTTCCGCGATCGTCTGCTAGCCGAACTGGTGAACAAACAATGTTAATTTTCTTATTTGAGATAGCAATTCTACACCCACTTAAAATATATAAATCGCCATTTTTATTTTGGGATTTAAGTTTCTACGATTTAAAATTTTTATTTAATCTTGGTTAATTTATACTGTGAATATTAACATATTTTTAGTTATCAATCGGTATCCAGTATATCGCAAAGTTCATTAATCGATCACGAAAGTAACAAATTTGTCTCTTAAATCGCAAAAAATTTAACGCTTTTTAGAGGGAAATCGGCATTGGCGATATGCCATCGAATATCGTATCATTAACAAGTTATGTCGCAATCCTTCTCTATCCACAACATGAATGTCAGTATTTATGTTAAACTTACTTTACTGTATCCTTGACCAAATATAAATAAAACTGTGCAATATTTTGAATATATCAATGTTATTTTATAATTTTACTAGCAAAATACCCGTGCTTCGCTACGGAGTTTCACGTTGTACGTAATTGTACAATTATTGCTCGCTTAATAGTATAGGATTAGATAGATTGTACAAATTCTCAACTCTTAGTTTGTTTATTTACACTCTTAGTTTGTTTATTTACATTCATAGCAACAGCTATTTATTATTTATTTCGAGAAAATCGTTAGAGCCGTTTCCGAGAAAAAAAGGACATACATTTATTAATTAATTGTACTTCGAAATTTTCTCGACTGTAAGAACCTGCAAACAACGAAGTTTTCAATTTAAAACAATGATTAAAAACTCAGAACTAAATGTATTCGGGGTTTCCAGTAAACTGAGATCTCAACCATTTCGTTTACAAAGTATGCAATTCCCGCGATAAATTTCATTATTTGTTTTTTTGCCCCTTAGGAGTGAAAGTTTTTAAAACCGTTTCTTAGTGAGCACCTAAGACCTATGATGAAGCTACGTTCAAAGTTTCATTGATATCCATTCAGTGGTTTCAGAGATATCGTGATCAGTGAGTCAGTCAGTGGTATTTGGCTTACATAGATATCTATATCTAGCCGATTTACCCAGCGTTGCTCGGGTTCATAATTTATTCATAGGCTCATAGGCACCTATTCTTGTTCTAACGTTATATTACTTGTATATTGTATAATCTTCCTTATATTGTTACGTTCGCATTCTCACTGGAGGAATACTCTGTAGCGCACCTGTTTAAGAACATGTCATAAACTGTATTCTTATATCTGGAGAAGAATTCTGTTGCGCGTGATGCTCCTGCTCGATTCCTAACTCTGGGAGAGGGCGAACAGCTAAATTAGTTTTCAATAAAATGTCTACAGTACTTGCACGCGCTGCGTATTTACTGTCTTTTATAATTCATTGTGTTAATGTTGAAATAAGGCATTTGTTAAATTAGTGTCTCCTAAACTTATTCTAACAATACAATACCTCTATAGATTTCAGCTTATCAATTTTTAAATTCAAACTGAAGCAAGTGCATTTATATTGTCTGAACACTATGATCTGAATACATTTGCTATCAAAACTTTGTTTTTTATACTCGCTTATAACTTACTTCGATCTTAACTTATCCACTTTTAAATTCAAACTGAAACAACTCTGAATTCACACACTATTAAGAAGTTTCTTAAGATGCATATACCACCTTTGATATCATAACCTATATCTTTATTTATAAGAACCGTGGACTCTGGCCCCGCCGTCTTTCGCGGGATCCGACCTAAGACTCCCCGGGTTCCGTGGATGAACTCCGGGGAAGGCCCGTCGGACGACTCCCGCGCTATTTCCTACGCGGGAGACTTCCACCGATGCTATGGTAACTAGAATCTATTCTATTGGGTTGCCATAGTAACCAGATCTAATAGTTTTTAAGACCCAAAGGACCCCCCAAAGGATTGTATCGAAAAAACACTTGTCCTATGTTGGTTCTCCCGTTGCGTAAAATATTTGTGCCAAGTTTGGTTGAAATCGGTCCAGTGGTTTAGGAGGAGATGTGGAAGACCCCAAAGGACCCCCCGAAGGATCGTATCGAAAAAACACCTACCCTATGTTGGTTCTCCCGTTGAGTAAAATATTTGTGCCAAGTTTGGTTGAAATCGGTCCAGTGGTTTAGGAGGAGATGTGGAAGACCCCAAAGGACCCCATCGAAGAAAACACCTATCCTATGTTGGTTCTCCCGTTGCGTAAAATATTTGTGCCAAGTTTGGTTGAAATTGGTCCAGTGGTTTAGGAGGAGATGTGGAAGACCCCAAAGAACCCCCCAAAGGACCCCATCGAAAAAACACCTATTCTATGTTGGTTCTCCCGTTGCGTAAAATATTTGTGCCAAGTTTGGTTGAAATCGGTCCAGTGGTTTAGGAGGAGATGTGGAAGACCCCAAAGGACCCCATCGAAAAAACACCCATCCTATGTTGGTTCTCCCATTGCGTAAAATATTTGTGCCGAGTTTGGTTGAAATCGGTCCAGTGGTTTAGGAGGAGATGTGGAAGACCCCAAAGAACCCCCCAACGGACCCCATCGAAAAAAAGCACCTCACCTATGTTGGTTCTCCCGTCGCGTAAAATATTTGTGCCAAGTTTGGTTGAAATCGGTCCAGTGGTTTAGGAGGAGATGTGGAACATACATACATACAATGGGGGGGGGGGTTGCCCCTTAGGAGTGAAAGTTTTTAAAACCGTTTCTTAGTGAGCACCTAAGACCTATGATGAAGCTATGTTCAAAGTTTCATTGACATGCATTCAGTAGTTTTTGCTCTACGTTGATTCTATGTCAGTTAGTCAGGCAAACTTCCCCCCCATTTTTCCCCCTTTAAAGGTCGAATTTCCAAAAATCCCTTATTAGCGGATACCTACATCACATAAGGAACCTACATGCCAAATTTCAAGTTTCTAGGTGTTATAGTTTCGGAGATTTTGTGATGAGTCAGTGAGTGAGTCAGTGGTATTTCTCTTTTATATATATAGATAGTGGTTTTTTGTCTGTTTGTCATGCTAAATGGATTTTCTGTATACAGTACGAAGCCTTTCCCGGATTTTTGGTCAATAACTTAATTTTTCACAAAAAAGTTATAGTAAAATAAAAAGAATATCAAGAAAATAAATTAAAACAAACAAACAAAACTTTTCTGTTATTTTCATTTAGTTCAAAAGATTTAATTTTTCAGCTAAAAGTTTATTCTTAATTCTATGCAATGTCATGATTTCATCAAAGATTGTTCAATTGTAAAAATAAATAAATCAATAAAATAACCAAAAGCAGAAAATAAGAAGTGAATCAACCTGGAAAAAAGAAAATAATGAAAAAAAAAATCAACTGATGGACTTTTAAAGAGACTCATATGTTTGTTTACAATTAGAAAGACATCTGGTCGTTATCTCTATTCTGCTGCTCACCCTAAGAGGCCTCTACCAGCTGCAATGCACTTGGTTTTTTTCCTTCTCTCTCTTGATAATTTATAAACATTTATTAGAAATAATAATTTGGATTAATTTTGATGATGTCTGGAGAGCTCAGAGGTTTCAGGAAATGTAATGTGGCTAATCAAAAGAGAAAATACAGTTATTTTTTAAGTAACATATCCGCATTCTCTGGTTTTTTGGCTTTATACTGTATGTCATTTTGTATATTTTCAAAATTGTGGGAAAACTAATGAACTGATTTGGACCCTTCATTTGATAGAAAATGCTTCATATCCCAGACTCTTGAAAAATGAATTGCCCAGTAACCCCCTCTCACTCTTTTTTTTTTTTAGGGGGGCATTAATTTAGAGTTATTTCAAACATGTGGGAAATACACTGCTGTACCAATATAAAAGTTAGATGTTTTGAAGAAAAATGGTTCATCTTCTTGGACTTAGGCTGGGGGGAGGGGGAGTATAAATCCCTTCCCCAAGTTTCTCCATTTTTGAGGCAGTGAAAACTACCAAATTGATTTGGACGTTTGACTTCATACCTCAAACTCAGAAAAAAATATCCCCTCTCCTCCCCACTAAAAAAAAATCTTAATTTTCTTGTAAAAATCTCTTCATTTTTGTTTCTAATAAGTTGGCAAGTCTGGTGGCAGTGGCGGCGCTAACGAAACAGGGGCCCCCCGCGAAACTAATTAGGGGGCCCTATAAAAATGGTTAAATTTTGTATACGTAATAGGGAAAACACTCAAATGAGTTTCTATTTACGTGTGTTTCACAACAATGGTTTGTGAATACTTTCTCGTCTATCACAAAGCGTTTGCAATTTGCAAAGGACGTTTTACACGTGTACAAACTCTTAAAATTCATTGTTGCTAAATAGACAAAGTTCTATACAAACTATAAAAAAACCAAAATAAAAAGAATGATTTATTTTTACGTCAAAGATCTAAATTCAGACTATGAAACAGTACCGCACACAGAGTGGTAAAATTTATTATTTAAAAACGAATATCAAAGTAACATTCTAGCTTTTTTCAAACATTTAAATTAGTTTGTAACTGAATTTGTAAAATTCTCGAATATACTCTATACAAGTTCTCCTTAAGTCTGATCCAATTCAATAACACTCGAACTCAAGTAATGTACAATATTTACAGATGAGGATCAACCAAAGTTCACTGTTTTCCTAAGCCTAATCTTCTTTTTTTAATAGCTAAGAACTTTTCAACCACTTCGTTGATATTAGTTTTCTGTATCTCACATGCTCAATGCTTAACATTGCCAAGTCACTCAACCGAGTTTGGGCCATGGTACTTCTTAAGTATGACTTAATTTAATTAATTTAAGTTTTGAAAAGCTTCTTTCCGCTGTAGCTGTTGTGACAGGTATGGTTAAATAAAGCTGCAAAGCTGTAGTTTAGTCGAATTCTTTTCTTGTGTACAATTTCTTTGGCCATCAGAGCTTTGAAGGATATTACTTGGTCAGGCAGTGATGTGGAAAGGTCACCAGGATACACATTTACCAGAGCCTTACTTTTCTCCACTATTGTCTCTTGTGAGAAGTTTACTAAATTCTGAGGCGTCAGGAATGAAAACCTATCATCAATGCAATGCAATCCTTCGAATCTCATTTGTAGCTGAGCTATTACAATATCTAGTGTTGCATTGAAAACTTTTACTTCAAATGATTTCACTGGGTCGTCAATTCTATGGTCAACTGATAATTCAACAAAGAAGCGTTTTACAACTCGTTTACGCTTATTTTTCATGTTACAAGTTATGTCCCATGACTGGGCCAACTGGGGCCCCCCATGAGGGTCGGGGCCCCCCGCGCCGCGGGGTCTGCGGGGGCCTTATCGCCGCCACTGTCTGGTGGCCTCGATATGCTACATTTATAAATAGAGTGATGTTACAGAAGATTAAATACAAAATCATAAAAGTAATATTCTAATAAAAATACTTTTTTGGTTTTATTTTAATTTGGTAAAATTGTTTCTACAAAATTTAAAATTTTGGAATTTGGTCAAAAAATGAAAGACAAACTTTTTTTCTTTGTGCTCTATTTTCCTGATTTAACCTACCCCTGACCCTTGTACACTTTATATATTTAATAGTAAGCAGAAAGGGGTACAAAATTTCAAACTGCTCAAGTTTTTGGAAACTGGCGTTTCCCGAGTGTGCTGGTTAGTCAAGCTTTTACTGTATGTAGAAAAATGTTGTATTTGAAAATTATTTTAAAGATTATTATATGTTTTAAATAGGTGTTTACATATATAAAAACAGTCTCCTATTTTGTATGCCTATGCATAATATGAATAAATTTGATTGCTTTGGATTTGCGTAATAAAAACATGAACCCACCAACCAACCTATCTTCATGTTTAATATGAATTGGTATACTACTATTTCTCATTTTCAAATGTTGGCAGGTATGATAATGTTGTGCATACAACTTGTGTGTGTAGAAAACCCTCCCTCATATAACCGAAATTAAGAAACCATTTGAATCGATAGCTTTTATAGTGCTTAAGATGGCACGAGGTCTCAAAAATTCTGTAAATGGGCTAAAGTCCTTAAGAAATAGCATCCTCTGTTTTTTTGTTTTTTTTTTTCATTTATTCATTATTTTTCTTTCATGACATTTTTTCATTTATAAAATTTTTCAAGAAAAAAAATATAACACTTTTACATCTGCTGCCATGGTTACAAACCAAGCTAGTGAGGTAGTGTAATATATTTCATTTTATTTATTTTTTTTTTTTAAGTTGTATACTTTTGGCTTATAATTAAGTTTCGTAGTAAAACTTAATATATAGTAGGTATATATATACAACATTTTTTTATTGATAAAACTTATAAGTTTTACCTTATATTCTGAACCAGTTTTCGCTTATTATAAGTAAGCTTCATCAGAGGTTGCCACTGGGAGCACTGTCCGTCTTGTTCTTAGCATCGACTTTTGAAGGATCTATGTTGTGTGGGGTGTGATATGTTTGAATAATACATGTGATTTGAAATGTGTCTGTTCATTTAGGATATCGTTTTTGTGTGTTTGTCTATTTCGAATTGTTCAAGAGTGTCTAATTTTCGGACTTTTGTGTGTACGTGTAGAATATCCATGTTGTTTTCTATGTCTGTGTATGTGTGGTTTGCTTCAATGAGGTAGTTTGCAAAGATGGATTCAGTAGTGGAGTGGACTGCCTTTGTGTGTTCAATGTATTTTTTGTGTGTGGTATGTTAAATTCTGTTTCTGATTATGCTATCTAGTAGTTGTTTGTTTATCTGTACTCCAATGTGCTGTTTTTAAACAGCAAATAAAATTAATTAAAATCAAGTCTCAATGATTTAGTATGTCACATGCACATTTTTAATATACGTATATGTGTAATATTTTTTTGTAAGTAACCCGTTGAGTTAGATGCATGTCTCCTCACGTAAAATCTTCAAATAAATACACTCACTGCAAATAGGTTTACTTCAGCCTGATGCACATTTCACATAAATTATTCTGTATCTTCAGAGGTTTGTTTGAATTGTAATTGAATGTTTCACTAACGGATAATCGATTTTACTTCGGTTCTATCCGTTATTTTATTTTAATAAAATGAAACCTAAAACTAAATTCAACACGCATAATAAAAATGGAGTTTAGAAAATAGAATGTCCAGATTGCAATAAATTCTACATAGGCCAGACTAAGAAAAAACTTTCAAGCTTCTCAGCTCATCATCAGATCGGAAAAATTTTTCTGAAGAGCTGAGAAGCTTGAAAGCACTAATCGGAATAATTGTTCTACAGTGGCGTGCAACAGTGATAATTCTGTTTGTGATTATAACCACTAACACAACTTTCTTAATTAAACTTAAGAAAAAACTGTCCGAGAGATTCATTCAACATCACTATGCGTTTTTAAAACCTAATATTTACAAATGTAACTTAGCCACACACTGTTTAAATAACAAACATAAATTTCCAGACATTCAAAATGTCAAATTAATTAAAAATGTACAAAAATATAACACAATGAATATCTGGTAAAATCTTAATATTTACAAACACAATAATAATCTACTAATTAAAAAACAAATTCAAATAAAAACAATACAAGACAATTTATTTAAAATCATACATTTATTAGAATAATAAAATAAAACATTAAGTATATAATAAATAGCTGACTATATAAATGTCACAGCAATCGAAAATAGAAGCGATATTTTGATAGAAAATAGAACCCAGTTAACAGCAGATCTTGGGGCTTTATCCAAAAATTTTTGAAAAACTAAAACCATTGGAATCAAAAAACTAACGTTACTCTTTTTATCAAAACCAAAAGGTTTTCTAGTATGCCTAATCAATAACTAAATTATGACAAATGTAAAAGCCTGGTCAAACATCTTCTTCTTCTTCTTCTATGGCATCACTGTTTGAAGTCGAACCTTAGCCTCCATTTTTCCCTGTCCTTTGTGATAGATGTCCATTGTTTTATTATAAGCAAAGTATCAGCGTCCCTTGGCACTGTGTCAATCCAGCGATGCTTGGGTCTTCCCACATGCCTTCTACCCTCGATTTGACTAAACAGTACCTTCCTAGGTATTTGGTTGACTTCCATCTTAATTATGTGTCCTGCCCTTTGCAATCTATGCAGTCGGATGGTGGTGGCCAGATCATTGTCTTCATATAGCTTGTATAGTTCCTCATTGTGACACATTCTCCCATTGACTTGGATTGGTCCATATATTCTTCTCCAAATTCTCCTTTCAAAGGCATTGACTATGTTAGTGGCTCATTTATTCAGAGTCCAAGTCTCGCTGCCATATTTATCACCAGTCTAATAATAACTTTACATAATGTGACCTTGGACTGACGGTAGATATTCATTGTCTTGAGTGTAGTTGTCAATGAAGCATATGCTCTATTCGGCAACTAGAGCAACTTTTCCTTATTTTATTTATTTTTTCATTATCTTCAGCAATCCAACATACCAAATATTTAAACTGATTAACTATTTCCAGGATTAGTGGTTTGATTTCAAACTGTTCAGGTTTCCTGGTTTTCCTGTTTATAGTATAATCTGAAGCTTTTCAAAAATACCAAAAATATAATCTCGTTTAATAAAATGGAATACTATATATATTTTTCAGTTTAGGGAAAACAAATTGTCTCTGTAATCCAGTTTATGAGTTCATATTTTTTTTTTTAATGTTTTTCTTATAGAACTTGAGTATAATGGATCTTGATATTTCCTTTACGGCTTTTAAACCCATGGATCTAAAATACTTTTATCCAACTTTTTTGTTTTTGGCATATGTACACACTAAAGAATGCAGGCTCACATGACTGGAATCTGATTGATAAACATATATGCTGGGCTATCAGGCCTTGGCCCATAATCATTAAAACAACGGTTGTTATCATTGAGGTAGCTCATGTTGACAACAGTCAACAAACTGTATATAAAACTTAACAAATTCATTACAAAAGTAACTAACCAAAAGTCTGTGGGGGGAGGGGGAACAACACCATCTCTGTCTGCTGACACAGCTGTCTTGATGTCTTGTATCAATACTGTTTTATGTCATGGTTATAAGATTTCTCTCTTCTAGGTTAACAGCCCATAGGCTGGTTGGCAGCACCTCGCCATTCTTCACGCTTCTCTGCTTTTCCTTTCAACTCACAATATGATGTGTAGTTCGTATCGACCATAAGCTGTTTCATGTAGTCTAAACGGGGTCGTCCTCTGTGATTCTTCCCTTCAATCGTTCCTTCTATTATTCTCTTAACCAACCCATTGTGTCATAGTATATGCCCTATAAACTTAGCTCTTCTGTCTTTTAAATTTCATAGAAAGCTCTTCTCCTGAGCTCTTCTAAAGACTTCCTCATTTGTTATCTTCTCCCTCCAGCTTATCTTGAATATTCTTCTGTAGCACCAGGTCTCAAATGCTTGGAGTCTTTTCTTGTCACTTTCTCCAATTGTCCAAGATTCACTTCCGCATAAGGGAACACTCCACATGTATGTCTTTACTAGATTCTTCTTTATTTTTAGGCTGATAGTGTTTGAAGTGAAGAGGTTTTTCTGTTTGTTGAAAGCAATTTCAGCCTGATCAATTCTGCTTATAATTTCCTTACTGCTATGTCAATCACTTGTGAGTTTACTTCCTAGATAGTTACATCCTTTAACTGCCTCGAGAACATTAGTTCCAAGAGTTATTCTGACTGGATCTTCTTCCTTCCGACTACAGACTAGGACTTTGGTCTTCTGTTCATTTATTTTCATATTGAATTCATTCTTCATTACTTTGTCCATTGTGTCAAGAATCTTTTGTAGATCTTCGTTGCTCTCTGCAGTCACTGCTATGTCATCTGCGAACTTAAGCATGTCCACTTTTTCCCCGTGTATGTTTACTCCAAGATGGGCGTCTTCTCTTACTCTATCGATCGCTTCTGGACGTACAAGTTAAACATATCTGGAGTCAGAGAACATCCCTTTCTTACTCCTTTCTCAATGTTCGTCTCCTCTTGATGGTTTCCACATCGAACTATGCCTGTCTCGTGGTTGTAAAGATTCTGGACCAATCTTCATTCTTTGTAGGGCACTCCTGTTGTGTGTAGAATACTGAACACTTGTTCCACTTTACTTTATCGAAGGCCTTTTCTAAGTCTAGAAAAGCTATAAATGTCACTTTGTCTTTCCTCAGTCATTTTCTTATTACCTGTCTTAATGACTAAATTGCCTCCCTTGTTCCCATATTTTTCCTAAAACCAAACAGATCTTCTGTCAAACGGCTCTCTATGTTACTTTCTATTCTTCGAAGGATGATTTGGGTAATTATTTTCGATGCATGAGACACCAGGCTTAATGTTCTGTAGTTCTTGCATGATTGAGCATTCAATCTTTTAGATATTGGGACTATGATATACTTAGAAAAGTCTTCCACAAATTCTCCTGTCTCATAGATTTTGCAGACCAATTCACACAGTTCTGTTTTTAGCTTCTCTCCGCCCGTCTTAAGCAACTCTGCTGGAATATTGTTAATACCAGGTGTGCCTTATTTCATTTACGCTCATGTAATGGTTTCTCAAACTCTTCCGTCATGATACGTTCTCCACGCTCTTCATGTCCTATTTCATGCTCTTCTTCTATTTCATATCATTTATACGCCATTCGCTTTCGCGTGGCACCTAAGGGATTAGCAGACCCTTGCTCTCGCACGCGCACTCACAAGCGCTCGGGCCACACACCCTTGCCCGAATGCGCAGGTATACAGCTTCATGAAACAGTTACAAATTATGACACATTTAAATTGAATGATAATCCAAATTAAAATATGATTTTCGTAATCTTCGTTAAATTGCGAGAAAAATGAGTCCTCTCAACATATAGTTACTGTTAACCATGTAGCGTCAAGGGAGTATATTTGGATTTTAGAAAAAAAAACATATTGCAGTACTAAAAAGACGAGTTTTATGTAAAATTGAGAATGGCATTTTAATATTATATAAAATCGGTTACCAATGATAAAAACTTGCTAATGATAACATTACAATTAATGTTAAATAAGTACAAGATGAAATATATTAGCCTTTTAGTTTAAATTCCACATTACTATGTTTTTAATTTTTATAAAATGGAAAAGCCTATTTGTAATACAGTACTAAAAATATTTTACTCCTGGATGTGATGGGAATTTTTCTCTTAAAATTTTACATTAACACACAAAAAACGACATGAATATAAACGCAATATTTTCTTTAACTTTGATCGTTTCGAAAATATATTAATATATAAACGAAAAACACCTTTATTAATAGATAAAAACAAACAAAAAATACATACTTAAGAAATGTATAACAAAAATACATACTTAAGAAATGCTTCTTTTAAATAACTTTAAACAAATACTATATACAATACAATGTTGTTTTTCTTATGTACAAACTTATAAGTAAAATTTTTACAAAATTAAAAACCCCATCTTAACAAAAGTGGGTCATAAACGAAATATTTTTCGTGGTTTTATTTACAGATAGCCCATATTTATGGATAAACAAAAAGAACCTTTAGTAATAGATAAAAAACAATTATAACAAAAATACATACTGAATAAAAACTTTTTTTAATAACTTCACACGAATACTGTATGCAATATAATGATTTTTTTATTTACAAACTTAAAAATAAAATTTTTACAAAACTAAACAAAATTCTATCCTACAAAAATTAGAAACGTGGACTACATGTAAATCATAAGAGTAAACTTCTCCATATTGAATAATTAGTTGAAACCATAAAATTCTAATAACAAAGTTTTGGTCCACCGTATTAAAAAAACTCTAATATATAATTATATTACATATAATTAAGAACATAATGTACTCTGAAATGCTCCCTTAGGCAAGGAGAAAAGATTTATAATGTGCCATGCTGGAGGCCAGAAAGGATGGATCGAAGCTCCACCACTCGTGTTTGAGTCAACACCAGGTTGTTTTGAAAACTGGTTGTTTAATACACTAATCCCCGCAATACCCCCTGCAAGTACGATAATCAAGAAGACGCCGACGATGGCCTTAGTGCCGAAATCGGTCAGTCATGAGTTAAAAATAAAATTAATTTCAGGGTAGATTATTTTCTTAATTATATGTTATATAACAGTAGCCCTATCCTGTGAACACATAACTTTAAATATATTTATAAGTCCTCAAATCGTACCTGGAAAATCTTACATCAGTGGGTAGCACCCGATGTTGTCGTCTGAGTCATCGTCGGAATCACATTCACTGCTATCATCATCGCCTGGGCACAAATTGATTATTAACTCCTGAACACTTTGGTCGTGCAATCCTTCACTCTCCCAGTCTGCATCCATGGCTTTCTTGACATGTTGAACATGCCTTGACCACAATTCCGGTGTGACTTGGGTGACCGCCTCCATAAAAAGTTCCTTCACATCCTTCAGCTTGAAAGTTTTATTTATTTCCTTCACGTACGCCTTCAAGTAAGACCAGACCATTTCTATAGCATTATAATGGCAATGGTAAGGTGGAAGCCTGATAACTTTGAACCCTAATTAGGTGGCTTTAGTGTCAATGGCATATTTTGAAATTGGAGGCTTGTGTCATTTTACCAATTCGTAGATTTCTGGCTTCCGGAAGTCAGGAGGAAATGGAATTTTCTTCTCTTTCAGCCAGTGGATCATTGCGGCTTTTGTTGAGCTTGAAGTTGGTGCTTTGTCTATTTTCTGGAATGGTACGGAGCGTTGTCCATGATTATTGTACTCGCAGGGGGTATTGCGGGGATTAGTGTATTAAAAAACCAGTTTTCAAAAACTTTATGGTCCATTTCTTCGTGATAATCTCCTGTCTTCTTTGACTCAAACACGAGTGGGGGAGCTTCGATCCATCCTTTCTGGCTTCCAGCATGGAAAATTATCAATCTTTTCCCCTTGCCTAAGGGAGCATTCAATGTCCCCTTAACTGTATCGTCGGTCCATCCTTTGTCATTATGTACATTTTCATTTAACCATGTTTCATCTAGGAACACAACATTTTCAATATTTACATTTCGGACTTTACGTAAAAACTGGCATCTTAATAAAGCGATTGTAGGCTTTTCCATCAAAACCCTTCGGTTATGATACTTCTTGTAAACGACCCCAAATCTCGTACAATACGATGCAATGCCGTCTTCCCGCCGTCGAACAGACTCGCATTCTTCAACGAACTCACAAGTTTCTCGAGGGATGGTATCTCTCGCCGCTCGTAGTACTGCAGGATGTGCCGCCTTATGGCCGATTTCGCAAACTCGTCGAGGCCCGTCACTTTTCTATTTCGTTGTGGCCCTCCTGGTGTTTTCCTAGGCGTTGTTATTTTTATCTTCTTACAGGCTGAAACTTCATTAGCTACGTTGTCTTCTCTGTCGCTCGCATCATCTTCCACAGTCTCAGTTTCCTCCTGTAGCGCTGATTTCAATTGAGCATTTATCCGGGCGACGGTTCATTTGGGAACATTACACGCTGATGAAACTCTTTCCAAAACTTTTCTTACATCCAATAGAGGCCCCATATTATTTTTTTCCATATAAAAATACTGTATCACCGAAGCAACTATCGTTCTTGCTTGCGAATGTAACACTTGCTTAGACTTAGATGACATAACTGTAACACTTAAACCTCCACGCACAGCACAACACCGACCACATTACTAAGGAAAGCCACCGACAATAATGATGCTTTCGACACCCCCTGACAGTGGCGCTTACTTACTACACAGGAAGTGAGTCATATTCATTGTTGTCGAAAGCGGATGCCCTATACACAGGAAGTGAGTCATAGGGTTGTTTCGGCTAATATCTTTCATAACGACGCTTAGTCAAAACTAAACTCCGGACAGACTTCAAAATGTCGCTGAACAGCGGTTCATTGTAGCTTCGAGGTAGTTGGTAGAATTAATAATAATTAAGATAAAAAATAATTCAACCAGTTACCCGCACTTACATGAAGAAACTGTGAGGTTAAAAAGTAAGCTTATTTTAATTCTGCACTTACAAGTTTACATTTTAATTGATACATGCTGTGTATAAACACACTAAAAATAAATGTAAAAATACATCAACAATATATAACACACTTTGATGTCGAAATGTAACCAAAAAAAAATTAATGGTACACGGTATATTAAATATAAAATACTACTATGCATGTTGAACATCATATATTATCATAATCATACCGTGTGTGGTGTCATTTTTCTTGGAATTGCACGAAGTTTACAAATAAACTGATGTCAGTAGTTAAATTTTATATTTTAAAGAAGTAGCAATTACTCAATTAGGGCCCCAGTTATGAGTCATCTACCTGCCGGCCGGAGCGGACGCGAGCAGGTGCATTTGTGTGCGTGTGTATGTAAGGGTCTCCTAATCCCTTAGGTACCACGTGAAAGCGAATGGCATATAAGGCCATTCTCTGAATATAGGCATTATAAGTAATCTTTTGAGCGTCTGGCTACTTTGTTCTGATCATATATCATCTCTCCATCTCTGTCTTCAGTGCTCATTGTCTTGTCTTTCCTTTCTCTAAATAATGTTTTTATAATCCCATATGCGTTGTCTATTTGTCCTGTTTGCATGTGCTTATCTATGTCTGCACAATTTTCTTCCAGATATTTCTCTTTATCTAGTTTTGCTTTTCTGTTGATCTTATTCCTCAGGCTCTTATATTTTGCTTTCCCTTCATCAGATGAGTTCTTATAGTTTCACCTTTCTTCTATCATTTCAACTACGGTACCTCCTTGCTTATCTACTCCTTCCTATTTTCTATCTTCGCCTTCCCCAGAACCGTCTCTGCTGTCTTTAGGATACTCTTCTTTATTCCACTCAACTTTATTTCTCCATTCATGACTTTTTCAGTTCTAATATTCTCTGTAGCCCTGTCCGTTTCTATTATATATTGGTTTTGTACCATCTCATTTTCAATTATGATAACGGCCAGGGTTTGGTTTCTTGTTTCTTTAACTTCTTAAACTCAAGGGCACAGTGCATCATGACTAGAGTATGTTCACTGTCAATATCTGCCTCAGGGTAGCTTTTGCTATCCTTCACCGGGTTCTAAATCTCTGTCGTATGAGGATGTAATCTATTTGTGTTATAAGACTAAATATATAAATATTTGTAGGCAAAAATTTATGCGTAAAAATTGTGTAGTTTAATCATTAGGAATGCAACTATTATTTTGAAACTGATGCAGTAATATAAAAATACCATAAACACAACATTTATTACTAATCACAGAGGACATTTATGTGTTTGTTACACTTGCATCAACACATTTGGACACAAACACAACATTTGTAGTTAATATTACCCGCATCAAATACAAATTACAATTTTAAATAAGCCATGTCTTTTGATGGTGATGTCAGAAATGGTAACAGTGTGTACAATATATAATCTTAATTACAGTTTATAATATTCATATTTAATTTCTTAAAATTTACTACTCACAATTATTGTATGTACCCTATTGATGGAAGCACTATGAAAAGCTATGTTGTGTACCAACTAACTGTAATGTAATGATTTGCACAGTAATGCAAAAATTACTACTAATATTGTCACGTTAACTAATGCAAGAAAATGAATAAAAAACGAGTAATTCTAATAAACATTTTGGTTATTTATCATTATTTGTATAGTTCACTTAAGTTTTCCGTCAAAAGCAGAATCAGTTGCTAAATAATTTCATTTTGTAACAATTATTTCGAATTGCTGTTATGGATGAAGTCTTTTCGGTAATTGTTTGGATGCTGGGGCTCACAAAATTCCCAAGATATTTGAGAATGCTGTTACTCAATCTTTTACGATTAAATAAAATATTATAATTGTTAATAAACAAACATGAGAGGACACTTGCAGGAACGCCACTAAACAATCCGAAAATAAGTTACGGTCTATAGGATCTTCTTCTTCTGATAGTTCCTATCCATTTCGGATGTTGTATATCATACAGACTACTTTAACTTTCTGTACTGCTGCACGGAATAAGTCAGTTGAATTCATGCCATACCACGCTCTTAAATTTCTCAGTCATGATATTCTCGGTCGCCCAACTCCTCTCTTTCCAAGTACTTTTCCCTGTAGTATGGACTGCAATAAGCAAAACCTCTGTTCATTTCTCATGAGATGTCCCAGATACTGAAGCTTTCTTATCTTCACCAAGTTAATAACTTCCCTTTCTTTCTTCATCTTTCTAAGAACTTCAACATTAGTTATATGTGCTGTCCATGAAATCCTCAGTATTCTACAGTAAAGCCACATTTCAAAAGATTCCAATTTTTTAGTTGTGGCTTCAGTCTAAGTCCAAGATTCTGTGGCCTATAGGTTAAGTTTACAAAATATCTCACTGTTGACGTAGTTGTTAGACTCGTCAATGGAGTGGCGGTGTTGACCCCTGATGCTTCCCCCACCATTGTGCTACTGCACATTCTTGATAAGAAAATGTACAGCTAGATGCTAGTAGAAATGCAGTCATATTTATAACTTTAGTGGAAGCACGAACATCACGACGCATCTGATAGGCTCATATTAAACACCATGTCGTATGCATCTTGCCTCAGATAGACTCACTTCAACCATGATAACTAGTACTCATTGAGAGTCAGAGCTTCCTTGTCTTCTATTTGTGCTCCACTCTCCTCAGCAGTGGATTTCCCACGCTAAATTGATGGACATGTACAGTACACACTATTTGTAACTGTTTTTCTCTTTTTTTTTTCTATTTGTATCGGTCATCTGAGGACCACATGCCAATTTCAATTTTTTGTTCTTTTCTTTTTCTCCAATATTCTTTCATCTTTTCACTATGTCTCTTCTTCCTGTCTTCAGTCCACTTTTAACGTGCGTTTTTCTCTCTCCTACCCTGGACTCCTTCCATTTTTAACACATTTGCCAAAAAAAAAACTTCTCTTTCAATTGCTTCTTCTACATTTATATTATTTTTTTCTAAGCCCTTTAGGACTTCTTTAATCCAAGTTGATGTTGACTTCTTTCCCCACAGATATTTAAAGATCTGTTTTGTTAACCTATTGTCGTCCATTCTATATAAATGTCCAACAAATACTAGTCTTCGTTTTCTCACTGTTTCTGTTATATTTTCTATACTTTGATGTATCTCATCATTACTTCTTAATTTCCAACCTTCTGAAGTTTTTTGTGGACCTAATATTTTCCTAATAATTCGTTTTTCCAGTCTCTAGAAATAATTAATTAATTAAAGTCTCTAGAAATTCAAGAGACTGAAAGTTGCTCATACAACTTTGCTATCTTTGGCTGTAACAAGTTGTTTGGCTGAAAGGGCTATGAGTAAAAAAAAAAAAAAAAAACAGGCTCAGGTCTGCAGTGGTGGGAGACGCAGGATGGCTTTTGAACCTTATGGTTCTAGCTTCAGAGAAAGACTTACTAGAGTCGATTCCTAATGAAGAAATAATTGATGCCTTTTCTTTATCGTCATCATAGAGGAAGAAGTTATTGTGCTGAATATAAGCCAAAGCAACTGGGATTTCATCAAATAATTTTTTCATTTTTTTCTTCTTTACTACTTTTCTTCTTTTCTACTTTGTTGATATCTCGTTCCTTTGCTTTAAAACATTGTCTTACATGTATTAATTTCATTAGATTTTTGTATTTACTAATTTGTTTAATTTCAAATGAGAATTTATTTTCAAACTGTATTATTTTTAGCTTCAGCTTATTTGTAATAAAACGCTTATTATAATTGCATTTTATTTTAATTGTAAATACCTTTTCTTGGGGGAGGGGGAAGAGTGGGTGAGTCGTCAAGCTTAAGGAGGGTGGGCACCCCTGTATTACTAGACTATAACCCAAATCCATGTTTACCCCTTTGTACATTTGCACGTCTATTATCATTTTATCAATTAACACATGGCCTGCCTGATTCCCCATTGTCTCCACTTCCTATATTTATTTGGTGCTTACAATATACATACTATTTCCAGCTTCTAGTTCATACATATTCTATTCTCACTGTCATTTGATCTGTTGTGTATTGTTTGTTGTCTAGCAACAGTCCTTATATATGAGACTCGTTCAGAAAATAAGACTTGATTGCGGATAACTTTTGTGCAGTTGATATGTACGCGCGTTCAGACATGTGCATTATGTTAGTTTAGTTCATGTCAAGTCCAGCAAAAACAGATATTTGATTGTTGCTTCATGTACACACAGTAGCATACGCAGGGGGTGCTCAGGGGGCTCAAGCCCCCCCAACCGCAAAAATTTAATATGCACTTCCTTAATTTACTTAGGTCTCGTTTAAAATTACAAATTTGCATATTTCGGTGGATTTGGACGGGGATATAAATACTAACAAAATAAGTAGTTTATAATAACAATTATTACTTCAGTTATAATTTACAGTTCATTGAGCGGTGTATTACGCTGAGTGTTACATTCAGTAAGCTACCTGTTTTTTCTTACTCTCACTCTCATTTGACGGCACGGAGGCGCGGCCACACGCACGTCAACCAGTGATATGCCACCGGCCACTAGTACCAGTGAACCCTAAGAATTTTTACTTAAGTATTAAATAATGTTTTTATGAAATTTAAATAAGTTTATAAACCTTTTTCATAAAAATATTATTTAGTACTTAAGTTAAATTCAGCACTTTTTTTATATCAGTCGATAAAAATAAAACGTAAATTTTAATAATGTTCCTAATTTCATATCTTGAATAGTGCCGCTGTAATAATGAAAAAAATTACTTTAAAAACACTTCATATTTATACAACATTTTTGGATAATTTTTTTACTTAAAAAAATAGAATCATTATATGTATTATTATAAAATAATTAATTTCTAGAAACAATAATATTTTATTTAAAATGTATCGTATTTTCCGAACGTATAAACATAACTAACCTACCTACCAAATCCTGCACGCCTGTCTACGGCATGCAGGCCCTTCGAAGCATGCACGCACTCCACAGCATGCATGCAAAATTTTGAGTTTCACACATGCTCATGCAAACAGAAATTCGCTGCACGACGCCACGGGTGAGAGGTAGCCTCCACAAGCTTCCACATATTCTCTATTTTCTGCAGTGATCGGAGGTAGTCGTTCAGGAGATACACCACTCGTACACACGTTGCTGTCATCATCTTTAATTGTCGTGTTTGTGTTTGTTGGGCAGTACGGTGTTTATTAAATCTGCCGTTTTTGTAGTTTTATTAGTGATTATTTGATTGTTTGTTATGTCTAAGATGGAGACTAATAAGTCCAAACTTGATGACAAGACAAAAGTACGAAAAAGGAAAGTCAGAACTCTGGGTTTCTTTGTAACAAAAACTAAATTAGCGAAGTGTGATAGTGTAGCAACATATACATCATGTCAGCAAGATACTTGTGTTAGTGAGGCTTGTAGCAATAACAACAATGTTCCTGGGCTTGTTTCTGAATTCTCTGAAAATAGTGAAACTATAATCCCTGGCTGTTCTGACACAAATGTTCTTTCACAAAACGAGTCTTCATTATTACATAAAATAACAGACATTAGTAATTTATTATTATAATATAAATCTCAAATTGATGGTAACCTGAAGTAGACCTATGCTGTTATTTGTAAAAATTACACTGAAAGTATGGCTGACCACAAATTTCCTGTAAAAAAGAAGGTGCAATTATGCAATCATTCCAGTATTCTTGTTGTCACATATCAATCACATAGAGCAAATGCTGGCCAGCAATTGCGGATGAAACAACTCTACAAGCTAAATTTATATATTCCTTTTGTTGATCATTGCATTGTTGAATTAGAAACTCGTTTCGGACCTGAGTTTGATAAAATTTGTCGTCTTCAAGTATTTATGCCTCATTTCATCATTAATGCTTTCATCATTGAACTCAAGAGATCAGGCCCGTAGCCAGAATTTTGTTTCAGGTGGGGCTCATTTCTCGAAATTTTTCTGGCGGTGGCCATATCAAGGCTAAAGATTTGCTGCTCAGCTCTGTGTTCAATCAATGTTAAATCCGGCTAATGAAGAAGGAAGATTAATTACTACTGTATTTTTTTAAATAGAAATTTATTGAGCTACAAATGACTTTAACAATTAGGCCCTACCAATGCACCTTACACACCTAAATTCCAACAGGGGTTTATTATTGCTACAAGTGAGCACCATGTCTCTTTTTTATTTACTACAGAAGCAATCTTCTTGATTTCTTCCCTGCCATAATGTTGATCACCTTATCTGGATCCACAGTAACATCCCAGTGAATGGAAATCATGGCAAGTGCACTTAGTCGGTCGTCATTCATTACACCACGAGGTAAAGTTTTCACTCTTTTCATTGTAGAAAAAGATCTCTCTACACTAGCAGTTGTCACTGGCAACGTAGCCAAGACAGTTAAGAGGTGGTTGATTGTACGATAATAAGTCGCATTGCAATACTCCAATACTTTCAGGACCTCAGAGTCGGTGTCAATAGTGGAAGCTCTTTCACACCACAGTTCATACTCAGCTTTTACTGCAGAAAGTGACATTTGATCATCAAAGTATGGAGATAAACTCTCCAACTTCCTCGTTTCATCAATAGAAGCATAGCCTGGAAGAAGCACCTGGAAACTTTGTAGAATATCCTCATTTGATATGAATCTATCAGATAAATTTTGAATGAGACTCTCAACACAAGGAATGAAGACAGTCACTCTGTAATATTCTTCAACATTAGTAATTTGAGGGTTCGCACGCATCGTCTGCCTTGATGTTAGTCTTGAAACCGTCAGTTTAGTTAGGAATACCTCTTCCGCAAGCCGTGATGCAGAATTAAATATGTCTTTGAAACATTTTTCTGCATCTTCTCGTTGTTTTTTAAGAATAACAATAACCTCGTTAGCATGGCTTAGAGCTGATGCTAAATCAAGAGACTTATCTTGAATAAACACAGACAATGGAAGAGTAAAGCTAAAGAGTTTGTCACAAACAAGTAGGCTGACTAGGAAATCACTCTTCTCCACGGCTGCCAACAAAGTTGAGGCTGTTGAAGAAATCTTCCATGTCTTGTTAGAAATCTCTTCCAAGCTGATGCAAATGGATTTAAAGATAACAAATGTAAGGACACTGTCATGCCTTTCGATGAATCTGGTTTCACAAAGCCGGAGAAGTCTTCTTTTTCTACTCTCTGGGGTATGTACTGAAATAGCATCCTGAAGAGTTTTATTTGCATTGGGGTGGTTTCTAAAAAAGATAGCTAATTCATTGACAACACCAAGACAGTTTTTTACCATAGGAATTGACATGGCATTTGACAGTGCAAGATTTAAGCGGTGGCTTGCACAATGAACATATCTCACCTTCGGATACTGCTGTCTGATCCTAGATTGGACACCACTGATTGGCCAGCCATATTGGCTGCTCCATCATACCCCTGTCCAACGCATTTAGACATGTCAAGTCCTAGCTCCTCACATCGCTGAAAAATGACTTTGGTCAAGTTTTCTGCAGATTGATCATGAATTGGGATAAATCCCAAAAAATCTTCTCGAATTACTAGGGTTTGTGAATCGCCATTATGAATCAGTAGGTCTACATACCTGACACATAGAAAGTTGTTATGTGCTTGAAATATCCATAGTTTCATCGGCAAGTAGGCTAAAACAACTTGCATTATTTATCTTAGAAACTATTTCTTCGGTAACTATGTTTGAGCATATCTGTATAATTTCATTCTGTATATCTGGGCTCAAGTACGTGGCGTTTCTACGGCTATTGATAATGTGTCTTTTTAAGTCTTCATCACCAGAGTTTGCCCTAAATCGCAAAAGAGCTCGGAGTTTTCCATCCTTTTTTTCAGGTTTATCCAAAGAGAGAGGTCCACTGTCATGATCACCTCTAAGAGGTAATTCTTGTTCTGCACAAAATAAAATAGTTTCTATAATTGGTTTAATAGCTACCCTATTTTCTTCTTTTTCTCTAGCCCGTTCAGAATTTAACTGAGACATGATGTCCTGACGTTTTCCTGAAAAGACTTCTACAATTTTCAGTTGTAGATATTTCATAGCAATTTTGTAATACCACTAAATTAAATGTTTTTTCCATAATAAAAGTTTTCACTTCTGTCGGCACTCCCCCGAGTGCTAACATTTTTGCTACGTAAAGTGTCTGGATGGTAGTAGGTTTAAAAAATACCCGAAAACAACAAGACACAGTTGGAGCAAATAAAGGAATAAATCTAATCTGTAGATTTTGTGGGGGGGGTTCAGCCCCTCGAGCCCCCCCCCCGGGCCTTGCCTGCAAGAGATCAACCAGTCTGTTGCCTCTATCATTTACCCTGACATTTCCAAGATGGAACTTAAACTTGAGGCAGAAATATGGAAGCAAAAGTGGGTGGATGAAGCAGATATGAATGTTCCAGACACATCTCTGTCTTCTCTCCAAGCTTGCAATCCAGATATATTTCCCAATGTTCGAAAAATTTAAGAAGTTCTGTGTGTACTCCCAGTAACGTCAGCTGAGCCAGAACGCTCCTTCTCTGAGGCACTTGAAGACATGGCTGAGGTCTACAATACCGGAGCAGGGCTTAATGGGCTAGCTTCGCACAATATTCACAGGGAAATCGACATCTCTCCTGAAGATATTGTTGAGCGATTTGGCAATCAAGGAAATAGGAGAATGGACTTGGCTTTTTAAATTACAAATTGTTTGGCTTGGACGCAAATGCTTTACCTATTGTAAATTAATAGTTAACTTGATTCTTATTTACTGTACATTGTTTCTTTTTCATTTTTCAAATACTGCTGTTACGTTTGTAAGAATTCAGCTAATATGCACTTGTGTAATTTTTCATTAATAAAGTATTACTAAGATAGTAGTATAACAGTAAGAAGTATTACAGTTTAATGAAAAACTGTTTTTCGTATTGGCACAATTAGTTAATTAGCAAGTCATTTGAAATATATAGTTGTTAAATACCAAGGTTGCAAAACTTTATTCCCAGTGCTACTGATATTAAAATATTATAATATAATTGAAATAAAATTAATGTGTTGTTAAATATTACAATAAACATAAATAATCTATTAAAATTATTTAGTTTTAGAAAGAAAAAAGTATTGTTTTAAAATTGCTGAAAAAAAATAGAATGAGACATAAGTGGCATAAGTCCCCCAATCAGGAATAATACATTTTTAATATAGAAAATGTGAAACCTACTAAAATAATATGCCTACTAATAAATTTTAACCATTAACTGGTATGTGTACTGTACCTTATACTATAAGTTGTAGAAGAGTAGGGTAATATATGGACTGGTAAGGTTCAAGCCCCCCCCCCCAGACTGATTTCTGCGTACGCCACTGTACACACACACAGGCGCGCTCAAATGTTTTATTAAAAATGAGTGTTATCTCATTGAAAATCCTGCAAAGTGTGAAATCTCTGCTGTAATACGATTTTTGCATGCGAAAAAAATTAAGTTTGGAGGAAATTCATTGCCTAATTACTGAGGTGCATACAGAGTCGGATTAGAAGCGCGTAGTGCCCTACGCTATCATCAGACTGGTGCCCCCCACCACAATTCAAAATTCAACTTTTTATCCATTATTTACACTGATAAATGGCATACACAATTTTGAAAGTTAACAGTTATTTTATTTAACTCTCAAATGACAACAAATATTTATCTAAATAGTGATTACATTGAGTAGTATTTAAGCTTAGAAAATACCAATTGATCCATTGTTTCTTGATTTTGCCTTAACAAAATTGTGTATAATTTCTTCTAAATAGAGTGAATCAAGTATTTCGCTTTCAGTACTCAACCTTGCTAATGTTCAACTCATCATATCTTTAGTGCGTTTTAATACAGAAAATCATCTTTCAGATTAGCAGTTAGCTATTGGCATCGTCAAAAGCAGATGATAAGCAATGTATATATTCGGAAATACATAAGTCATTTGACAGTCAATAATCCAATTTAATACTTTGAGCAGACAAACTGTAGTATCATGGAATATATCATCTTAATTCAAACAATTTGAAAAAATCCTCTTTCTTGCAATTTTACTTGTAGCACAGAGTGCTTCAATTCTGTTAGAAGATCTTATTCAAATCGATCAAGTAAACATCTATAAGAGCTTTCGCTTGATTTTCCAACTCGACACTCTCCATGGTTCAATAACTGTATAAGAAAACCAAACATTGCCTAATGTGATCATAAGCTTTGCTTCGCTTAGTCAGTTCAGCTAGATGGTCCCCCCTCTGACAGGGCTGAGGCCCTGGTGCCCGGTGCTGCAGCATACCCTAGCATTATGGATAATCTGCCACTGGGTGTATGGTGAACATGTGATGAGTGACAGTAAAGCACAGAAATGGAGTCAGTAGTTCTCTAGTGGCTGTACAGACATTCATACCAAGGAATGTAATGGCCGACTGTCACTGATAAGCTTGTTATGACAAAATTTGTCTAAACAGGGGTTTCAAAGTAAACAAGGTAGGTGATAATTTTTCTGAAATATCACAAACTGTTCTGTATGACATGGTCACAAAAAAGCTTCATTACCGCAAAATAGGTGACGGATTGGTGCCAAAAATGCTTACTTACCAAGGCCTATAAAAATCGGCATAGAATGGCAGCGCTCGGGTAGAAAGTTTTTGGATGGAAATGAATACCTTAAATGTATTGTTACTAGAGATGAAACTTGAATCTCTACACATGAACATAGAAACCAACAACAATCGATGCAATGGAAGCACAGCTCATCACCTATACCAAAAAAATTTCAAGTAAACATTTTTTGGCAAGAAGATTATGGTACAGTTTTCTCGGACCACCAAGGTGTCTTTTTTGGAATTCCTAGAATGTTGTCATATAACAATAAATGCTACAGTGTATTGTCAAACACTAGACCAAACAGGCTGGTGTCTTCAGGCATCATCCTGCTTCATGATTGTGCATGATCAACCAACACTGTGACTACGTGCATAACACTTCAAAAATTCAAATTGAATATTTTCGATCAGCCCCTCTTCCTTATAGTCCAGACTTGGCACCAAGTGATTTTCATCTTTTTGTGCACCTGAAAAAGGGTTCACAGAAATTCATAAACGGCGATAAACTCAAAAGTGCTGTGGAGGATTGTTTAAAAAACTAGGTGCCGAACTTTTTTGAGAAGTGTATGAAGAAGCTTGTCCCATACTATAACAGTGGTATAATGGTGGCAACTACACAGATAAACAACTTAGGGTTAAATGCTAATGTTAAATGTAACATACATTAGCAATCAAATATTTGTTTAATAATAGATTTTTACTGGATAATAAGCTTAACTGGGCACCACATTGACAGCATAACTAAGAAGGTCAACAAATGAACAAAGTTGTTTTGATAGTCCATCTTCTTTTTTCACAGCACTAAATTAATATAGATTATTAAACTTTCACTTGTGAAACTTACTTTGTTTCCTCCCGTACGCATTTCGGCATGATGTGCGCCTTCATCAGTGGTGTGAGACAGACTGCCAGTAACTTGTAACGGTTTTATTTGGTAGGTTGAGTGGGGGTGGTGTGTGGTGGAAGAGGATTGGCGCGGGGATCTGAATTATTGTTTGTTTTATGTATAATTGTGTCAAAGAGTGTGTGCGATTTATAGTGTAATTGGTCGTTAAGTATGCTGTTTGGTTGTGTTGTGTAGTGTTTGTATATTTCCTTACCCAAGTATGTATACACTACTTACCCAAAAGTCAAAAAATTAACACAGCAGAATAATATGAAATATACAAACACTACACAACACAACCAAACAGCATACTTAACGACCAATTACACTATAAATCGCACACACTCTTTGACACTATTATACATAAAACAAATAATAATTCGGATCCCCGCGCCAATCCCCTTCCACCACACCCACTCAACCTACCAAATAAAACCGTTACAAGTTACTGGCAGTCTGTCTCACACCGCTTATGAAGGCGCACATCACGCCGAAACGCGTACGGGAGGAAACAAAGTAAATTTCACAAGTGAAAGTTTAATAATCTATATTAATTAAATGAACAAACCTTATAAAATGTCTCAGCAGAGTATCATGGGAATGTTCACAAGAAGTTCTAAACATGACCTATATATATATATATATATAAAACATATATAAAGCCAGTAATAATTTATGGCAGCGAAGGAACCATCACAAGCATTCCTGCAAATGAGGGCAGACTGGAACGTTTGCAGACCAACATCCTAAGACTCATCACAGGTGGCGTCAAATCAACTCCAGTTACAGCAATACAACTATATTCAGGCAACACACCAATAACAGAGAAAATTAAGCAACAGCCAGCACTGGTAAGCCTCAGAATTAAGTCACTACCTGAGAAGTCATGGTTCATGAGAGGATGGAACCACAGAGGCTCAAAATGCAAAAGATCTCGCTAAACCAAAGTACCAACTTCCTTCAATGCCACAGCATACCAACAGCAGGTAACAAAGTGATCCCTCTGGAAAATCCACTTGACATTCATGGTTATGAAGTACATGTGAATCTGATAGGAGATGTTAAGAAGACAAGATCTCCAGAGGAAGTAAAACATAACGCTGACAACCATCAATGAGCAATTTCTTGAGGAAAACTGGCCACATGTAAATACTGATGGATCCTGGTGGATGACGGGGTTGTGCTGGAGTGGGAGTGTTTGCCTCATCGTTTTCCCACTATATTGCAGTGGGACAAAATAAATCAAGTTACGATGCTGAAGTAGAGGCTATTAAAGTGGCATTGCAAAACCTCGTTTGGAGGCCAAATTCCTAGTGGACTCAAAGTATGCCATTCAGGCAACATTCTCTAACACAGGAGCACACTGGAACCAAGGAAGGCAGGCAGCTTACAGCACTTAACAAGGAGATAGTTATCCAGTGGATCCCATCACACATAGGCATCTCAGGAAACGAGACAGCGGACATCTTGGCAAAGAGAGGGACAAAGATCTACCACCGGGAAAGTGCCCATGACTTCAGCACCCTAAGAAGACTGGTGATGAGGAAAACAAACTCTCACTTCCTGGAAGAAGCAAGAAACATCTCAAAAGGAAAAACATGGTCAGGAATTGAACAGTTATGGGATAAAAACTGTAGAAAACCTAGGGAGGAAGGAGTCATCAACTTTTGATTGGAAACTGGCCATGAGTGTCTCTCAGCGCATTTCTACAATTTAAAAATTTCTACCACAGAAGAATGTGTACTGTGCAGGAGAGAAGACTCAAAAATGAACAAAAATCATCTGTTGGAGTGTGTGAAGCTGAACCGGGAAATGCAAGAACTCAGAATTTACAGTGGTCTTTACTGGGAAGCCCACTACCAAATGGGTTAAATGTACCAAAGGGGAGTCATTTGAAAACAACAACAGATTTTGTTTTAGTAGCCTATCAGACCTTACTTTCCGAATGGTCCTTGTACATTTCTCATTCTTTGCATTTCCTGTTTCTCATTCTCTTACAACTAACAAATAGTGTGAACATGTTATACAAGAGAATTAACAATTTCATCTGTTCATTGGTTCTTCTGTTTCCCTCTCTTACATGCTTGGCTATGTAGTGTCTCCAGGGAGAACAATAAAAATATTACTCCAGGAACTCACATCTGGTGAGTATGGGAACTAGCAATCCTAGACTACCCTGGCTGGATTTACACTCTGCTTCAACTAATCTTGGGCGTGATCCCTTCTCTTTTATCTATTCTATCTGGTTTCTCTTGACCAACTCTTGTTTTCCAGACCCCAAAGCTATTAGAGTATTCGAGGGCTAGGGGCTCTATTTTTACTATCTATATATTATTTTGCCTGGCAGAAGGCATAAACTGCAGTTGTTAAGCAATGGAAGGGAAACACACGGAAATATTACCCCAGGTGATAGGCCAGACACACTGGAAATTCCACTCTCCTTGGAGGGAGGCCCTATGGATTCTGGGAAGGGCCATCAGTTGCTTGACACAAGGAATGAAACTTCACGGCCGGTAGCAGGCCACACCCTCAATCCATAATATCAGTAGTCCCTACGGCAGGAGCTCTCCTGGAGCTCGGAACGTAGTGCACGAGCGGGCGACGGGCAAGCCCTTCGTCCCGCACAGCCCCTGGCCCTGCTGGAATGAAACTGGAAATGAAACAAATATATATGGAATAGAAATAAGTATGTATGGAAAGAAGATGACAATCTGGCTGCTAGAAGATTGGCGCTGGCCAGAACTCTACCAAACAACAGAAAGACTGTATTGCCATGTGTTAGTGGTACAATGAAGACAAGAACAAGGGCTGGTTCTGTTGGAGATGGCTGTAAAAAAAAATCATAGTACCATTATCCCAATACCAACCACTTAAGAAAGTTGTTAGTGGTTATAATCACAAATAGAATAATCACAGTTGCACACTACTATAGAAAAATTATTCCGATTAGTGCTTTCAAGCTTCACAGCTCATCGTCAGATCGGAAATAACTGGTTATTTCGATCGAAATAGGTTATTTCTGATCTGACGATGACCTGTGAGCTTGAAAGCGCTAATCGGAATAATTTTTCTATAGTGGTGTGCAACAGTGATTATTCTGTTTACGAAGAAAATGAATCCTATATCTGTAGTGAATGGAAAAAACTTGCTGAACGCAACAATCTTAAAACCATCAGTGAATCCTGAACCTTCTGGCTGCCATGAACCTTTTCTCCTCTTGTCATTGTGGATTGGCAACCATCTCTTCTGTTTAGTTTTTAAATACTTATTTGTATATTTCTTACCAGTTATCCTCCTGACTTTTTCTCAAGAATGTTAATGTTTGAGCCATTATTCTCTTAACCAACCCATTGTATCATAGTATATGCCCTATAAACTTAGCTCTTCTGCCTTTTAAATTTTGTAGAAAGCTCTTCTACTCCTGAGCTCTTCAAAATACTTCCTATTTCATTATCTTATTCCTCCAGTTTATCTTGAATATTCTTCTGTAGCACCAGGTCTCAAATGCTTGGAGTCTTTTCTTGTCACTTTCTCCAATTGTCCAAGATTCACTCCCGTATAGGGCAACACTCCACATGTATGTCTTTACTAGTCTTACTCATCCATTATTTTAGTCTTTGGGCTTAATGGAAATGGAATGCCTGTCTTCAGGGACGGATTAGAAGTGCGTGGTGCCCTATGCTGCCATCAGACTGGTGCCCCCCCCGATTCAAAAATTTTTATTTTCATTATATATACGCCTACTCATAAATGGCATACACAATATTGAAAGTTAACAATAATTTTATTAAACTCTCAAATTACAACAAATATTTAGCTAAATAATGATTACATTGAGCATAGTAGTACTTACACTTCTCTTCTAGGTTATCAGCCCATAGGCTGGTTGGCAGCAGCTCGCTATTCTTCATGCTTCTCTGCTTTTCTTTTCAACTCACAATATGATGTGCAGTTCGTATCGACCATAAGCTGTTTCATGTAGTCTAAACCGGGTCGTCCTCTGTGATTCTTCCCTTCAATCGTTCCTTCTATTATTCTCTTAACCAACCCATTGTGTCATAGTATATGCCCTATAAACTTAGCTCTTCTGTCTTTTAAATTTCATAGAAAGCTCTTCTCCTGAGCTCTTCTAAAGACTTCCTCATTCGTTATCTTCTCCATCCAGCTTATCTTGAATATTCTTCTGTAGCACCAGATCTCAAATGCTTGGAGTCTTTTCTTGTCACTTTCTCCAATTGTCCAAGATTCACTTCCGCATAAGGGAACACTCCACACGTATGTCTTTACTAGATTCTTCTTTATTTTTAGGCTGATAGTGTTTGAAGTGAAGAGGTTTTTCTGTTTGTTGAAAGCAATTTTAGCCTGATCAATTCTGCTTATAATTTCCTTACTGCTATGTCAATCACTTGTGAGTTTGCTTCCTAGATAGTCACATCCTTTAACTGCCTGGAGAACATTAGTTGCAAGAGTTATTCTGACTGGATCTTCTTCCTTCCGACTACAGACTAGGACTTTGGTCTTCTGTTCATTTACTTTCATATTGAATTCATTCTTCATTATTTTGTCCATTGTGTCAAGAATCTTTTGTAGATCTTCGTTGCTCTCTGCAGTCACTGCTATGTCATCTGCGAACTTAAGCATGTCTACTTTTTCCCCGTGTATGTTTACTCCGAGATGGGCGTCTTCTCTTACTCTATCGATCGCTTCTGGACGTACAAGTTAAACATATTTGGAGTCAGAGAACATCCCTTTCTTACTCCTTTCTCAATGTTCGTCTCCTCTTGATGGTTTCCACATCGAACTATGCCTGTCTCGTGTGTGTAAAGATTCTGGATCAATCTTCGTTCTTTGTAGGGCACTCCTGTTTTGTGTAGAATACTGAACAGCTTGTTCCACTTAACATTATCGAAGGCCTTTTCTAAGTCATCAAAAGCTATAAACATCGGTTTGCCTTTCCTCAGTCATTTTCCTATTACCTGTCTTAATGACTAAATTGCCTCCCTTGTTCCCATATTTTTCCTAAAACCAAACTAATCTCTTGTCAAAGGGCTCTTAATGTTACTTTCTATTCTTCGAAGGATGATTCGGGTAACTATTTTTGATGGATGAGACACCAGGCTTAATGTTCTGTAGTCTTTGCATGATTGAGCATTCAGTCTTTTAGGTATTGGCACTATGATACACTTAGAAACGTCTTCTGGCAATTTTCCTGTCTCATAGATTTTGCAGACCAATTCATACAGTTCTGTTTTTAGCGTCTCTCCTCCCATCTTAAGCAACTCTGCTGGAATATTATTAATACCAGGTGTGCCTTATTTCCTTTAAACTCATCTAATGTTTTCTCAAACTCTTCCATCATGATAGGTTCGCACACTCTTCATGTCCTATTTCATCCTCTTCTCTATTTCATATCCTTGATGGTCATTCTCTGAATATAGGGATTGTAAGTAATCTTTCCAACGTCTGGCTACTTTGTCCTGATCTCTCCATCTCTGCCTTCAATGCTTATTTTCTTGGTTTTCCTTCCTCCAAAGAATGTTGTATCATCCCATATGCTTTGTCTAACTGTCCTGTTTTCATGTGCTTATCTATGTGTGCACAATTTTCTTCCAGTTATTTCTCTTTATCATGTTTTGCTTTTCTGTTGATTTTATTCCTCAGGCTCTTATATTTTGCTTTCCCTTCTTCATTAGATGAGTTCTTACACGTTCGCCTTTCTTCTATTATTTCAACTGCCTCTTTGCTTATCCACTCCTTCATATTTTCTGTCTTTGCCTTTCCCAGAACCGTCTCTGCTGTCTTCAGGATACTCTCCTTTATTCCACTCCACTTTAATTCTACATTCATGACTTTTTCAGTTCTAATATTCTGTATAGCCCTGTCCGTTTCTACTGCATATTGGTTTTGTACCATCTCATCTTTCAATTTTGATAACTGCCAGTGTTTGGCTTCTCGTTTCTTCGTTTCTTTAACTTGTTAAACTTAAGGTCACAGTGCATCATGACTAGATTGTGGTCACTGTCAACATCTGCCGCAGGGTAGCTTTTGCTATCCTTCACCTGGTTTCTGAATCTCTGTCATACAAGGATGTAATCTATTTGAGCTCTGCGAATTTCTCCAGGAGCTTTCCATATATAGCGTCTTCTAACATGATGTTGAAACAGTATATTTGTAATAACTAATTTATTCGTGGCACAAAATTCTATTAGCCTATCACCTCTGGCATTCCTTTCCCCAAGTCCATATCTTCCAACAGTACCGTCTTCGTTCCCTTCCCCCACAGTTGCATTTCAGTCCACAGAGGATAATGATATTTTCCTCGCTTTTCACTTTTTCAATGATGTTATTGAGTTCGTCATACATGGTCTCTATCTCTTCTTCATCATCATTTCTTGTTGACATGTACACCTGGATGATCACAGTTGTTGTTGGTCTTGTGTAGATACTAACTAGTATGATTCTTTTACTGCAGTGTGCATACCCTTTTACCTTACATCCTAGAGATTTGTGGAGGATTATGCCTACTCCTCCATTCCCTGGTCTTCTGTCTGCTGTTCCTGAGTGTATTATACGATAATCTCTACTCCAGAAATCTCCACTCGTGGGCCACCTCATCTCCAGTATACCGTACCTTTAGGGTAATTTTCAGTATCTTCTTTTCTATCTTTAAATTTTCTAGCTTTCTGCTTTGTAGCAAGGTCTTAACATTCCAGGTCTTTACATTCCTCATTTCAGTATTGTGTTTAACTGGACTAACTTCTCGTGTAGTCTTACCTCCGGAATATTGTACAAGAGAAGCATCCATCATAGAGCTGCTGATACTAGGGATATCTTAAACAGATCTTTAGTGCAGTGGTTTCCCCTTGTCTTCTGCATTCTATGCTGTTGACTTATACCCGTTCCTCTGCCTTTAGAAGTGATTTCTCACCCCTAGGACAATAGGGTGCCCTGTCCTCTATCCGCTCATCTGGCCTCCAAGAAGGCCATTGGCACTTGATAGAGGGGATCACCTAATATAACGTGTCACATACGTTATATTTCGGGAACCTGGTTAATTGGCTCGGGTCAATTAAACAGGCTGCCATAATCTTAACAAACTCGTAAATCACTGTTAAGTACACAAATGTTAAATAGGGTGCCGTGAATTGAGGGATATTGACAGGGGTTTTGTAGATTTATTCACTCTCCTTTTGGACCATGTCATCTCTTTATTACATAAATTTAGCAATGAGTATATAGAAGTTAAAACCTTTGTACCTCTTGTACAAAGAGAATTAGAGTAATTTAGTAATGAGTTAGCATAGTTTTTCTTTTATTAATGCCCTCGGATCCGAGTACTTCGTTTCAGCATATGATATTACATTTATAATATTTATTCTTGTGTCATCTTAAATATTGCTTTATTTAACCAAAAATTATTTAAATTAACGCATGTTATTGCTAAACATGAAATTACATTTAATATAATTAAATCAGTCTTTCTTGTTTTACTTTACGTTTATTTTTTATCTATTTAGTGTTTATCATACAATATTCTACTTCAAGTTTTTGAACCACGGAAGCCAAAGTTCCGTGTCATCTGTGGGTATCATCCTCGGCGAATCGGCGACTCTCTCGGTTGTCCTGGTGTCGTGTAGTTTTTCTGAAGATCAGGTTTCTGTTGTTGGTGAAGTTCGGTTGTCATTTTAGTCATGGTGAGTCCTGGTTCTCTCTTTAATGATAAGTTGTAGTAATCGCTTGTTGTATTGGATCTTTTGCACAAATGTTTTATTCACTTGGAATCACGTCACTTGTTGATTTAGTTATTGAGTTTCACATTATGATTTTACCACATTTCTAATTACATACACTTTATTGTTTAGATTTCTAGAGATGTCATAGACGCGCAATTCTCATCCACACTCACTCGTTTACTACATATTTACTGTAATTAGACTGTCCGACTATATTCGCGGTTCACATGTTGTTTAAATTTGTATTTAGTGCCGCTACGTCTCAACTGGTGAGTTTATTAACTTTTGAAAATATAATTACTATACCGCATCTCGGCTGTATGCTGTTTACGCCTCGACCGCTCCATTGCAAGTGGTTTATTAGTTAAGGGGTGAGAGTAGTAATCTCGCATCATTTACTATTCAGCATAAAAGTAGTTCCATATTCGATTAATATCTACTCGTTTATTCTCTGACATATTTAACTATATTTAATTATACTATGGTATCTCTTACTTATTATTTTATTATTGTACATCGTTATGTTTTTTATCAAGTAGCAATTTAATACTATTATTAGTCATATTCACGGGTAATTATGCGTGTTGATGCCGGTTTCGGCAGGTTAAAGCCAGGTTAATTATTAAGGGGTGTTATCTCAATTTTATTCTCGAATTCTTTTTGCTTTTAAACTATTTATTTTGGGTATTATTGCGGTGTTACATTATCATATTCTTTAGGGGTTTATGTTTAGTTTTAATGTGACATTTTAAATTATTTTACATTTCTTTTATTTCCTTTTTTATTTTTTAAAATCGTTACTTACTCCTCCGCTTAAAAATGACACCGGGTGAGTATTTTATGGGTTATTAGGTCAGCAATGTACTGGGAGTATGCTTGGGGATTTCTGTGTTAAAATTTAATTTAGTACACGATTTGTTTTCTCTATCTTTCTTGAAATTTATTTATTTCTTGACATTGTTCTCATTCGTGAAATTCCCTTTATCTCGTTTCTTAAAACGCTAACTTAGATTTTAATTCTTAATACTAATTTCCGTAACTCACAATATCGTGGCCCGACTGACATCGTGGCTTACTCTAACTATATCAGTTAGCTTTCTGCACTATCATTACCCTTTTCAGTCGGCGCCGTTGTGACTATGTTACGTTACATATATAACTCTTAATTACCTCTAATATAACCTAAAGCGGATCCCATACTCCACTTTAGATTATTTCTAATCCTAATTTCTTACGCTACTGAGAGAAGCGGAATTTCACGAAGATAATTTTTATTCTCTTTTTAAATGATCAGCTGTAATACTTAAACAAACGGGGGCAAACACTTTACTTTCAACGATCAGCTGTTACGCTGGAATGTGGGTCAAACTAGTTTTCTTCAAACAATGGCACTGTTTATGCGTACAAAGGGGAATTCAACTCGAGGGCGAATATATCTCTATTGTTCCATTTAACAACAGCTGACGGACACCTTATTAACTCGCTTGCACAGGCTTGCTTCAAAGAGGGGTGGCGTGAGCGATGCGTACGCAATGTTACAGCCCGTTACTAAGCTGAGTTTAGTCTTAAATACTGGCGGCTGGGGAATTATTTTCAAGTAGGCTACAACCGGATGTTTACATAATTCACATATACTTTTATTATTAATTTCTTATTATTTACTTTGATTTAAGAAACTTCTTTTTTCATTTGTTTAGGACTCGGTTGTTTACTACGGGAAGCATCATTCCATAAAATTAATTAGTTCACTTGTTTTATTTAGTCAGTAGTTTATATAACTCATCGTGTCAATAGAAACACGAATTACACATTTATGCAGGCTTGTACAGGAAAACTACAGGTCTTAAATTGTCGCAAAATAGACGTGTTAGAGACTGAATACTTTGACACGTACATACATGAATTGGTATAATACAATCTAATCTTTTCACATATAATTATATACGAGTATGTGCGTAATCTCACACAAAATATACACTTATAAATATCGTCAATATTATTCATCTATGCTACTTAGCCTTTTTCTTTTTACATACAATTTCCTAACTGAGTGCATAGATCTACAGAGTAGAGTGTTTTATAAGTGACACTAAGTACACTAACCATTTACACAAAATGAAACCAAAAACAGTGGCGCATTTTAATAATAAAATTATTTACTTGTTTTTTTTTTTTATTCCGATTTAATTTTCAACATGTGTCTGAAATCTTTTGTTACTGGGCAAGGGATCACACACTTTGTAATACAGTAGAGGGAGGTGATGTATTGTCTAACTCGAGGTGGCAGAGTGTAACAAAGGGATAGTTTGTTACAAGCGGTAACAGGTCATTTTCCTGTCTGAGATTGTCGTTAAACAGACAAGTTGGGTAATGAATTTTTAAACAGGTTTTACCCTGGGCTTACAATGTTTAAATAATTATTATATTATATTTAAATATCCTTACCTTATATATTATGGTTATTATATTATATTATATTATTACGCTGCATAATGATTATAAAAACACTCTATCTTAATTCTGATTTTACTTACTTCAATTCTTCCTTTTGCGTATTTTAAATTAACACGGTAGTTAAACTGACAGAGTGAATAATTCTACCACATATTAAATGACAAACGCTGAGTATTTTATTTTGCTATTGTCATTGGCACATTACAACAAAACAAGGAAAAGCATAGCAGCAAAGCAGAGTGGCGCATTTATTGCGTCACGATGCTCGCAACTATTTTAACTTTAGCAGAGTGGCGCATTTATAACGTGTCACATACGTTATATTTCAGGAACCTGGTTAATTGGCTTGGGTCAATTAAACAGGCTGCCATAATCTTAACAAACTCGTAAATCACTGTTAAGTACACAAATGTTAAATAGGGTCCCGTGAATTGAGGGATATTGACAGGGGTTTTGTAGATTTATTCACTCTCCTTTTGGACCATGTCATCTCTTTATTACATAAATTTAGCAATGAGTATATAGAAGTTAAAACCTTTGTACCTCTTGTACGAAGAGAATTAGAGTAATTTAGTAATGAGTTAGCATAGTTTTTCTTTTATTAATGCCCTCGGATCCGAGTACTTCGTTTCAGCATATGATATTACATTTATAATATTTATTCTTGTGTCATCTTAAATATTGCTTTATTTAACCAAAAATTATTTTAATTAACGCATGTTATTGCTAAACATGAAATTACATTTAATATAATTAAATCAGTCTTTCTTGTTTTACTTTACGTTTATTTTTTATCTATTTAGTGTTTATCATACAATATTCTACTTCAAGTTTTTGAACCACGGAAGCCAAAGTTCCGTGTCATCTGTGGGTATCATCCTCGGCGAATCGGCGACTCTCTCGGTTGTCCTGGTGTCGTGTAGTTTTTCTGAAGATCGGGTTTCTGTTGTTGGTGAAGTTCGGTTGTCATTTTAGTCATGGTGAGTCCTGGTTCTCTCTTTAATGATAAGTTGTAGTAATCGCTTGTTGTATTGGATCTTTTGCACAAATGTTTTATTCACTTGGAATCACGTCACTTGTTGATTTAGTTATTGAGTTTCACATTATGATTTTACCACATTTCTAATTACATACACTTTATTGTTTAGATTTCTAGAGATGTCATAGACGCGCAATTCTCATCCACACTCACTCGTTTACTACATATTTACTGTAATTAGACTGTCCGACTATATTCGCGGTTCACATGTTGTTTAAATTTGTATTTAGTGCCGCTACGTCTCAACTGGTGAGTTTATTAACTTTTGAAAATATAATTACTATACCGCATCTCGGCTGTATGCTGTTTACGCCTCGACCGCTCCATTGCAAGTGGTTTATTAGTTAAGGGGTGAGAGTAGTAATCTCGCATCATTTACTATTCAGCATAAAAGTAGTTCCATATTCGATTAATATCTACTCGTTTATTCTCTGACATATTTAACTATATTTAATTATACTACGGTATCTCTTACTTATTATTTTATTATTGTACATCGTTATGTTTTTTATCAAGTAGCAATTTAATACTATTATTAGTCATATTCACGGGTAATTATGCGTGTTGATGCCGGTTTCGGCAGGTTAAAGCCAGGTTAATTATTAAGGGGTGTTATCTCAATTTTATTCTCGAATTCTTTTTGCTTTTAAACTATTTATTTTGGGTATTATTGCGGTGTTACATTATCATATTCTTTAGGGGTTTATGTTTAGTTTTAATGTGACATTTTAAATTATTTTACATTTCTTTTATTTCCTTTTTTATTTTTTAAAATCGTTACATACTCCTCCGCTTAAAAATGACACCGGGTGAGTATTTTATGGGTTATTAGGTCAGCAATGTACTGGGAGTATGCTTGGGGATTTCTGTGTTAAAATTTAATTTAGTACACGATTTGTTTTCTCTATCTTTCTTGAAATTTATTTATTTCTTGACATTGTTCTCATTCGTGAAATTCCCTTTATCTCGTTTCTTAAAACGCTAACTTAGATTTTAATTCTTAATACTAATTTCCGTAACTCACAATATCGTGGCCCGACTGACATCGTGGCTTACTCTAACTATATCAGTTAGCTTTCTGCACTATCATTACCCTTTTCAGTCGGCGCCGTTGTGACTATGTTACGTTACATATATAACTCTTAATTACCTCTAATATAACCTAAAGCGGATCCCATACTCCACTTTAGATTATTTCTAATCCTAATTTCTTACGCTACTGAGAGAAGCGGAATTTCACGAAGATAATTTTTATTCTCTTTTTAAATGATCAGCTGTAATACTTAAACAAACGGGGGCAAACACTTTACTTTCAACGATCAGCTGTTACGCTGGAATGTGGGTCAAACTAGTTTTCTTCAAACAATGGCACTGTTTATGCGTACAAAGGGGAATTCAACTCGAGGGCGAATATATCTCTATTGTTCCATTTAACAACAGCTGACGGACACCTTATTAACTCGCTTGCACAGGCTTGCTTCAAAGAGGGGTGGCGTGAGCGATGCGTACGCAATGTTACAGCCCGTTACTAAGCTGAGTTTAGTCTTAAATACTGGCGGCTGGGGAATTATTTTCAAGTAGGCTACAACCGGATGTTTACATAATTCACATATACTTTTATTATTAATTTCTTATTATTTACTTTGATTTAAGAAACTTCTTTTTTCATTTGTTTAGGACTCGGTTGTTTACTACGGGAAGCATCATTCCATAAAATTAATTAGTTCACTTGTTTTATTTAGTCAGTAGTTTATATAACTCATCGTGTCAATAGAAACACGAATTACACATTTATGCAGGCTTGTACAGGAAAACTACAGGTCTTAAATTGTCGCAAAATAGACGTGTTAGAGACTGAATACTTTGACACGTACATACATGAATTGGTATAATACAATCTAATCTTTTCACATATAATTATATACGAGTATGTGCGTAATCTCACACAAAATATACATTTATAAATATCGTCAATATTATTCATCTATGCTACTTAGCCTTTTTCTTTTTACATACAATTTCCTAACTGAGTGCATAGATCTACAGAGTAGAGTGTTTTATAAGTGACACTAAGTACACTAACCATTTACACAAAATGAAACCAAAAACAGTGGCGCATTTTAATAATAAAATTATTTACTTGTTTTTTTTTTTTTATTCCGATTTAATTTTCAACATGTGTCTGAAATCTTTTGTTACTGGGCAAGGGATCACACACTTTGTAATACAGTAGAGGGAGGTGATGTATTGTCTAACTCGAGGTGGCAGAGTGTAACAAAGGGATAGTTTGTTACAAGCGGTAACAGGTCATTTTCCTGTCTGAGATTGTCGTTAAACAGACAAGTTGGGTAATGAATTTTTAAACAGGTTTTACCCTGGGCTTACAATGTTTAAATAATTATTATATTATATTTAAATATCCTTACCTTATATATTATGGTTATTATATTATATTATATTATTACGCTGCATAATGATTATAAAAACACTCTATCTTAATTCTGATTTTACTTACTTCAATTCTTCCTTTTGCGTATTTTAAATTAACACGGTAGTTAAACTGACAGAGTGAATAATTCTACCACATATTAAATGACAAACGCTGAGTATTTTATTTTGCTATTGTCATTGGCACATTACAACAAAACAAGGAAAAGCATAGCAGCATAGCAGAGTGGCGCATTTATTGCGTCACGATGCTCGCAACTATTTTAACTTTAGCAGAGTGGCGCATTTATAACGTGTCACATACGTTATATTTCAGGAACCTGGTTAATTGGCTTGGGTCAATTAAACAGGCTGCCATAATCTTAACAAACTCGTAAATCACTGTTAAGTACACAAATGTTAAATAGGGTCCCGTGAATTGAGGGATATTGACAGGGGTTTTGTAGATTTATTCACTCTCCTTTTGGACCATGTCATCTCTTTATTACATAAATTTAGCAATGAGTATATAGAAGTTAAAACCTTTGTACCTCTTGTACAAAGAGAATTAGAGTAATTTAGTAATGAGTTAGCATAGTTTTTCTTTTATTAATGCCCTCGGATCCGAGTACTTCGTTTCAGCATATGATATTACATTTATAATATTTATTCTTGTGTCATCTTAAATATTGCTTTATTTAACCAAAAATTATTTAAATTAACGCATGTTATTGCTAAACATGAAATTACATTTAATATAATTAAATCAGTCTTTCTTGTTTTACTTTACGTTCATTTTTTATCTATTTAGTGTTTGTCATACAATATTCTACTTCAAGTTTTTGAACCACGGAACCCAAAGTTCTGTGTCATCTGTGGGTATCATCCTCGGCAAATCGGCGACTCTCTCGGTTGTCCTGGTGTCGTGTAGTTTTTCTGAAGATCAGGTTTCTGTTGTTGGTGAAGTTCGGTTGTCATTTTAGTCATGGTGAGTCCTGGTTCTCTCTTTAATGATAAGTTGTAGTAATCGCTTGTTGTATTGGATCTTTTGCACAAATGTTTTATTCGCTTGGAATCACGTCACTTGTTGATTTAGTTATTGAGTTTCACATTATGATTTTACCACATTTCTAATTACATACACTTTATTGTTTAGATTTCTAGAGATGTCATAGACGCGCAATTCTCATCCACACTCACTCGTTTACTACATATTTACTGTAATTAGACTGTCCGACTATATTCGCGGTTCACATGTTGTTTAAATTTGTATTTAGTGCTGCTACGTCTCAACTGGTGAGTTTATTAACTTTTGAAAATATAATTACTATACCGCATCTCGGCTGTATGCTGTTTACGCCTTGACCGCTCCATTGCAAGTGGTTTATTAGTTAAGGGGTGAGAGTAGTAATCTCGCATCATTTACTATTCAGCATAAAAGTAGTTCCATATTCGATTAATATCTACTCGTTTATTCTCTGACATATTTAACTATATTTAATTATACTACGGTATCTCTTACTTATTATTTTATTATTGTACATCGTTATGTTTTTTATCAAGTAGCAATTTAATATTATTATTAGTCATATTCACGGGTAATTATGCGTGTTGATGCCGGTTTCGGCAGGTTAAAGCCGGGTTAATTATTAAGGGGTGTTATCTCAATTTTATTCTTGAATTCTTTTTGGTTTTAAACTATTTATTTTGGGTATTATTGCGGTGTTACATTATCATATTCTTTAGGGGTTTGTGTTTAGTTTTAATGTGAGATTTTAAATTATTTTACATTTCTTTTATTTCCTTTTTTATTTTTTAAAATCGTCACACTAGTCCTGGGTGATATTCAGTCCCTGTGTTCATTAGCCACTTGATATACAAACATTGCCCCCTCTCTACCACGGGATGGTGACCATCAGGATTTTTCCTTTGTCAGGTCTAGGCCATAGTGGCATTTCCTAGACCCTCCAGTACTTTTAAAGAGGAATTACACTTAGAAAATACTAATCAATCCTTTTTTTTTCTTGAATTTGCCTTAACAAAAATCTTGTATAGTTTCTTCTAAATTGACCAATTCAAGTGTCTCACTTTCAATATTCAAGCTTGCTAACAAAGATAATCTCTCATCTCGCATAGTTGAACTCAACATATCTTCAATCCATTTTAATACAGAAAATGATCTTTCAAATTCGCAGTTAACTATTGGAATTGTCAAAAGCAGATGATAAGCATTGTATATATATGGAAATACATCAATCATTTTATAGTCAATAATCCAGTATAATACTCTGAGCGGACAAACCGTAGTATCAAGGATCTATCATCATCATTTGAACATAAAAATCATAACAGTGAACCCGTCGAAAAGTGCGCACACATCTTTTAAAGATTTTGGATTGAGGACATTTGTTATTTTACACATTTATTATCTTCAAAAAGATTTATGATTTAGGACTGGATGGTGCCCCCTTTGACAGCTGAGGGCCTGGTGCCCATTTCTGCAGCATACACTAGCGTTATGGATAATCCGCCACTGTCTGTCTTCTGTAAATCCTGTAATGCCTAGAGTTTCTGCCAGTTTACTCGCAATGTTGCAGTAGTTGAGCTACAAAGGAAAATGCTTTGCCCCAAGTAGATCCAGTTCTTAACATATGTCATCTTCTTCTTTCAGTGCTGTCTCCTCTGAGAAGGTTGGCGACCATCACGCCAATCCAGATTTTAGAGGCAGCTGTTCTAAATAAATCCACTGATGTATACAGGAACCATTCTCTTAGATTACACAACCAGAAAATATGCCTTCTGCCCCCAACATCTTCTGTCTTGTATTATTAACTGTAGAAGTTGATGGTTTTGTCCTATCGTTACATGCCGTAGATACTGGAGTTTCTATACTTTTATAACATTCATTACATCCATTTTTACCTTCATGTTCCATAAGGAAATGGAAGTATGGTGATCGTAAAAAAATTGTGTTCGAGATGAGGGCTGATTCTGATTGTATTACCCTCAAAACATGAAAAAAAGTCATTTTCCAAAAAGTGTCTATGTGTACAATTTTTTCTATGGCAAATGGTAACTGCCGAAAATTAAAACAGAATCAAATAATGTTTTGCATATGTGTCTGAATTGTAGAGGACTCAAGGCCTATTGATTTTGGTGAAGATCGGTTAAGGGGAAGGGGTAGTTTACCTGCAACATTTTATGTTTTAACAAGAGTAAAGTACTTAATTTTGATAAATGAAGTATCCTGAAAAGAAGGTCATAATAATCCACTGAAGAAAGGTAGATGAAATATCTATAATGAAAAGGGTAGTTGAAGGGGGAGGGGATAATTTTTTATATGTGTACTACGTTATCGGCAACGACGAAGTAGTTTGTTGTTAAAATTCCTTTCCGGGCTGTTTGGCCACGGTCCAATGTTTTCTGCAAAATCAGATGTTTTGGCAGTGCTACTGACTGCCATCATAAGTGAAAATCGAGTGCGCTAACGTGAGGTGGTATATCTTAGTGGCCACAGTACTGTGGTTAAGGTTGAAGAAAGAAGTAGTTTCTATAGAAATATTTCACTCCAAAAATTATTTTAAATATAATTCTTAAAACATGGAAGTTGTGTATGGTTCTCCATACCAATATTCTTCCTTGTCATTTGTGACCCTATCCTTCCACATTTCAAATGCCTCTAGTTTCTTCTCAGCAGTTTTCTGTAAAGTACAGGCTTCGAAACCATAAAAAAG
The DNA here is from genome assembly GCA_034769895.1 of Magicicada septendecula. Lineage (NCBI taxonomy): Eukaryota > Metazoa > Arthropoda > Insecta > Hemiptera > Cicadidae > Magicicada > Magicicada septendecula. The sequence goes on from CM068367.1 coordinate 4,210,698, forward strand.
TGTTGAGAATATGTGACACCTCAAGACAATCTGATTCTTATATTCAGACTAAGGTCTCGGCCCTTTCCTCATTTGACTGAAGATACTCCTCGCCTGATCTATTCTTGATTTTGTCGCTTCCATATAGTCAGTCTTTCATTAACAAAGTACCCACAGGCACTTATATTTTCTACTCTTTTTATTTGCTCACCCTTAATGACTACATTGCCTTGCTGCTGTGTCTTGGATATAATCATAAACTTTGTTTTACCAACGTTTAGTGTCAGTCCACTATTTTCACTGCCCATTACAATACTATTAATTAATCACCGTAGATCCTCAAGCCACTCAGCTATCAGCACTGTATCATCCTCTCATACCTCAGGTTACTTATCAATTTCCCATTGATATTGATACGTGCTGTCTCCTCAGTTAGAGCAGTCTGGATTATATTTTCCAAGCATACATATGTATATTAAACAGCATCGGACATAACATACGTCTGTGTCTAATACCATATGCTGGATCTCAGCTTTGTCTGAGGGTTCATTTCCTCCCTTTATGTCTGTCATTTGTATTTAGTGTTGCTGATATTTATATTGAGCCCCATTCCAGCAGATTTTTTATTCAACTGCTCGTATACCTCAACAAGCTTTTGCCTCCATGTGGCTATTATCACAACATCATCAGCATAAGCGCATATTTGGCTTGTCTAATTTAGTATTGAATCATGAGGACATTTAAGATTCATAAAGGCTCAACGAATACAATGGCTAGGTGACCTTGGGCGGATGGATGACCAGCGTATGCGAAAGAAAATCTTGAGGGGGCAACTCCATAAAAGCAGAAATAGGGGCTGAACTAGGATAAGATGGTTTTGGACGATGTGCTAGAAGATCTCAGAAGAATGTATGTGAGGAGTTTACACTGAGAAGAAGAAGAAGAAGAAGAAGAAGAAGAAGAAGAAGAGGAAGAAGAATTTATAAATAAAGCCTCCGTATTAGATACACAAGTATGTTTGTACAATACATTGGCTCACCTGAAGAAGATCTGTATACTGGATATTAGTTAATCTAGTCTAACTACATACACATTTATTTCATATTAGTACCAGTTGAGATTTTGAAATATAATAATAATAATGGCTCCCATGTATACCACCGAAGCAGCTTAGGAGTCAGGCAGGGTAGGCTGCCTTGTGCGAGCCATACGGCATACAAAGAAGGCAGTATGGCCAGCACTATGCTTCAGCCTCCCATTATTATCCCTATGATGTTATCTCAGGTACTCATTTTCAAGAGGCTGAGTCGACCTGGGGGCTGAAAAACGCACCTTGATCTTATGGAGCAGGCCCGGGAATCAAACCTGGGACCTCTAGGCTAGTAGCCAGGTGCCATACCCACTGGTCTGCTGAGCCGCCATTTTGAAATATCAATTGCATTTAATTACTGAATAAATTTGTTCAGTACTACGGTACGGGTGAAGTTGTCCTGCATACAACACAACGTCTTGGTGTTGGGACAGAGGTGGGAAAAGTGTAAGTGTTAAGTGCAAGTGTGTATATAGTTTGTAGACAACCCACTTTTGCTTTTCTCTGTAAACCAGGAAAACACCTGTTATAAATACACGCTTGACTGACCTGTTGTCATGGGGGTAAAATCTATATATGATTTCTGCAGTGGCATTTCCTTGTGTGTGGGTGTAATTGTCGTTATTTAACGACACGTAAAGCTTTCCTTTATCTTATAATTATCCATCACTTTATATATATATATATATATATATATATATTAAGCAAATTGAATAACTTCATAACATTATATAATTACTGCAAGAAACTTCGAGTTACGTATATAGAAAATGATGGATGAAAACACCATACAAGGTGATGTAACTCAATCCTATAACCAATTTATTGAACGTAAAAAACAATTAATTAATTGTTTTGGAAACATATATTTTAACAAAAAATGCCTACAGCCTAATATTTTTCCAAAATACACAAAAATAATATAGTAAAAAACAACAATAACAATAAATTAAACAAATATATTACTGAAGCCCAATATACATGGATTAAAGACGAAATGTCAAATAATTACAGAAAAATTGACTACATTAATAAACAATTAATAAATTACATCTTCTTTTAGCCAACACACTTGATTATCATACATGAAATAATAAATATATTAATATGCTTAAAATACTAAATAAACACAAAACAAATAAATTTAACACAATCAATAAAAACTTAAAAATCTACTAATAAATAGTAAACCTAAAGAAGATAACCAACATTTACACACATTAAATAATAACCACTTTTTACCCTAAATTCGTAAATTTATCTAATATTAAATTCACTTAAAACGAAATAGCTACCTTAGAAACATCAAACAAAACTAATCTTAAAAATGCAAACATGTAATAGAAAATATCATAGTCAAAACTGAAAATGCAATTAATGATATAGAACAAGAAAAACAAGTTAATATAAGAACAGAAGCCTCAATGGAAATAATAAAATTTATCAAAAAATATAATAACCAAAATCGTCATATTAAAAATAAAAATAAACAAAATAACACCATTAATACCATAAAACACATACTAACGACTAATAACCTCACTTTACCCAAAGCTGATAAAAGTAATAGTACAATAATAATTTCTCAAAAAGATTTAGACGATAAAACAGAAGAATTTATGGTTAATAATAATTGCATAACATTAAATAAAGATCCCACAAATAACAATTATAGTAAAAAATAGTACCCAAATCATAAATCCTAAAGACTCCTTTAAATATAAAATGGATAATCCTTGTCCACCAAAATTAAATTCTTTAATAAAATTACACAAAATCAGACCTTTAATAAACGCTAGAACCATACCAAATTATAAAATATCAAAATTACTAACACAAATCTTAAAACATAAAATTGAACTAAATACAATATAAAAAATAGTATTGAACTCACGGAACAACTAAAAAACGTAGAAGTAAACAGAAATACAAAATTATATTCATTCGACATATCAAACGTGTATACAAACATTCCCATTGAAGAAACTATAAATATTGTAATAAATAAACTGAAAACAAATAACGAAAGTGACATACATTAAACAGTTAGCTAATACTTTAAAAATAATTTTAAATAAAAATTATTTTCAATGCAACAACAAACTGTACTATCAAACAGATAGCCTTGCTATGGGAGCACCAACTTCCTCTATCATATCAGAAATCTTCCTACAAAAACTCGATGAATAAATAATAAATATAATTAAATTAAACAACCCATTAGGATGTTACTTTAGATACGTTGACGATACTCTGTGCATTTCCCAAAACAATGGTATAAACATAAATAAAATATTCAACTCAATAAATAATTTACATTCCAAAATAAAATTCACAGTAGAAGAAGAATCTAATAATAAATTTAATTATTTAGACTTACAATAAAGAAAAATGAAACAAATGTTGAATACTCAATATACAGGAAAGCTTCTCAAACTGATTTAGTAATACCAAATAATTCTAACCATCCTCCCCATCATAAAATGGCAGTATTTAATTCCATGATTTACTGAATGCTTAGGATCCCATTAAATAACAAAGCAAGAAATATTATCCAACAAATAGCAATTAAAAATGGATACAAAATAAAAACTATTAATAAATTAGAAAATAGAATTAAAGATAAAATCACTAATAAAATTCCCAAGAACACTACATTTAAAAATTCACCTACTATAGGGTGACCAGATTTTTTATGACGTAAAACAGGACATTTCTGAAATATGGAAATAAAAAAACAGGACAAAACAGGACACGAGTTATGACTGCACTGCTTCACTAAGACAAATAAAAACTACTTTTTACACATAAAAAGACATATATTTTAATAACCAACTTAAAAACATACTTATCATGGCACTGGATCATATTATAATTGATCAAGTTTTTTCAAGAATTATAAAATTATAATTATTCAAATATAAATATTCAAATTCTTAACAACTATAAAATTACATGGATGTGATTCGTAGATATCAACAACTTGCTGAACATGAACTTGTGGCTTCTGAATCAGGAACATCACTATTAACTTTGTACTTATCACAAGACCTGATATCTCGCAAGAGCTTTGAATTACTTAATAGCAGGTTGTAGAATTCCTTACAACTAAGGTCTTGAAAATGAGTTTTTAAAATTACAATTGCTTGAATAGTTTTGGTAGTAAAACGGTTTCTTTCATCAATCCAAAGGGAGTTCACAATTGAAAAGACTCTTTCCACAACAGCATTTGTGCCTGGTACAGCCAGAGCAAAACTCACAACCACCTCTATGTTTTTACATGGAATGCCTATACTTTTAAGTATGTGGAAGACATCACACCATTTCTCATCAACCTCCACATTAACTTTTTCCCATTCCTCAAATTTTCTGGATAAAACTTTGTTCACATGTCCTATCTCATCAAATAATTCATCTTCATGTACCTGAATTGTTGAACATGAATCTACTGTCTTAAGAATTTTCAGACTTTTTAAAACCTCATCCCAAGATACAGAATTTTTCAATGTTATCCAATGAAATGATTTCAGAGGCTGATATGGAGAGACCCACTTGTTTAAATAACTTAAAAAAGTGTCATAAAATAAATTGGTAATTGTTTCATATTTCGATTGGGTGAAAAGACCTTCATTTTCTAAGTTAATTAAAATTGAAGAAACAACTGAAGTTTGAAACTTACTACATTTCCTGTTATTGACTTTTTCTGTAAGCAATTCTAATTCTTCAGCTACTTCAGTGGCTGAAATGTTGGTTCTTTCTAACTTTTGGATTGAATTTGAAAACATTTTCAGTTGGCTTTGTATGAAATGAAGCCAAAGAAGTGACTGTGGGTTCTCAAAAAATTGTTTTAGCAATGTAGGACACCTATCCTGAGACATGAAATAAGACTTTAGAGGTTCATAAATATAAATAACCCTTGTAACTCCTGGCAACAATTACAACCATCTAGTTTTAACACTACCCAGAACCTGCTTATATTCAGTAGCAACAAAATCACAAAATAATTTCAATTCCTCCACACGCACGGTATAAATGTGAAAATATTGAAATATTTTATTCACTACTGTTTCTATGTCGATAGGAAGAATGTCTGCACTTGTTTGTACACCATTGTGTACCACATGAGCTGCACAACCAATGCCTTGAATATTCATTTTGAGCACACTGTTCAATTTAGAAAAAACATTGTTTGTTCCGGCCCTCTTGTACCCACCAAAGTTAGTGTTACAGTTATCTGCACAAAACGCGATGATCTTGTCAACTAAATGGTGTTTCTTTAAGATGTCCAGAACATGATTAGCTAATAATTCTGCTGTTTCACCACCAACGTTCTGAAAACAGATTACTTTGCACTGAACACCTTTGGTAGGAATGAAATACCTAACTAGAATCGGCACTAATTTTAAGCTTTTGTGATTTGATGCATCAACCATCACAGACACATACTTAGCATCTTCAAGTTCTGATTGCACTTCATGCATTGCATACGGCGAAAAAACGTTCACTAAAATCAACTCGCACTTTGTCCTGGAACACGTGAATTTCTTCTCAAATAGTTCTCTGATGATAAGAGATGTGCAGTCCATTGAACGGAAAGAATGGTTGTGTTTTGCAGTATGAAATGCAAACAGCCCTTCTTCAGCAGCGATACGTTTATCTTCCTCAGTTTGTAGTCCATTCCCACTTACAAAGGAAGTTATACTACTGGAAGTTCTCGCGGAAACTGCCAACATGTGTTTCTTTTTCTTAATGTGCTGTGTAATATCGGCACGTCCTCCATGTTCAATGGAAAAAACTGAACGACATAAAGTACATTCTACCTTTGTAGATGTGGTGTCGTCCTTCAAGAAAGGAAACTCTTCTTTCAGGGTTTTGGAGAAAGTACACTTTCTTTTCCCCATATTAATATGCACGTGTATCTCGAACCAAGCGGACAACAGACAATGGAGCAAGCTCGCCACGCCAAGCGTTAAAACTAACCAAACAAAAAAAGTTTACCTTGATTGCCTCACTCTCCCTTGATGCACTCTGGCGGAAACCAGAGATCATCATTTCTTTTTGCGATTGCGTTCCCTTAACCATTCGAGACCCATCTTGACCTCAGTAAGAAAGTTTAAACGAACGAGACCAAAATGACACAAAAACAAATAAAAACTCAAAACGAAGCGAAGATAAAAGATTAGGTTATCCGTTGACATCCCGTTAATAATTTGCTGGGACAACGGGACACATAATGAAAAAAAGGGACAATTCCGTTAAAAACGGGACGTCTGGTCACCCTAACCTACTAACAATAATATAAAGTATACAACCTTCACTTATTACAGAAATATAACTCAAAAACTAAATAAAATATTTATAGATACTAATTTAAAAACATCTTATAATACAGATAATATAATTTTTAATAAAATAAAACCTAAAACTAAATCCAATATTCACAATAAAAATGGAATATATAAAATAGAGTGTCCAGATTGCAGTAAATTTTATGTGGGCCAGACAAAGAAAAAAATACTAGATAGATTCCATCAACACCGCAATGCATATTTAAAACCAAATATTTATAAATCTAATTTAGCCACACATTGTCTAAATAATAACCATCAATTTCCAAACATTGAAAATATAAAATTAATTAAAATATCGGTATGGAGAACCATACATGACTTCCATATTCTAAGATTTATATTTAAAATCATTTTCGAAATGAAATATTACCTAAATATTCCCTAAAGACGAAAAGTCTGTCTATGAATCGTTCCTCTGTAAACACGTGCAGTTACACTGCCCAGCGATCCACAGGAAGGAAATCGCTATCCACGCTGGACACTTTTTCGGCTTGCATGCGTTATGTTGGTATGGGTTCGGCACTTTCCATTTAAAAACCGTGCAAATGTAAGAAAATAAACATGAATGAGGCCAAAAATAACGCGAACTGTGTGTGTGTGTGTGTGTGTGTCTTCCCTGCCTTTTCATTGCGGTAGTCATAATAATAAAATGGAAACGTAAACAGTACATAACTGAGACGTAAAAAATACATAAATGAAAAAACTATAATTTTATTGCCTGGCAACAAAATTATTTTATTTTAACAATTACCATTGTTTGAAAAAGTTTAAATAAATTTTCAAATACTTTACTCTTGTTAAAACGTAAAAGGTTGCAGGGAAACTACCCCTTCCCCTTAACCGATCTTCACCAAAATCAAAATTCCTAGAGTCCTCTACAATTCACTGACGTATGCAAAAAATTATTTGATTCTGTTTGAACTTGCGGCTGTTATCGTTTGCCATAGAAAATACGCTTGATAAAAAAACGTTGCAGGTAAACTACCCCTTCCCCTCAACCGATCTTCACCAAAAACAATAGGTCTTGAGAACTCTACAAATCAGGGCTGTATGCAGAAAATTATTTGATTCTGTTTGAACTTGCGGCTGTTATCGTTTGCCATAGAAAATACCCTTGTTAAAAAAACGTTGTAGGTAAACTACCCCTTTCCCTTAACCGATCTTCACCAAAAACAATAGGTCTTGAGAACTCTACAATTTAGGGCTGTATGCAAATAATCTTTTGATTCTGTTTGAATTTGCGGCTGTTATCGTTTGCTTAGGAAATACCCTTGTTAAAACATAAAACGTTACAGGTAAACTACCCCTTTCCCTTAACCGATCTTCACCAAAAACAATAGGTCTTGAGAACTCTACAATTCAGGGCTGTATGCGAAACATTATTTGATTCTGTTTGAATTTGCGGCTGTTATCGTTTGCCATAGAAAAAAAATCTACAGACACAGACAGACAGACACACACACAGACACTTTTCGGAAAACGACTTTTTTTCATGTTTTGAGTGTAGTAGAATCAGAATCTGCAATAATCTCGAACACGATTTTTTTTGCCATCACCATACTTCCATTCCTTAAGGAATATGGAAGTAAAATTGATGAAAAGTTTGTTGAAATTATACGAATCCATGTCGGGTAACAAATAAAATAAAATATCTGAGAAATATTTGACGCTATAACAGAGTAGTACAATATTTAGTGACGTTAAAACCGGGAATTTTTATAATGTTAAAGATATCAGTTTGACCGGACTTATGACAAAATAACGCTACACCCGAGTTGACGTAACTGCCGAGGCCGTAATAACCAAGTTCCACTGTATATATAAAGATATTAACTCAAACATAATTTACATTAAAATGAAAAAATTTGAGAACTCTACAATTTAGGGCTGTATGCAAATAATCGTTTGATTCTGTTTGAATTTGCGGCTGTTATCGTTTGCCATAGGAAATACCCTTGTTAAGACATAAAATGGTGCAGGTAAACTACCCCTTTCCCTTAACCGATCTTCACCAAAAACAATAGGTCTTGAGAACTCTACAATTCAGGGCTGTATACGAAACATTATTTAATTCTGTTTGAATTTGCGGCTGTTACCGTTTGCCAAACAAAAAAATTTCCCTTGATAAAAAAAAACCGTTGTAGGTAAACTACCCCTTTCCCTCAACCGATCTTCACCAAAAACAATAGGTCGCGAGTACTCTACAAATCAGGGCTGTATGCAAAAAATTATTTGATTCTGTTTGAATTTGCGGCAGTTATCGTTTGCCATAGAAAAAAAATCTACAGACACACACACACATAGACACACAGACAGACACACACACAGACACTTTTCGGAAAACGACTTTTTTTCATGTTTTGAGTGTAGTAGAATCAGAATCTGCAATAATCTCGAACACGATTTTTTTTGCCATCACCATACTTCCATTCCTTAAGGAATATGGAAGTAAAACACAAAAAGGTTAAAAAAATGAATATTTGGGAAAATCTTAATAAACACAATAACAATAATTTATTAATTAAAGAACAAACCCAAATAAAAACAAAACAAGACGATCTATTTAAAATAATAAATTTACTAAAAAATAAAAATGAATAAAATATAAACAATAAATATTTCAAATATAACCGAGAAAACAGCTGCTAAAGAAAATAAACATTAAAACAATCATTAACTAATCGATCTTAATTGATTATCAGTTATTTTACATTAAAATCGATACAAATTCGATTATTCGTTAATTTTTATATTAACAGAATTATTTCAATTGTTATTAATTTACTTACAAACCTCTGATGATACTGATATTTTTCAGCGAAACGTACATCAGGTGTTAAAAGAAAATACAAAATTTTACTACTTGCAGAAGAAACAAATTAAATAACATCATAACATTATATATATATATTGTTACGATACCAAAAGTAGCCCCAATACTAGAGAAGAAATATAAAATAAAAAGGCATGAAAATAAGAATTAAAACAGGTATTGGCGAGGTCAAATACGACGCAAGAAAGTCATTACGTAATTACGATGCAACGTGAACTGTAATGAAATTTGATACGTTATGGTTACAAATTGATGACTACAACGTGTGAATTAATACACGTACAGATTTGATTATTTACAAATTGACACTCCATCGCGGGGCTTTTACAGGACGATAAGAATTCGATTATTTACAAATTGGCGTTGCGCCACGTTGGGTGCCAATTTGTAACAATTCCTTCGCTATCGTCCTGTGAAAGCCCCGCATTTGTGCGTCAATTTGTAACAACCAGACTCTTTATGGTTTGAACGTCTCGTATAATTGTAGTTAATTTGTAACGATAAATGTGTTATGCTTCGTTAAAGTTCACGTTGCGTCGCAATTACGTATTACCGTCTTGCATCGTACTTGACCTCACCAATACCTGTTTTAATTCTTAATGGTGGTTTTCCCGTTTATAGGCACCAAATTGTTTGTCCAAAACAATTAAAAAGTTGTCATCTAGCGCAACCGTATCTCTCACTGTTGGTCGTTGGAGAAATACAAATCTGTTTACCCGCGAAGTCTTACCAACCTGTATTTCTTGTAGACAGAATTGTTACGGTGCTATGTTAATGAATTAAACACATAAAAATTAATTTGTGAAATAATGAACATGTATTAACATAAGTATTGGTTTATTAATGATCAATTCTGCTGTTAATAATTACGCTAACATGAAAGTATAAAATTATATTATTTTTTTTTTCTTGTTATGCTCCGGCTATAAATAATTTATCACTCAGCGGTTTGGCTATGTTCTCTCGCCTTGGGTCGTCGACTGAAAGCCTATTATGTTTTTACTGCTTTATTCAGTCAAAAAGTTCTTTTGATTACGGCCAAAAAAGGTTTACAAAATGATTTTTGAAAGTACAATCCTTGACATAAAGTTAATTAAATATAATAATCTTCCTTTACAACAGTTTACTTATGGTTTAAAACAATAGTGAGTTCACTTTACAATATAGGTTAAGTTCGAATTGAGTATAAATCGTCTCTTATTTCTTTAAGTGTTATTATTGAGTTTGAACAATCTTTTAATAATAGTTATGGAATATTTTATTAATTATTCAGTGTTTATTAAGTTTGAACCAAGTTTTGATATAGTGCATAAATTCGTTAAGTGTTATGAAAAGTCTTGTGGGTGTAGTTAAGCAATTTAGTATTATACTTTACAATATATTGATGTTTGGTGGATTATTTTCATCAGCTCTGGTGTTCGAGTCGTCCTTCTCTAATTTTGGGTTTTATTTCTTGAAATTCGGATTTAATTTGGTTTAATTTTGTTGCAATGTTCTATGAATCTTGTTTCCTCATTGTTAGTAAGTATTTTCTTTCATCTGTTATGTTTATTTTTTACTTATTTCTGTGCATCGACAATTTTATCATCTGCACTCTTCTGATGCTAAAAAGGGACTCTTATTTTGTTTTTTAATGGTTTTAATATAATACTATTTTGTTGTCATAGCAACCAAACTAATCTCTATTGGTTGAAAGTATTTTGTACTCATTGTTATAAAGTTTGAGTTTTTGTTCAAAATGAATAAATATTTTCTAAGTAAGATATTTTCCTTGTTTTATTACCAATCTGATTATTATTATTATCATTGAATAGCATTTTTGATGTAGTTTATTTAGACAACAAAAATGATTATGTTTTGTTATCTCTGGCCTATTTTAACATTTGGTTATTATCATTCTTTTTACTTAATTTTGTTATTATGTTGTTTTATGCACTTATTTTATAATTATATTGGTTCTTGGTTTGTTATTTTATGTTTTCTTATCTTTTCCTCTCACTGTTTACTGTTATTTATGGATATTTTACAATTTTGGTTCACATAGTTTGAGGCCTACCCTGACCTATTTTTATTATAATGTTTTTATTTTAATTTTACTCTTAATACTAGTTTTTTATCGGTTTGTTTTGGGTAGTTTACATTAATCAGTGATTTACATTCTTTAGTATATGGCTATTACAGCTTCTCTGACATTTTACTGTCTAACTAATTTTATAATTTTAACATAATTTGTTCCTTGTGCTTTTATCATCATTAATACCCCTTATTCTTAATACTAATTCAACAATTATAACATTAGAACAATTCTACTATCACTATCATCTTCTCTGTATCTCCTTATAACATTATTACAATAACTTTAAACATTTAACATTCAAACATTCATTTCTCTTAATCCTTATTTCTAACTAGAAAACAATATTATTTGGACTAATCTTTAATTGAATGATATTAGTTCCTTTTTATCACTAACCTTATTTAATTATTCACTTTAAGTGTTTTTACATATATTTTTGTGGTTGATAATTTTACTTATCCATTATCCATTAATTTTACTTATAATTTTACTTTCTGTAGGTACTCTCACTTCTAGATGAGTTCTTGCTTAAAAGTAACTATGTTTGTCTATCGTTGTGTTACCCTGGCACTTTGTAAGGTTTTCACAGTGGTTATTCTATATTATTTTCTTTCTTTAACTCAATTCACTTTGGTGTACTCACCCATATTATATTGTTAATTGGTACATCACTTCCTAATCCTATTACGCACTCTTGGTTCAGTCTAGTTTAATTAGTATTATATTATTTATTAAAATTTTACATTTGTTCTCTGTATTAGTTGGTGTGTTTTATTGTTTGTTCATCTTTTTTTTTTCATTCAATATTTTCTTAATTGTTAATACAATATATTATTTGGATTTGTACTTTCCCTAATTAACGGTACTTTTAATATTCTTTACTTGGAATTCATGTGTTCATTTCATTATTTCTTTTGTCATTGGGCCAGTCACTTGGGTTGGGTCATTGTCATTGGTCTCGTATTAGTTATAGTCATTTTATTTTTCTTGATTTAAAATTGTTAATTCTTAGTTTCATGCCTTTTTATTTTATATTACTTCTCTGGTATTGGGGCTGCTTTTGGTGTCGTAACAACACACACACACACACACACACACACACATATTACAACGATACTCTTAAACACTTACTTTTGCACATATGCTATTACTCATTTGTGCGCACTTACCCACGTCTCGAAGGTATACTCTTCTTCTGCAGTATTTACCTTGATGTTTCCCAGCTAGGTCGCAGGCTTTGGTAGTTAATTGAGGGTGGATAAGCACATGAATATCATTACAAGTAAAGAGTACAGAGGATTTAGTACTGGTTGTGAAATTAGTACGACTTTGTTAATAAAATTATATTCATTTTGTTTATTAATTAAAAAATGCAAATTGTCATGTTATTAATTAGTGTGTGGGTTAACTAATATTGACCCTTATATTCACTTATACGAATATCGTATAATTATAACGTGGAAAAATCTTAGCTCTTATAGTCTAAGACACATTATACACAAAAATAAGACATATATGATCTGGAATATTTACACGGACATATAATACATAACACATATATTCTTACAATGCGTGATTACCATGTATGAATTGAATATTAATATTGACTTAGTAAGTGTGGTTTTTTATTATGTACCACTTAATTAAAAAATTAAATAATTAAACATTTCTAAAAATTCTAATAGAGACATTCTATTACTTTAATTATCAACACTCCTAATGTCTCAATTAATTAAAAATCTACAATTAAAGTAACTTTCATACTTGATTTTATGTTACAGTTACTTGATTTTAATTATATAATACAAATATAAAAATATAATAAAATATGGTTTCTCTAATTACCATTTATTTATGAGATTCATAAGTTTTATGTTCTTTGTTATAAATATTATTCTCTGAACTTTTATTAATTATTCATTATGCAAAATAAAATTAATAAAGTTTATGTAAATTTGTATATGGAATCTAGAGCCTTCTTTTAATAGACCTCAGGGTTATTTATAAGATTAAATAAATGTCTGACTTCACCTGCATATTTCTGCAACCATTTAACTGTTGTTACCGTCACCTGGACTCTTGAGTTTCGGATCCCCTTCCGGTATCACCTTCTCTGTCTCTGCGTCGTTTGGAATTACTCTCTCCGTCCAATGGATGCTGACTTCTGACGTGGACCTCTGGTCGTAATGATGTACGGCTGGATGTAGCTGCGTGTGGTTGTCCTTGCATCCTCTAGTATTTTGCTCTGGTTCCTCTCCTCTACTTGTCTTTTCCCTTGTGGATGTCTCGAAGTTCTACGTGGACTTCTTGAAGTTCATTGATGACGTTTCGACTCCTCGTAGTTTACAATATTATTGTCTTTTAAATAAATCGTGTATCACTAATTACTTTCACCGACATACTGCCGGTTCCATCGCACTTCAAGTTTACATAATACAGTTTAAAAAATTACTTCAATTTTGTAAAATTCGCGGTTGCGAGATGCGTGGATTTCACGTACTGTCTGTTAATGATCTGAGAAAGCGTGTGTCACTCGCTGGGGTTTTATACTCCTGCCGTCGTTCAATTCCTGTTGAAAACTGTTCGGACAAAGTTGAACAAGTCAGCGCGTCGATTTATTAACTAATTACAACCTACGCGTCTTTGTATGTAGCGCACACTTTTTTATAAATATTATTTGACAAATCGTTAGGTATATTAATAAACTTAACCTATGCAAATTGTGAACATTAAGGTGTGTAAACTATGGAAGTTATGGCAAAATTTCACACGGTAGCTGAACGGTTCCCACGATCAAATACCTCTTAGTATCTAATTGTAGCGCCAGGCGCCAGCTTTTTTTTCTACATATGTCTCTGATTCGTGTGACTTCTGGTTTTCGTTCAGCACTTAAAAAACTGTGTAAGATTTTCCACAATCGTATACATAATTCAACTTGTTCTTCATTTACACACTAACACACACACACACACACACACACAAAATGATACACACGCGGTTGTCTGTCACAATGACATCACCACTTGCCAGTCGGGGCGTGATTCTTCTCCCTTCGCTGCGTTTAAAACCAACAAAGCTTGCAATTCCATATGCATGTTCACTTACAATTATTTCCTTATTTAAAATGAATTAATACGTTTGTTTCTTTTATTTATGTCTTATACCTAACGCTTAATTATTACATTATTTTCATTATTTACATCTTTTACATGACTCATACGTGCGTTCGTATGTTATCATACCTCAGTCAGGGGTTGTTACGGAGACTTACGCTGTGTCCTAGGTAAACGCGGGCAAGATGATGCATGCGGTGCGATGCGATGGACGTTCCCGATCAAACTGCTTGAAGAGAATGGCCTTGTCCAAACTGAACACGTGACACGTGCGATTCGTACGATGTCGCGCCATCGCACCGCATGCATTGTTTGAAAACCAAACTGGTTTGATTTTTATCGCAGTTGTCGTCCGGCAAGCAATAGCATGGAAGTATTAATTTCTGAAGTTCAAAAGGGAAGTGCTTTATGGAATAAAAGAAACCCACATTACAAGAACTGTGCAATTGTGGATAAGGAATGGGAAATTGTAGCTGAAAGTACAGGGTTTTTAAGTAAGTTGTAATTAAGTTTGATTTTAAGGAGAGCCAGATGACCCTATAGGCAAAAAAAAGATTCCGGTCTATTGTTATTTTGTTCATCTTCAAGTTTAGTTTGAAAAGTAGATCATAGCAATTCTGTGCATTATATCATATTGTATTAACATTTTGTATGGATATATAAATATTTTTATATATTTATATTTATAAAATCAATATTTATGAGATAATATTTTTACAATATTTGTTTTTGTAATAATGATCATAATACTTTGGTTGGTGCGGCATTTACTATGATGCCCAGCTACGCTACTTTTCTTTTTGTTTAAATTCTTATATATTATATACAGTAATTAATACTGTTCTTATATAGGCCTAATACTTGAATACTATAATTGATTTTTTTTGAGTTACAAGTTGTGATGTGTGTTTGCAAAGTGACAGTGTTTGCCCAGAATTTTATTATTTTGTTTATCTTCTTTAAAAATCCAGAGACTTTGAATTTATATGGAGAAAGATGGGGTCATCCGACTTCCATGCATTCTTTATTGTTCTAATATTGTAACATGAGTTTGACCAGTGGCAAAGTTACATGGAGGCAATTGAGGCAATGGCTACCCTAAAAAATTATGTAGAATAAAAATTATAAATACGTATGAACTACGTAACGTAAAGATTATACACTGTTACTGTGACTGTTGAATTTATTAAGCCAAAACGTGCTTTACTAAGTGACCACTAGGTGGTGACAGGTGAGATTCGGCATAGCTCGTTTAAAGCGAGTGAGGCAACGTGAAGTTGCCTCAGAGTTTTTTTGTATACATCGTATGTAAGCAATGTGCCGGCACGAAAGGGAAGTGCGGGGAGGGGGGATTGTCCCGCGCTGTACACATAGAGCGTTGAGGCATGTCTCACTTCTGTGGTGCAAACGTTAAGTTAAACCGCGCTGTGTTGTTTATAAGTGTGTGTATTTTATGCGGTTATTAAATGTATGCCTGTTATTCCACTGAACTAACAGACTCAAGATTGTTATTTGAATTATTTGTAACATTAAACATATATATATATATATAAACTAATCAAGTTTAAAAATTTGGAAGTTCAATCAGTTGTATTATTGTGTATGACTAATACAAGGTATATCCAATAGAAACGCGTTTAGAGCTGTAAAGTATTTTTTTATTCAACGATTTTAAAAGAAGTCTCCATTAACATTAAGACATGAGTCCCACTGTTGCACGAATCTGTAGATTCCCTGCTAGTAAAATTCTTGCGGCTGTTTGCGGAACCATTCGCTAACAGCAAACTACCTCACCGTCCGATTTGAACCACCGTCCTTTCAGTGATACATTAAAAAAAAATCTATTTTAAGAATTTGACCTTTTTAAAAGATACAGTAGTTCCAAGAGAGACTGAGGGAAATGTACCAAGACTAGACGTTTCAGAAGACACAGAGGTCCCTGGTAGAAATGAAAATGAGTTGAACGAAGATGAAGAATGGGAAGAAGCTGCCAGTATTAACTCAAATATAAATATTGATACCTTCCATGTAGATCTGAGTAAAACACAGACACTGCCTGGTCCTTGAACTACGAAAATACTACCTACTTCGACCAAGTCAACGCTACCTCATTCAAAGAGGAAGGTAGCTCGCGAAGAGAACATCGAGATAGAATGACAACTACTGGATATTGAAACTAAAAAGCTTCACACTCGTTGAAACACCTGAAGATGAAAATTCTCTGTTTCTGAGGTCATTATTACCGTATTTAAAAAGAATGGATCCTTTCCAGCAGCTACGAGTTAGAAATAAATTCCAAGAAATATTGCTGCAAGAGCTATCACAATCTCCATCAAATAATGTCAATTCTAATATTTCAAATTATTCTGTGTGCTCAACTACTGCTGCATCATCGGTTCACTTAAATTACTCAAACATTTCTTCACCAGTTTCTCCTGCCAACTCACCTTAGGCTACTCTTGTAATCCTCCGTTATTTCCTTCTCAGAATTATGAAAATATTAACCCTTCACCTCATGATGCAAATGTAATGTACACACAGAACAATTGTTAGTAATCTGCACTATGTATTCTTAGATTGTATTCTTAAACAGTTAAATAAAAGCATTATAAATAATATGATTGTTCAATCACTTACCTCAAAGTGAGCAAAAGCCTCTCTTCCACACAAATTGGTCTTTGGTAGTTTGTTGTACAATGATAACAAGCATTACGTATTTTGTCTACAATGTAATCGAAGGTATTTAATGACATTCTGATGTATTAATGGAATATGTTTTCATCCTCTCGTAGCTGATAATACAGATGATGAAATTTGCCATAAATCAACCTGTTCCTATAGATTACGCGAGTATTTTGTCTGTCGCGTCGCCTAACTTTCTTTAATATTTTCAGTTTTAAAAAACTACTTTCCATTAATAAAATGGGGCGCACCGAACTCCACGACATGTTGAACTCAGGAAGATTACAACTAATCGCACGCAGCCACATTGGCCACCACCGGTTTTCCAGCAACTATCTGCGGTGCGTGCGATAACTGCGGTGCTCGCAACGCACGTGCCCGGATTTACCTAGGACACAGCGTTATGCTAAACTTATCATTGCATAAATTCCCCTGCTGGGTAAAATAACCCAGAAATTATTCATTTTTTTGCTCAGAAATTATTCATATTTTTTTTATTAAAATCACACTTAGTGGTTATAAGGGTTCTTAAAATTTTTTCACTCTTTCCCTGGGTGGATTATGTCCCTCCCATGGATTTATAAGTTGACTTTATTTTTCTTTATCCATAGAATTTACGGAATGCTGATGCATGGTACTTTCCAATAATCTTTCTTCTTGTCGGATCGTAGACGATAAAGGTCCTTTCCTTCTTTGTAATAAGTAGGGTCCCTCGTACAGTCTAAATAGTTTCTTTGCTGTATTGTCGATTCGTTTTCCCACCGGATTGCTTCTTAGTAGCACTATCTCTCCTTCATGGAATGTGATGAGTATGTGCGTTCTGTTGAACCTCTCGATCCTCTTCTCTCCAAGTTTTTCCATCCTCTTCTTCGCATTGTTGTATTTGTGAATCATCAATGGAATTTGCAGGTTTTGGTTTGGAGGTTTATCAATGTTTCTCGGCCAGAATCTAGTAGGTTTTTTATTCGTTTCCAGTTCCACCGGTGTATATCCCGTAGCTTCACTGTATGTAGCATTTATGGCTTGTTCGAAAAATGATAAGCACTCTGCCCATCGGTTATGTTGTTCATTACAGTAGATGCATAAATGTTTTCCTAACTCTTTGTTTACCCTTTCAGTAAGGTTTCCTTGTGGGTGTCGTATTGACGTTAACACTAGTTGTATCCCATGCTGCGTTAGCTTTCTGCCCATGCTTTATTTTGGAATTGTTTACCTTGGTCACTCAATATCTTTTTGATTTGACCATACTTCGGTACGTATTTGCATAGTATGACATTCAGTACACTTTTAGTGGTGGGTCTTCGAATAGCGTAGAGTCGAACTGCCTTGGTGAACACATCTATACATACAAGTATGTGTTTTGTACCCCCGTGAATAGCTCTCGGAAACGGACCCAGGAAGTCTACTGGTGCTAATTCTCCCTTTTCCTGTGTCTTGATATTTTGCATATCTATGTAGGTGTGAAGATTCGGATATCGGGCTGTTTGACATTCGTAGCATCCTTTTAAGATTGCTTTTATTCTTCTAAACATATTATTCAAAATGAAGTCTTCCTTCAAAGCTAAATGGCATTTTAAAGCAGACGCATGTGCTAAACTTTGATAACATGGTATAATTAGTGTTTTTAGCATCTCTGGTGATAGGACTATTTTCCAATCATAATTGACGAGTTTGTACAATTTACTATTTTTTATTGTATATCTACTAGATAGTGGTGATAACTTCATGTGACTTATTTGAAGATCTTTGTTTTGTTCATTTGCTATATTGTTTAATAAATATTTAACTTTATCATCTGTTTGATATGTTATGTTTAATATTCTAACATCGTTCCACTTAGCTTCATGAGTTTCTTGTGTCTCTTGTGGTGGATAATGACTTAGGGTGTCGGCAATTCTATTATCCGAGCCTTTACAATATTTTATTGTGAATGAATACTCTTGTATGGCCAGTATCCATCTCATTAGCCGGGCACTTGTTGCTTTACAACTTAATAAAAATGAAAGCGCTTGATGATCCTGTAACCCTCTTTTTATTTGTGTGGGAGTTCAATTTTTTTTTTTTTTTTTTTAAGGTTACTTGTTATTTAAGACTATGCTGAAGGCCTAGAAGGAAGCATAAAGTGTGCTGGGTCCAATGAGACGGGACTTGCAATTAATACTGTCTAGTAACAGCAAGATAACAACCTTTATTATTTCATAATTTTATATTATTATTTCTTGAATATTTATAAGTTATTTATTTCATAATATATTTATAATTCATTTCATAAATCCCTGGAATGTTCATTATTTCAAGATAACAACCCGTATTAGACGATTACACATAATTTAACATACATACATATAAATCACAGATACAATTATGAGTTCAAAAGCCTAGTGAACAGCCTGTATAGTTTTATCAAAAATACATTTTATAATTTTAAAATGCCTGTAAACCGCCTGGATAATTTTATAAAAAAAAAACAAATTTATAAATTCAAAATCCCTGTAAACAGCCTGTATGGTTTTATCAAAAGTACAATTTATAAATTTAAAGAACATAACCTGGATTGGCCATAATAACAAGAAAATACAAGTTATAAATTTAAAATGCCAGTTAAAAGCCTGTATAGTTTTATGAAAAGTACAATTTATAAGGTTAAAGAAAATAATCTGGATTGGCCCGGCCGCTGAAATGTTCCACTCGGCATCCCAAAAAAAGCCATTAACCATTACAACATTTAGAAAACCCCCAAAGCCGGACAGGGTAGTAGAAAGCTGGACCAGAGCCAGACCCGACATAAGGTAACATGTCTGGGAGCTTGCATAGATATGCACAAACAGGTGACTACCCTTGGTTTTAATGAGTGAACTGGTCTAAAGCAGAAAAAGAAAACTCCCAACCCTTCTATGAAATAAGAAAATGATTATGTGCAAAAAACCCGTGATTATAATAGATACCAGACCAGCCGGTCCAGATCTGCATGTTACATACCGCACCTACCTACTTAACTAAAATACCAGTTCCCCACAAACTTCTATAAACCCATACAGTATCAAGGTATAAAGTAAAGCATAAAAATTAATGAGCGCTGGACACATGCTAGCGAGCGGACCTAGAATTGTTCTCGAGACTAAGTACATTATCAAAGCAAGGTTACATGAAAATTATGTCCAGCTGGGCATGCGCCCAATTAAAACAGTTTTATGGTGTAGAAAGTCAATTAAAGTGGAACTTGAACTTTTCTGGATGTTAAACGCACGATACATGTTTCCTATAGAGGCCAAATTTAGGTAAGTACAGGATTAATATCACCTCGTTTTGTCCAGATGCTTCCCAGGTGATCTGTGCCTTGTTGGACAGTCAGACGGTCTTGGTGAGGGGGTGTTTACAGTGGCATGCTTATGGGTCTTTCTCCTCCGGCAGGTGAGAAACGAGAGTCAGTGTTGGCGTGTTCCGTTCAGGACATGATGTAAGATGGAAATTCCACCATGCTAGGATCAGGTCTCCGTCTGTCTTGGGAGCCCTAAGCATGAATAATAATTAATTCGCTGACACCACTTATTCCCGAACATAACACACACATGTACCACTGCCTAAGCTTGTATAGACAAAATCAAACAGGAATCAAACACTTGCCACCCCTGGCCAATTCAACTATGTTTTTTATAAATAGGTCCAACATTTTCTCTCTTTTTTGTTTAAATGAAAAACTCACACACAAGGCCTCAATGCCTCATTATTTGGTATAATTTATAAAGCACCCTCACATGCGTATGCAAAGTTAACATTCCTCGACAGGTTAGAAGCTTATAACGGCCACGTGCTCTCACAATTCCCCAGAATTACATAACTTTACACCACTTTTGACATGGACAATTACTATTTACTAAATACATATGTATAAGGCTGTTTCAGTGGTAAAAAAAAATCAAAATATGTGAGAATGAATATACTTTAGGTCACCCACACACGAGGCATGCTTCAAACATTATCCGTTCACATCTACACCAATAATGTTTAAGTATATACTTTTTTACAAGCAAATGAATAATATTTATATAATATACTTACCGGAGGTCTGTAAGAGTCTACGTACTCATGATAGAATAGAAAAAATTGCAAAATTAACCAACTCAGTCTGCCGGAGAAAAGGCTGTTCACGCTCTTGTAGAAGACTGCCGACTGAAATAACTGCAATCTGTAGACCCGGATTGCCTGCAACAGATGGCGTCTGCCTCCGCAATTTCCCGCTTCGCTAACAGATGGCGCGGGCATGCAGTAACGCAGAAACACGATGCGTGCCGACCTCGTGAAATAATAATTTGCAATTCCCAGTTATTAATAAACTATATTTTTGTACAGTAGCCTAGTTTCTTTGAGAAACTGCGGCACAATCCGTATGTATCTCGAAGTGTGTTCCATACACATAATAACGAAACTGCTTCAAGGCGTATACTATCGCTAACATTTCCTTCTCTGATGTACAGTAGTGTTTTTCTGCTCCTTTGAAGACTCGACTGGCGTATGCGAAGACTCGTAGCTCTCCGTGTCTATCCTCTTGATACAGGACACTCCCTACTGCATAGTCACTGGCATCTGCGTAGATTATAAATCGTCCTTCCCGTTGTGTGTGATGCAGCATAATGTTATATAGAAATAAATTTTTCACTTCACGGAACGCTTCTTCATGATGTAGCTCCCATGTCCATTTGCTTTCTTTTCTAGTGAGTCCTAGAAGTGGTTGGATTTTCTCCGCATATAATGATGAAAAACGACAGTAGTATCCTGTGAGTCCTAGGAATGCTCTTAACCCTTTTATGTTCTTGGGTCTTGGGAACTCCATTATACTCTTTAGCTTGCAAGGGTCTGTTTGTATTCCTTTGTCAGATATTATGTGACCTAAGAATTTTATTGAAGTTTTAATAAATTCACACTTCTCTAACTTCAGTGAGAGGTTAGCGTCTCTGAACTTTTGAAATATAGTGTTCAGATGCTGAAGGTGTTTTTCCAACGTTGTTGAGATTACAAGGATGTCGTCCACAAAGATCATGGTGTATGGTTCCACCTCTGGTCCTAGTGCATTTTCCAAACACTTTACAATTGCTGCGAGACTTGTACTCAATCCAAAGAGCACTACTCAATGTTGGTAGCTTTTGTTCTTGTACAGGAATGCGGTGTATTTGCGATCTTGTTTGCGAATAGGAATTTGCCAAAACGACGAAGTCAAGTCTAACTTGGTTAGATATTTTGCTCCTTGACATTTGTTAAATAATTCTTCAATATTCGGTGCACAATCAAAATCCTTTTCGACGACACTATTTAGATTCCGCATGTCTAAACACGGTCTTATTTCGTCCATCTTCTTTTTGATGGGAATGAGAGGATTGATGAAGCTGCTGTTGGACTGCTCTATTACGCCGTTATCCAACATTCTTCTGATTTCCTCGTCGACTGGTTCCGCATATTTCATGGGATCAGATATGTCCTCCGTACGAACTTAGTAGGATGGGTGACCTGAATCTTGTGTTCATAAGTATTTGTAATTGTAGGCACGTTGCTATATATATATATCTTGATATTCCTGTATCAAGTCTTCTATTAACTCTATTCCTTCATGTTGATTGTCTCTTGTGTATTGATGTCACTTGCAGCGTGTTTTACAGCTGGTCTGGAGATGACGATTGGTTCCTGTTCTTCTTCCAAGTTGTTCTGACTTTCTTCAAATTTAATTACGTAGAGTCCTCCCTCAACTTTGCACGTCACTGAATTGTTTTCTAAATTAATAACTGCTCCTAATTTATTTAATACGTCAATACCTATGATACAATCATAATATGTAAGCTTATCTACTACTAACATAGGAATATCGCATTCAAGTTTATTACTTTTAAAATTAACATATATTTGCTGTGTGGCAATCTGTTTAATCTTTGTCGCCGTTGTTATATAATAATTTCTTATCGGTAACACTGGTGCATGTTTGAAATGGTTCCTGTTCATGTTGATGCAGGTCCGGCTGATTACAGATACCTCACTTCCAGTGTCAACAAGGATTTCCATATTTAAATTATTTATTGTTCCCCCTAACATAGGACAGTAGGTTTTAGATAACATCATTTCCTGTGATGTATCTGTATTGTTTAGGGTGTCACGCAAATCATGTGTGTGCAGGTCATTTACTAAACCTGTACGTACTGGCTTTTTGTTACCCTTCTGTAGTCATACAGTCTTCTTATCGGTTGGCGTTCTACGACCACCCCCTTCCTCTTTGGACTTTGACGGGTGTGTCGGCTGTTGCACAATTTTATTTTCATAATTATTTTTATTATTTTGCTTATTATTTGTATTTATGTTTTGTACATTGGAATTGTACGGTTTTACGTGTTTTTTCGACGTAAATGGGTGTGCGTATGCTCCTTTATTCGGAGTCGGGTTACTTTTTTCATAGGGTTGTTTATACTCTTTCCGTATGTCCTCTTCTTTAGTCTCGAACTGCGGCGATTTGTGGTGTATTTGGTTTTGCGTAGAGTACTGCTGCTGCTGCGGCCGGTTGTCTCTCCTTTCGTACTCTTTATTAACAAACTGTGATGATTGCGTCACAAGGATAAGAAGTTCCTCAATGGTTTTAACTCCTTGGGTATATACGGCGAGTCTAATGTGTCTGTCAAAATGGTAGCTTAGTTTTAATACTAATTCGTGCTCAGTGAAACTTGGTCTTAGGTGCTTACACTGTTCGACAAGTTGTATAATGTAGTCTTCCATGGATCGTTTGCTGTTGACGTAATACCGCCCATACTCCAGCTGGTCTCGTACCTCTCTCTGGGTATGTATATTCCAGTACCGATTTTCGAAGGATGCCTTGAACTGTTCATAAGTTTCTGTTTGGTCCCGAACAATTGTATACCATTTGGATGCTGTTTCCTGGAATTGTCGACTTACAAAATCTATACGGTCTCTGTCGCTTAGGTTGGTCCCTATTGTTGCCATTTCTCGTTCACACTTTTGTAAAAATTCTATGGGGTTCTCCCATTTGTTGCCTTTAAAGCTGATCTTCTCTCGATCCTCTACTTTTGCAGCACACATCATTATAGCACTTGGTCATCTCTTGACCTCCACTTGTAGTTTTTCTACCTCCTCTTGCAGTCCATCTTTCATGTTGTTAGTTTCCATGGAGTGGTGCGTAGTTTTTCTAGTGACCTCCTCCATGACTATTTCTACTGTCTCGGTCCTCACATTGAGTTCCTTTGTTCTGTTTGTGTTGTCCAGGATGCACTCATGTAAGTCCTTGTTTTTGAGATCTTGCTCCTGCTTCATAATTTTAAATTTTTGATTCCACTGTTCAGCCAGTTGTCTAATGTGTTCTTTTGTTTCACGTGTTGTATATTCACGCTGTTCTCTAAACTTGCTATCGATCTTTACAGCTTGTTCATTAAGTGACTGTTGAACACGCTGTTCGACGGCTTCAACGCGTGCAGTAAGCTCTGTTTTCAAAGTGTTACTGATGAGTTCTATTTTACTTTTTAACTCATCATTATTAATTTCTAACCGAGTTTTTAATTCTTCAGTCGTGATTTCTAATCTATTACGACTATCTTCTACTTGAGTTTCTAATCTCATATTGCTATATTCTAATCTTCCTAATTTATTTTCGAATCTTTCTAATTTTTTCATTGCTACTTTCTAATTTACTTTTTAACTCATCATTATTACTTTCTAACTGAGATTTTAGTTCTGCACTATTCGTTTTCAACTCCTCTTGCAGTCGTTGAAACATCGTTTTGAAGTCCATTGTTGGTTGCTTCGTCATTGTAGTCTACGGTGTCCTAACTGATTCGTTATACTAATTATGTGTTTAATTATTGGTCCACCATGACTTTATATTTCTTTATTTATAATTTATTTATCAGTATTAATTTCACAACTTTTTTTCTCTGTACTTAAATTTAACAATTTGTAATATTACTTATTACTTGAATTTACTATTATTATTTTATACAATACTTGTGGTAATTATTTATTTGACTTTATTTATATTCTGGGCGCCATTTACTTGTAATGATAATTAAAAGATATCGGGCAACACATTGGACATGCCATTAATTATAACCGAACGATACTTAATATATACCGGGCCATACGTTGGAAGCGACATTAATTATACAACGATACTCTTAAACACTTACTTTTGCACATATGCCATTACTCATTTGTGCGCACTTACCCACGTCTCGAAGGTATACTCTTCTTCTGCAGTATTTACCTTGATGTTTCCCAGCTAGGTCGCAGGCTTTGGTAGTTAATTGAGGGTGGATAAGCATGTGAATATCGTTACAAGTAAAGAGTACAGAGGATTTAGTACTGGTTGTGAAATTAGTACAACTTTGTTAATAAAATTATATTCATTTTGTTTATTAATTAAAAAATGCAAAATGTCATGTTATTAATTAGTGTGTGGGTCCCTTATATTCACTTATACGAATATCATATAATTATAACGTGGAAAAATCTTATCTCTTATAGTCTAAGACACATTATACACAAAAATAAGACATGACCTGGAACATGTACACAGACATTTAATACATAACACATATATTCTTACAATGCGTGATTACCATGTATGAATTGAATATTAATACTGACTTAGCAAGTGTGGTTTTTTATTATGTACCACTTAATTAAAAAATTAAATAATTAAACATTTCTAAAAATTCTAATAGAGACCATTCTATTACTTTAATTATCAATACTCCTAATGTCTCAATTAATTAAAAATCTACAATTAAAGTAACTTTCATACTTGATTTTATGTTACAGTTACTTGATTTTAATTATATAATACAAATATAAAAATATAATAAAATATGGTTTCTCTAATTACCATTTATTTATGAGATTTATAAGTTTTATGTTCTTTGTTATAAATATTATTCTCTGAACTTTTATTAATTATTCATTATGCAAAATAAAATTAATAAAGTTTATGTAAACTTGTATATGGAATCTAGAGCCTTCTTTTAATAGACCTCAGGGTCATGTGTAAGATTAAATAAATGTCTGACTTCACCTGGATATTTCTGCAACCATTTAACTGTTGTTACCGTCACCTGGACTCTCGAGTTTCGGATCCCCTTCCGGTATCACCTTCTCTGTCTCTGCGTCGTTTGGAATTACTCTCTCCGTCTAATGGATGCTGAGTTCTGACATGGACCTCTGGCCGTAATGATGTACGGCTGGATGTAGCTGCGTGTGGTTGTCCCTGCGTCCTCTAGTATTTTGCTCTGGTTCCTCTCCTCTACTTGTCTTTTCCCTTGTGGATGTCTCGAAGTTCTACATGGACTTCTTGAAGTTCATCGACGACGTTTCGACTCCTCGTAGTTTACGATATTATTGTCTTTTAAATAAATTGTGTATCACTAATTACTTTCACCGACGTACTGCCGGTTCCATCGCACTTCAAGTTTACGTAATACGGTTTAAAACATTACTTCAACTTTGTAAAATTCGCAGTTGCGAGATGCGTGGATTTCACGTACTGTCTGTTAATGATCTGAGAAAGCGTGTGTCGCTCGCTGGGGTTTTATACTCCTGCCGTCGTTCAATTCCTGTTGAAAACTGTTTGGACAAAGTTGAGCAAGTCAGTGCATCAATTTATTAACCCTCCGAATACCACGGTCCAGATGGAACATAGAATACCACGGGGGTCTTTGTGAGACCCCATTCTTAATTTTGGTTCTTGACGACGTTTTGTGTGTCGGGTGGTTCAACTCTTTCACTTCACACCTGTTGGTACTTATGAAAAAGAAAATCATCTTAGAAAATGATTAAAATTAATAATACTTGCTCAGAAAGTATTTATTTGGAAAAAGTGACACTTATGAAGTGTAGTGTTTTTCAGCCAAAAAGTATCACCCTTTGAGACAAACATATCTCCAAAGTCTCCCACAATTTCTTCATCAAGTTCATCGCCTTGAATTTCGTCATCTGCTTCATCAGCTATTTCAACAACGTCCTCAGCTGCAGAACAGTCTGTAGTTTCTTGTACCTCATCGAGAAGTCATTGGCTACAACTCTAGCCCTCTCCACAAGAAGTTTGGTTCTTGAAGACACAAGACGATCCATTTCACAACACGTACACACTGAACTTAGAATCAAACTGAACTGGAAGGAAAGAGATAACTAAACAACGAGTAGGACAAAGGGCAATGAGTGAACAACAGTGAGTGAGGGCAAAGTTTATTACGAGTAGGTAGACATAGCTACAACTCGATACTCCCAATTTCTAGGAACATCTTGTTTGTAAAAAGGGGAAAATGACTTTTTGGAGCCGCAGTTGTGTTTACTCTTGATGAACTGACTCGAGTGATGCAATATTATGAAACTACACAATTTCATTTTCAGAAAAAGGGTACACAGAATACCACGGGGGTCTAGTGAGGACCCCAGCTACATTTTTTAGGAAACACTACGTGATTACAGTTGTGATATTGAAGTATTCAGCAGGAATGAAGATGAAAGTGGCAGTATATAGTTAAAAAAAAATCACAGTGCCACAATTAATTCCTTCCAGTTTTTCAATATATTTTCCTCGAAATTCCGTGAGACTGGGGTCATTAACGACGCCATGGTATTCGGATGGTTAACTAATTACAACCTACGCGTCTGTCTATGAAGCGCACACTTTTTTATAAATATTGTTTGACAAATCATTAGGTAAATTAATAAACTTAACCTATGCAAATTATGAACATTAAGGTGTGTAAACTATGGAAGTTATGGCAAAATTTCACATGGTAGCTGAACAGTTCCCACGATCAAATACCTCTTAGTATCTAATTGTAGCGCCAGGCGCCAGCTTTTTTTCTACATATGTCTCTGATTTGTGTGACTTCTGGTTTTCATTCAGCACTTAAAAAACTATGTAAAATTTTCCACAATCGTATACATAATTCAACTTGTTCTTCATTTACACACTAACACTAACACACACACACAAACTGATACACACACGGTTGCCTGTCGCAATGTCACCACTTGCCAGTCGGGGCGTGTTTCTTCTCCCTTCGCTGCGTTTAAAACCAACAAAGCTTGCAATTCCATATGCATGTTCACTTACAATTATTTCCTTATTTAAAATGAATTAATACGTTTGTTTCTTTTATTTATGTCTTATACCTAACGCTTAATTATTACATTATTTTCATTATTTACATCTTTTACATGACTCATACGTGCGTTCGTATGTTATCATACCTCAGTCAGGGGTTGTTACGGAGACTTACGCTGTGTCCTAGGTAAACGCGGGCAAGATGATGCATGCGGTGCGATACGTGCGATGCGATGGACGTTCCCGATCAAACTGCTTGAAGAGAATGGCCTTGTCCAAACTGAACACGTGACACGTGCGATTCGTACGATGTCGCGCCATCGCACCGCATGCATTGTTTGAAAACCAAACTGGTTTGATTTTTATCGCAGTTGTCGTCCGGCA
Source organism: Magicicada septendecula (assembly GCA_034769895.1). Taxonomy (NCBI): domain Eukaryota; kingdom Metazoa; phylum Arthropoda; class Insecta; order Hemiptera; family Cicadidae; genus Magicicada; species Magicicada septendecula. Next base: position 4,239,302 of record CM068367.1, read on the forward strand.
AGCAATAGCATGGAAGTATTAATTTCTGAAGTTCAAAAGAGAAGTGCTTTATGGAATAAAAGAAACCCACATTACAAGAACTGTGCAATTGTGGATAAGGAATGGGAAATTGTAGCTGAAAGTACAGGGTTTTTAAGTAAGTTGTAATTAAGTTTGATTTTAAGGAGAGCCAGATGACCCTATAGGCAAAAAAAAGATTCCGGTCTATTGTTATTTTGTTCATCTTCAAGTTTAGTTTGAAAAGTAGATCATAGCAATTCTGTGCATTATATCATATTGTATTAACATTTTGTATGGATATATAAATATTTTTATATATTTATATTTATAAAATCAATATTTATGAGATAATATTTTTACAATATTTGTTTTTGTAATAATGATCATAATACTTTGGTTGGTGCGGCATTTACTATGATGCCCAGCTACGCTACTTTTCTTTTTGTTTAAATTCTTATATATTATATACAGTAATTAATACTGTTCTTATATAGGCCTAATACTTGAATACTATAATTGATTTTTTTTTGTTCTTCATTTACACACTAACACTAACACACACACACAAACTGATACACACACGGTTGCCTGTCGCAATGTCACCACTTGCCAGTCGGGGCGTGTTTCTTCTCCCTTCGCTGCGTTTAAAACCAACAAAGCTTGCAATTCCATATGCATGTTCACTTACAATTATTTCCTTATTTAAAATGAATTAATACGTTTGTTTCTTTTATTTATGTCTTATACCTAACGCTTAATTATTACATTATTTTCATTATTTACATCTTTTACATGACTCATACGTGCGTTCGTATGTTATCATACCTCAGTCAGGGGTTGATACGGAGACTTATGCTAAACGTATCGTTGATAATTAATTGGTGCTATGTTGATGTTCTTGACTTCCTTAGTGACAAAAAGAAATTTCAATGGGGAATGAAGGATGGAATTTTCTGACTGCACTTGTTAGACCTGCCGTATTAATTTTGTGGCATTACTTGTTAGAGGCATGTAGTACTTAAGAATATACCGTGTCTTCTATTTTTTTTTTGTCTCCGTACTTGACACAATAAATCCTTCAGATTTATGTCTTTTTCAAGTGTGAATTAGTAAGGTTCTAATGTACCGTTCTGACACACTTATCCCATGTTCCTCTACTGGGCGTCCTTTTGTCCCAGTGGGTGAATCGGCAGGGTGAGCAGTGTGTGAGAGCCCTGCAAAAAAAAAAAAATTGTTACTATTACTTTTACTGTTATTATTTACGAACTTATTATAATTATTTTTTTGTATCGGCCATCTAATGACCACATGCCAATTTCAATTCTTTATTCTTTGTTCTTTTCTTTTTCTCCAATATTCTTTCATCTTTTTACTGTCTCTCCTCTTCCTTTCTTCAGTCCATTTTGAACATGCATTTTTCTCTCTCCTACCCTGTTCTCCTTCCACTTTTAACACTTTTTCCCCGAAAAACTTCTTTTTCAATTGCTTCTTCTGCGTTTATATAAATTTTTTTTTTCTAAATCCTTTTGGACTTCTTTAATCCAAGTTGATGTTAACTTCTTCCCCCACAGATATTTGAAGATCTGCTTTGTTAACCTATTGTCGTCTATTCTATATAAATGTCCAAAAAGTAATAGTCTTCTTTTTCCTACTGTTTCTGTTACATATTCTAAAGTTCTGTATTCACAACAATTTAACTGTCTGGTTTAATAATTGTGTTACATGGTATTATATGGCCATGTAATAAATAGTTTTAAAATGTTATGTTAAATGGCCATGTATTGAGTTATATAGATAAATGTTTCCACTTCATGTCCTTCCTGTGTTGCACTTAAACTTTACGGACAGAAATTGCTAAAACTACTGTCTGGGACTTGGTCTATAATTTTTTACAAATTACACACATCTTCAACCTCCTTGGTGAGTGTATATATTCTCTTGCTTGCATATGGAGTCTGTTCAGATCCAGAAGCATGCTGCAGTCACAATTAATCACCGTGGAGAAAGCCTGTCTTTACTACATATAAGTATATCACTACCGGCACCATCTTGGAACACAAAGTGTTGTTACCAATAACAACATTTTTATTGGTAAAATGTAAAAGTTTTAACTTATAGCCTGAACCAGTTTTTGGTTATTATAAGCTTCGTCAGAGGCTACCACTGGGAGCGGTGTCCGTTTTGTTCTTAGCGACGGCACCATTTTTTGAAGGGTTGATGTTGTGTGTGTGTGCAGTGTGATATGTTCGAATAATATGTGTGATTTAAATTGTGTCTGTTTGCTTAGGATGTCGTTTTTGTGTTTGTATACTTCCAGTTGTTCAAGAGTGTCTAGTTTTCGGGCTTTTGTGTGTACATGTAGAATATCCATGTTATAGTCGATGTTTGTGTATGTGTGGTTTGCTTCAATGAGGTGGTTTGCAAAGGTGGATTCGGTAGTGGAGTGTAGTGTCTTTGTGTGTTCAATGTATCTTTGTTTGAAGCAACGTCCTGTCTGGCCTATGTAGAATTAATTGCAATCTGAGCAATTTAGTTTGTAAACACCAGGTAGATCGTATTTGTTTTGTTCTTTGTGTGTGTGTTTTGATAGTGTGTGTTTTGTTTTGTTTGTAGTTTTGTATGCGACTCTGTATCCTGCTTTTTTAAATTTGTGGGATATTTTTTCAGTGTGGTTATTGATGTATGTTACTGTTATGAATTTATTGTTTTCGTCTTTGTCTGTTGTTTGTTTTGTGTTTTGTGTAGGCATTTATTGACTATTGTTCTGTTGTACCTGTTGGAATTATTTTTTTATTGTCTCCTATTAAGAAACAGGATCTCCTATTCTTCTGAAAGCTTAAGGTTTCTTAAGAACCATATTTCAGTTTATTAAATAGTATTCATGCCCACGGTATATATATATATATATATATATATATATATATATATATATATATAACCAGGCTATGCACCTGTATATTAAATTGATCTTGCCATAAGTTGATATTTTTAATTCTGTTTTTCAGGTAAACTTAAATATTGCTTTTGTGTAACAAACAGAATTCAAATAAACTGAATTCTTATTACCTTTGTGTATTGGTGATTTTTAAATATATTTTATTATTTATCGTATAATCTGTCTAGTCTGGTGGACGATAATTACATCTCATGTTACATTAGTTGTCTTGCAGGGATTAGCCCTTTACTTGTGAACAAGTTAAACAAGTTGTTCTCAGTTTTAACTTGACCATTTGGAATTGATTGTTATTCTGTTCATTTGAGGAATATCTCACAATAACTTTTGAATGCATCAACCGATTCTCATAAAACTTTATCATTATTCTCATAAAAAACATTATTGTTTTTTAGATTAATCCTTCCAAAGATAGGCAGGCTAGGGGTAGAAATGTGAAGTGTCTAAATTAAAAAAAAAATGCAATAAACCTATGAGGAGTATCATATAAAAGAAAATTTTAACCACAGAGTGAGTATAGTGTTCAGTTTTTGATAAACTAGGGACAAAAGTTTATAAAAATCTTGAAAAAATTGTAAAAATCTATGTCATATATCAAATTAAAGGGCATTTTAATTAATCTGAACATAGTGTTGAGGTTTCCAGTTTTCAGAATTTTGGGAAACAGGGCTGAAAAAGTAGATCTCATTTCAACACATTTTTCATATTGATGAAGCTTGCTCATGCTATTTCGATTCTTCTTCTTCTTCTTCTTCTTCTTCTTCTTGTTCTTCTTCTTCTTCTTCTTCTTGTTCTTGTTCTTGTTCTTCTTCTTCTTTTTCTTCTTCTTCTTCTTCTTCTTCTTCTTCTTCTTCTTCTTCTTCTTCTTCTTCTTCTTCTTCTTCTTCTTCTGCTTCTGCTTCTGCTTCTTCTTCCTCTTCTTCTTCTTCTTCTTCTTCTTCTTCTTCTTCTTCTTCTTCTTCTTCTTCTTCTTCTTCTTCTTCAGGCTGTGGACTTTATGATTCATTGCACACTCCTTGGTCTGATCAGTTATTTCAATTTTACTTTTTAATTTGTGTTGTGTAGTTATTCATGGAGTCTAGATCTGTGCCCAGATATATAAAATGGTTAACTTGCACTATACCCCTACTACTTACAGTGAGTTTTTTTTTTTTTGGTATGTGATGTTCTTTACTATCTTCACAAGTGATTCTCATATCCTACACCTTTTCCCATATGTACAAGGACGTTATTACATACTTTTGTTGTTCAACGGAAATCATATGTAGCTTCTGTAGCCTTTTACATTTTTCTGGCATAATCTGTGACATACAAAATATGGCTAACTGCGTGTTTAGGAAATATAGGCTATATCAGCTCCATTTGTAAACCTCTTAATTTTTAGTTAGTCACTACTCATATTAATATGATTGTCCCATTCTTTATTTACTTAATTTGGGATGTCTGCATCCTCTGAGCATTTTCATTTTTTAATTCTTTTACACATTTTTGTTTCTATTAAAGAGTTATTTTTTATACTTCTTTGTTGAATGGTTCTTCCTCACATTGTTTACACTGTTCTTGCTTTCGACAAAAGCTCTTTTAAATATTGTTCCCATTGTCTTAATATTGCATTTTTTAATCTATTTTTCTTGTGCAAATTTTTAATATAAATTCACTTCCATATTGAAGTATTCCATATTGTAACACTTTTGTTACATTGTTTTAGTCTCCATATGTAAATCTTAGTTTTTTTTGACATGATAATGTCTTTTGGCTGGCCATCATTTGAAAATTTCTGTAACGCTGTAAACTGTAACGCATCACGCTGCATGACGTCATTCTTGCGTGACGTCATTGGGATTGTTGTAAATAAACGTTTGTTTTGATACGTCGCAATATATATAATGTGTTAAAAATAATATCACTGCAAACAATTAAACCAGATTTATAAAGCGTTCTGAAAGTTTAAAATCAAGTGTTAGCACAATTTACCAGCCGGGAATCGTTAACTAAAACCGCGACCGCTAACATGCTAACGTCGTCGCAGATTAAAGACCTAACAAGCAAACAACACTGCATAGCTGTAGATAGGTTATTGGGGTTATTGTCTCTAGTTAATGGTTGTCTTCGTATGTGATTCAGCTAACGATCTATTCATTAAAATATTTGTCATCGTAAATGCAAATCTACTGTTTTGACATGATAATGTCTTTTAGCTGGACATCGTTTGAAACTTTGTGTAACATTTTATTTACTGTCACACTGTATGACGTCATCATTGCTATGGTTACTGACTGACTGATTGTTTCTTTTTGCGTAAATGTTGCGTTTAGCTGGCGGCTGAAAGACATTATCATGCTCTTAAGCATTTACCATTTGGTAAACGGTACTGTATCTTTTTCTATTTATATTTTCCTAACTTGTTTTTTCTTATTCGTAACTATCAGTGGCGAAGCTAGTAGTTAATGAATGGGTAGGCAAAAATCTTACCTTAAATTTTTTTTAAGGAATCACTGAAAGGACGGTGGTTCAAATCGGACGCTGAGGTAGAGTTTGCTGTTAGCGAATGGTTCTGCAAACAGCCGTAAGAATTTTACTAGCAGGGAATCTACAGATTAGTGCAAGAGTGGGACTCATGTCTTAATGTTAATGGAGATTTCTTTTAAAATCGTTGAATAAAAAATGCTTTACAGCTCTAAACGTGTTTCTATTGAACAATCCTTGTATAAGTCATACACAATAATACATCTGATTGAACTTCAAATTTTTAAACTTGATTAGTTTCTATACTGTATATTATATGTTTAATGTTACAAACAATTCAAAAAACAATTGTGATCATCTGTTAGTTCAGCGGAATAACCGGCACACTTTTAATAACCGCTTAAAATAAGCACACTTATAAACAACACAGCGCGCTTTAACTTAACTGTTTGCACCATAGAAGTGAGACATGCCTCAACGCTCTGTGTGTACAGCACGGGACAATCCCCCTCCCCCACACTTCCATTTCAAGCCTACACATTGCTTACATACGATGTATACAAAAAACACCGAGGCAAGTTCACGTTGCCTCATTCGCTTTATGCTGAATTTCACCTGTCACCATCTAGCGGTCGCTCAGTAAAGCACATTTCAGCTTAATAAATTCGACAGTCACAATAACAATGTATAATCTTTACGTTACGTAGTTCACACGTATTTATAATTTTTATTCTACAGAATTTTTAGGGTAGGCATTGCCTCAATTGCCTCCATATAACTTCGCCACTGGTAACTATACTCAACAATCTTTCATGTTGTGTCTTATGCTGATCTCTGTCCTTTTACTTACATGTTCCATAAGGAAATGCAAGTATGGTGATGGCAAAAAAATCGTGTTCGAGATAAGAGCTGATTCTGATTGTACTACCCTCAAAACATGAAGAAAAGTCATTTTCTAAAAAGTGTCTATGTGTCTGTGTGTAGAATTTTTTCTATGGTGAACAATAACTGCCGCAAATTCAAACAGAATCAAAAATTTGTTGCATATGTACCAAAGTTGTAGAGGACTCAACACCTATTGATTTTGGTGAAGATCGGTTAAGGGGAGGGGTAGTTTACCTGCAATGTTTTATGTTTTAACAAGAGCAAAGTATTTATGTTTTTACTCATAAAAAACTTTGTGTTCCGAGTCGTTAATGAAATAGTTGTATTTAGCAAAGTATTTAATTCTGATTAATAGTGTATCCTGAAAAGATGGTCATAATAATCCACTGTAGAAAAGGTAGATGAAATATCTGTAAATGAAAAGGGTATTTGACCGTGGGAGGGGGTAATTATTTGTATTGCTGTTATAAATTTATTCGACCGAAAACTTAAAATATTTTAATAAAATATGAACTATTTATATTGTTCCATGCTATGTAACTACGGATATGTAAACAAAATAATTTTTCGTTTTCAGAAAGTCACAGAAAACAAACACTGGATGGTATTCACTTTTTTGCATTGTTTAATTAAAAGATAATTTAATCAAATTAATTCTTTATTTTAAAAATATTAACAACTATGTACAATTTGTATTTTGATTATCTTTCTCAGTGTTTTTACCAAAAGCATGCTGATATATTTAGTTTTATTAATATATATAAACCTTCACGTATGAACTTACTATTCGTTATTACTTCCCCAAACGTTTCAAGGTGATGTGCCTCTTCCTCAGTGGGAGTAAATACTGAATGTCGTTTTACAGAATAACCGTTGTGGACTATAGGTGTGTACGGTGGGGGTTGATGGTGGGAAGGGAATGGCACTGAGGTTCAAATTGTGTGTTTGGATCAGTGTATCGAATACTATATGTGATTTATAATGTAATTGTTCATTTAATATGTTGTTTGGTTGTAGAACAGTTACATTTGTACTCTACTTCTTGTTCTCTTAATTCATCATTTAACAAGTAGTTTCGGTTGCTTCTCCTTTTGCTGCCCCGTGCATATGCAGTCTATAGATCTGTACTTGATGCCTACTTCTTTTCTATTAGTAGGAAATAAAGTCTAGTCCAGTGGTTCTCAACGTTTTTAAGTCTAGGACCAGTGGCGGCTGGTAATGTTTTTGACTGGTTTTTTGGTAAAGTTTTTTGGACCCATGCCTACCTATATAACAAAAGTCACCAGTAGAATCTAAATTATTGCTATTATCATGAAATAATTGTAAAATTGAAACTTTTGCTTTACTACTAAAAGTATTGTTAGCTAATATCAAAAACCTACCTTGCAAACTACCAATATTTAAACAGTGTTTGAAAATGAAATTATTTATAACCCTAGGGCTTTTGTTTATGTGTCATATGTGTCATACATGAAACAAATCCGACCATCAGCACCTACACTCCAAGCGCTTACCAAAATCCATAAAGAAGACATTCCGATCCGCCCCATTATCAACTACCGTAATGCCCCTGCACACAAACTGGCAAAATATCTAGACAAAATTATTAGACAACACACACAAATAGACAACAACATTGCAGTAAAAAACAACACTGACCTAGTAACAAAAATAAAAGACATACACATCCCCCATAACGCCACATTAGCCTCCTTTGACATTAAAAACCTGTACACAAACATCCCCATCTCTGAAACAATCACCATCCTACAAAACAAACTCAAACAGAACAACACATCAGACGAACTTATCAATGAAATAACAGAAACTCTGAACATTATCACAAAACAAAACTACTTTACTTATAACAATAAATACTACACACAGAACGATGGCCTACCCATGGGCTCCCCCATATCCAGCATTCTAGCAGAAGTCTTCCTCCAACACTTAGAAAAAACAAAAATACTCATAAACAATGACAGACACGCACATAAAATACTATATTGGCACAGATACGTTGATGACATTCTAATACTATACAGGGGAAACAAAAGACAATGTGAACAGTTACTAACGCACATAAACAAAATACATAAAAACATAACCTTCACTGCCGAATACGAACACAACAATCCCATAAACTTCTTAGACCTCTCCATCACAAAACTAGAACACAGGCACAAATTCAGTATATACAGAAAACCAACTACAACTGACACACTAATACACAACACCTCCAATCACCCAATACAACACAAACTAGCTGCTTTTAGAACCATGATACATAGACTTAACAACATCCCCTTAGATGAAATAGACTACAAAGACGAACTAAACACGATAAAATATCTAGCAGAATCTAACGGTTATGACAGAACAATAGTCAGTAAACTCCTACACAAAACACAAAACAAACAACAGACAAAGACAGAAAACAACAAATTCATAACACTAACATACATCAACAAACAAACAGAAAAAATTGCCCACAAATTCAAAAAAGCAGGATACAGAATTGCTTACAAAACTACTAACAAAACAGAACACACACTATCAAAACGCATGCCCAAAGCACAAAACAAATTCGATCTACCCGGTGTATATAAACTAAATTGTTCAAATTGCAGTAAATTCTACATAGGCCAGACAGGACGTAGCTTCAAACAGAGATACATTGAACACACAAAAGCACTCCACAACACTACAGAATCTACCTTCGCAAACCACCTCATTGAAGCAAACCACACATATAAAAACATCGACAATAACATGAACATACTACACGTACACACAAAAGGCCGAAAACTAGACACTCTAGAACAATTAGAAATATACAAACACACAAAAACAAATAAAAACGACATCCTAAACGAACAGACACAATTCAAATCGCACGCATTATTCGAACACATCTCACCACACACACACACAGCTTCAATCTTTCGAATAACTATCCCGTCGCCAACAACAAGACGGACAACGCTACCTATGGCAGCCTCTGATGAAGCCTTCTATAGGTGAAAGCCGGTTTAGGCTGTAAGGTAAAACTTTACGTTTTTACTTATAAAAAACTTAGTGTTCCGAGTCGTCAATATTATAGTGATATTTAGTTAAGTAACGGACACGTCATGGACAACGAAATCCAAGAATTCATTATTCTGTGCCATCTTCTTTTTTTCTCCTTCTATGACACCCTCCATGGTAGTTGTAAGCAAGCAGTCTCTTCTTAAACAAGACCTAACCAATTCCTTTTCTTTATTTTTTATTATCTTCAGATTTCTTCCCTCTTTCCCTATTCTTCTTAAAACTTCATCATTCCTTACTTTATCAACCCACTCACTTTTTTCATTGCTCGCCAAACCCACATCTCAAATGCTTCTAATCGTCCATGTCTCTGCACCATATAAAGCAACGCTTCACACATAACATTTGGCCAACCTTTTTTCTTAAATTCTTATTAATTTTGCCACACAGCAGTCTTTTCATCTCATTAAATGGCTCCTTCGCTATAGCAATTCTTGCTCTAATTTCACGAGTGCAGGCCATATCTTCACTTCTAGACAACTTAAGTGATACCCTCACTTCACTGGGTCTGCGCAGACCAGCAACCAAGAAACGCTGTGATGTTTCTACTTCATTGGTGCAACATATGCATGTAGCTGCCCTTGGCCTGCTCAGTCACTCTTGCCCATACAAGGGAAATGTTTGTCCTCGCTTGAGATCACTAAGGATGCTGTCTGTCTGAGCTACTGACTTCTAGGGCGTCATCTAGATCACGGTCTACCAGAAGAACCCTTGTAGAGCTGTTTGACTGTTCTGCTGTCTTACATACGTAGCCACTTCAATCTTTGTATCATAACGAAGAAGGGAATGCTGAGGTCATCATATGCTGTACACAATTCTCTATTTTTCCTTCTTCTCCTCTTCAAGGATTAGGTTATATAAACCTGTTCTGGCACCCATCTCATCCTTGGACGACCCATGTCTCTTCTACCAATGGCTTTATAGTTCAGTACCACTTTCGGCAATTGATCCTCTATCATCCTTTGCAGATGATCCCACCATTGTCTTCTGTACATTGAAATAATTACATTTATGTCCTTTACTTCGAGTTCTGATCTGATACCTTAATTCCTTATTATATCTTGGAATGTACAATTTAAAGTATTTCGAAGAAACTGTATTTCAGCACTCTGAATCTTGGCACTTTCCTTTTTGTCATGACCCACGCCTCTCTCGCATAAATCAACGTGAGTATTGCAATTATCTTACAAAATTTAATCCTTGTGCTGTGTCACGTTTTTGTTTCTAAGATTTCTATGAAGTGTACCACAAATATTCCTAAATTTATTTAATTAATCTATTTTCCTCATATACCGTATGCTATTTTCCCATGTTGGACCTATACTCCTCATAAGCCATTTGTTTCAGATCTGTCCAGTGGGAGCTCCATATTAATGGTTCAGGTTTCATCGCCATATGCCATTAAGGCCTCATACAACCTGGACTCCGTTAACTGGCTTACTAACCGACTCTTCATGGTCTTATTGGAGACAAAGTATGCTCTGTTCCTGGCTGCGATTCTTCTCCTTATTTCCTGTGTTTTGTCAGCGTCTTCACTGACAGTAGAACCAAGGTACTGGAAACTAGAGACTGCTTCAAAACAGTAAACACCAAACACCTAATGCTGCTGGTGTTGTTCATGTCTAACATTAATTTTGTTCTTATTTTCATTTCCTCCAAGTCCTATTTTGTGTGCCTGTTCATCCAGTTTCAGAAAACATTCGAAATTTTAGCAAACATTCTAATTTAGAAAATATTCACATGTTATTCCTTTGGCTGTTCTCCAGTCTATCATTTCCACATTTAACACTTTCAAGACTGGGCCCTACCGGATGTAGTGCCAGAAACTGCACATTTTTGGCTTATTTCAAATTTTTACTGTTAAAAAACTGTTCAACTTTCCTTTTACGTGAGATAATCCTTTTGTAGAGGAAAATTTCTTCTTTAATTTGGTATGTTGCACAACTTAGCCAACAGTTTTATGGTTTTCACGTTTTTAGTTTAATATGCCCATGCTCTGAATTAAAAAAAATTCTGTAGGACACACACATCACTGTTAACATAGTAATGGTAAAATTATATCACAAAATCTATTTATTTAAATGTTAAAACACAAACAAATACTGCACAGTTATTTAGAAAAGTAAAAAAGATATTTATACATTATAATTTATTTTAGTATGGAACACTTTGAAGCACTCCAACAAACACAGAGGAATGTTACAAGCCTGACAGTAATATAGAGTTGATGAAACATAGATACGATTCTTCTTTCACATTTGACACGACACCACTAACATCTAAATCAGAATCGTCATCATCAATTTTGTGTACAAATTCGTCACCTAAGTCACTATCGTCCATTTCAGAACCAGATTCATTTGCTATCTGTTCAAGTTCCTGAATGGACAGATATTGGTCCCGTTAAGTCATGATAATAATAAAAACATAATGCTCATGTAACTAAAATATAACACAAAAACACTCAAAAATTGTCTAAAAAGTTGAGAAATCAAATATAAACACACCACAAAACTGTACAAAGGTTAGCCAGAATCATGGGGTCATCATTACGACTGAGAACAGCAAACAGCAGTCTCATCATGTGTATAGAAAATGTTCTGTAATTCCTGTTTCATAATGCTGATGCCATTTACGAATTTTTTTGTGAACTAAGGGAGTTGTACTGTCTTATTACAGCTGCTCACGGATGACTATATTTTGTCACTTAAAAAATACAAGCATTGAAATATGAAGACATGTTAACTCGTTCTTAGTCAAGTAAGGCATTTTTCCTCGAAAGTGTTAAAATAGTCTTCACTTCTTTTCAATTGTTAAAATGAAATTGAGCTTCTGGCTTGGTATTCCTCTTCTATACTTCTATTACTCTTCTTCCATTTTGCTTAGACAATCAAACCATATTAATTTCTTGACTTGTACAACTTCTTTCACTGACTTCAGCTCCAACTCCTCTGTAGTATCTCCAAGTCTTCTTTCTGCCCATCTGACTGGCCAGTACTCTTCTGTGATATCTGACTTTTGCTGCTTGCACTCTCTCCTGCTGCCTTTTCACTGATGCCGTTTTCTCATCCATATGATGTAGTACTGGTAATACAAGGAGTACCACGGCGTCCATTTAACCGGTGTTGCTGGCAGGAACAGTCCTGGAAATGAAAGAAGATATTAATAATATCACAGAATAAATAGTTTAGTTATTGAATAATTTGAAATCCGAACAATTTTAGTAGGGAAGCTTGAAGAAACGTATAGCATTGCTTTCAAACTGCTGGGCACTTCCACTGTCTTCTGTTGCCGGCTCAAGACATCGGCAATGTTTTACTGTGTATGGTCATTGACCTCACAGTAATTGTCACTGTTCAAACTGTGAAGGGGGGGACCCATTCGTCCACCCAATGTGTTACCGCTGTATAAACTGGCAAAACGCTCAGTTAGGAGCTATGTTCGTTTTGGAACCAACGTGCAGCAGTTAGTACCTGCCTATTTGTGTTTTGTTCGTTTAGTTATGTGTTTCTCTGTTTGTCTTTATTATTATTAATTTGATTATTTGTGTCCTCATTTATTCTGTGTAAGTATAATAGAGTCAGATCCCATTGAACTGGAACCCTCTTCTTCTGCCAGCAAAAGATAGAAACTACTCTAAAAGATATTTTAGCTCTAAAAAAATATTTTGGCTCTAAAAAAACATTTAGTACTACGAAAAATTCGAATTAATTTTTAGTTTTCTTTTAGGCCTATCACAACTGGCAACAGATATGTACCCACCACTGAATACATGAATTTATTATAGAAAGCTCAGTTTCGTTAGTTATTCCCTTTCATCCAGAAACTTGCTTTGTAATGCCACTACACATTCCTTTCGCTCTGTATTCTCTTGTTCAGTCATCATCTAAGTTACCTCTACTGTCAAATTTACTTCCAAGATATTTACTTGTTTAATATTTATAAAGGGAAATTTGGTAAATAGGTCATGAATATTTACACACACAAAAAATATATTCAGTGAGACATTTACTTCGAAAATATTTTTATTTTTCGATGTAACCTTCACCAACCTTCACCCATACACTTATCTCGTCACTTTATCAGTACTCCAGTACCTGCTGCGTAAAAGTCTTTGGTCTCCTGTCCCAGTTACACGTGCACCTTTCATTCATCATGTACAAAATGTCTACTGCTAAGGTGAGATTTCAGCAGACCAAACAGGTGAAAATCGATAGAGGCTAAGTCAGGACTGTAAGGCAGATGTTGAACAAGTTGGTACCCTAATTGACTGATTCTTTCCTGGGTTGATTGTGCTGTATGCAGTGCCAGACTTACCATTAGGCCGACTAGGCTAGGGCTGTGGGCTCAGAGGGGGCCACAAGCTACAGATTTTTTGTTTTAACAGAAGTATTTTTATAAAAGTAGGAGGCACTTTGATTTATTTAAGTATGATTTTTTGAAATTAAATGATCAATTTTTTGTTAATAATACAAATGAAAGACAGTTCTTATTTAAATATTGCACGCTTATTTTTAAGGAATTGGCATCCTTGAAAACTAATCTGCATATGTGAGTTTTCAATGTCACCTATATTGCCCCCAAATTTACATGACCATGGTACCACCCTCGTTTGTTATCTTTGTTTATTTGCATTGTGACTGAACGGTTTGCGATTTGAGATTGTGGGCAGCATGTTGTTTTGTTAATATTTATTAGTGTGAAAACTTTATGAACTCAGAATTAAATCTATACACTAAACATATTCATCATGAACATGAACATAAACACTCACACGGCTAGTGGAGTCTACGAACGTAAGATAAAAAAAATTAAAGATAAAGCTCATTTGGAAACAATAAAAAAAAGCTCAAAAATTACATACATTTTTTAAAACTATGCTGGCTTCTAATGATAGCCCTGCAGTTAAATTTGTATCAGAAACTCACTTCAATGTTCTAAGTACTGGTACTTCTGCAGCAGAGGTTGCAGATGATCATATCATTAATAAGCCTGTGGATAATCTAAACATTGAAGGGATTTAAAATAGCTGGGGGGGGGGCCTAGCGCTTCAAAAATCTTGAATCCGGCACTGGCTGTATGATGTCTGGTATTTGTTGTCTCAGTAGGGTTGCTCATTTTATTGGACTTGCTTCAACAGCACGTCACAGTATGATGCAACATTGACATTCCCATTTTGCCTCTGATAATGGCAGCAGTCCTTGAGAATCCATTGATCACTATAATCATAACCTTTCCTGCTGAGGATGGAACCTTGAATTTTGTGGCTGGACTGTGAATATTCGCCCTATGTTCTCCTTGAATCCACTTTGTATATTAACAAGCTTATATTCCTTGCCCGTTCTCAAAGAATCTTTGTAAAGTTTAAATGCTGTATGCAACAACGATAGAAAATTGATACAGATATATCAGAAATGGGGCTAAAGGTAAATATGAATAAAACAAAATATATGGCTGTAGGTGACCTTCATCAAGACTTGATATTGGAGGTAGGCATGGGGAAGATTTCATATACAGAGGACTGCACAGGAAAGATTGCCAAGGAGAGTTATGGAATGGACCCCACCAGGAAGAAGAAAAAGAGGAAGACCACCTATCATCTGGACAGAAGAAATTTAGACTATATTGAGGGGACGAGAGATTGAAGATGTATGGGTAGACAAGCAGCAGTGGAAAATGAGAATTCAATCACTTCTGTAATCTTTGGCTCCAGAAAATGTGTAAACATTGTACAACTGGAGTAATAATATGCAACAACGAAACTATAATAATTTGAACATTCACTTTTATCGCCTTTCTTGAATATGGAAAAAAAACTATAAGGCGAGTTTTGTCTTTTTCCCAAATATTTAAGTGATTCCAGTCCAATCTCAATCCAATCACTGAAGCTGTAGCAATCTGTTATTTCTTGTACCTGCTTCATTTAATTGTTCCACGTTAGTGAAGACTTTAATATGTATCCTCTTTTCCCTTTTGCTGGTGTTGGCATGTTCGCTTCGTCCACTTCATATAATTAATTATTGGCATCCAAAAGCTCATTGAAGTATTCCTTCTAGCTGTTAATAATTTTGTCTTCATCCACTAAAATCTCCCATTCTTAGATTTGTCTTGTTGCAGAAGACTACATTCTGGTTTATTAAAAAGAAATTTTACAACTCTATAGAGCATCTCTTGATTCTCTGTACTATTTATTTCCATAAATTTCTTTAACCGTTTCTATGCTATCCATGTTTTTGTTATTGTTTGATTGACTTCCTTTTCTGCACATCTCATTTTTACTTTGCGGGTACTTTTCAATCTTTATCCCAATTCCACCACCACGTTGTTGTCCTTATACAGGGTGGTCCACGGAATGTGAGCTTTTTAAAATGAAATAATCAATAGAGTAATCACTGTGCAATAACAATTGAATAACCATTTTAAAAAAGTTTCCACTATGAATTCACAGTGTGTAGCAGTCCACTATTCCAATGTAACTCAAATGGCATCTGGTATGCAAGGCCACGGCCAGTCCGATTCCCACTTGCATGCCAGGGTTGCCAATCGCTTTAAAAATTGTCAGATTTCCGTGGACCACTCTGTACTATCACCTACTCTGCAATGACCACATACTTTCAATGCTGTTTTTAACAGAGAGTCTATTATCAAATTGCCCCATCTTTCGTTTATATTGTAACTTGCCTTCACACCATTGTTACTTATCTTCCCTGCCATCATCTTTAGGAGTTCCTCCTAATTATTTCCCAAATAATTAAAATGGTTCAACTGTTCTAGAATTCAATCCCAAATCATTAATTTAATTTTTTTTTTTTTTGTATCGGCCATCTGCGGACTACATGACAATTTCAATTCTATATTCCTTGTTATTTCCTTTTCTCCAATATTCTTTAATCTTTCACTATGTGTCTTCTTCCTGTCTTCAGTCCACTTTGAATTCTAGAACAGTTGAACCATTTTAATTATTTGGGAAATAATATTGGCTGTAATCGGAATTATGATATTGATGTTAGGTTAGATAAGTTCCAGATAGTCTGTGAGACAATCAACCAAACGTACTTTTAGAAACAGAATATGTCAAGAGAGAAAATTAAAGTTCTATAAAATTATGGCAGTCCCTGTTCTGTACTATGTGAGTGAATTATGGACAACAACCAAGAAACAAGAGAGTAAAATACAGGCCTTGGAAATGGTGTTGTTAAGAGGAGTTAGAAGGTGTTCCATGCTTGGCCATAAGAGAAGAGTTACATGTTTTTAACTTGAATAGAAAATTAAAAGATTGGCGGAAAGAACACTTAGAAAGAATGTCAGATTCCAGACTGGCCAAACAGGTATGGAAATACAAACCTATAGGACACTGGTGTGTGGGTGGATCCAGGAAGAGGTGGCTGGAAGGTATTTGAAGGTGGAACAGGAACCACCTTGCCTATGCTGTATCGTGTAGATGATGATGATGTGCCATCAGAGATGCATAGCAAGATATTGTAAATATGTAAATTACATTAGGATCCACCCTGGTGATAGTGGCACTGTTAAGTTGGTAATAACTACCCTAGACAGTCATGTAATCAATCCTAAAATATGCAGGTAGAACAAAAGTACCATATTAACTGACTCCAAACTTACGTGGCGACCACACATCAAAAGAACAACTACCATCGCCCGTACCCGCCTCCGTTCTCTCAGAACCTTAAGCCGACTAAACCACTGCTCCAGTGACTTACTAGGCCGCATCTACACTACCTGTATTCGACCCATCATCACGTATGCCCACCCAGTTCTCCTTACCGCCTCCCCAGCCTACCTAGATCCCCACCGAATCACAGAACGGCGAGCCTTACGACTCATATACCGCCAGCCACGCCTCACAAAGACCTCCAACGCAGCCCTGTATGCGCTAAACACCTGCTTTCCAGACCTAGATTCCTTCCTCGTTAAGCTCAACTGGAAGTATTCCCGAACAGCCTCCCGCCACAATTCCATAAAATCAATAGTCCCTTCAATTAATAGAAACACCCGCAACACAAGCCGACCTTCCTACTTACTAAATCGCCTCCTTACAATAGCCAATGGTCCTCCCCCTCGCCTCCAACGCCGCCGGCGTCAAAGACACAGACATACTTAAGCAATGCATACTATTTCCCCGCCAATGACTCATCTCTCCCCGGCGGTAGTGACCTAACACACTAAAGCAGCCTAAATAATCAACACACTACCAAACTCCCCCACACTCTAAAACTCTAAGCCCTATCTTCACTTCGCCACATGAAAACACACACTGTAGTTCCCCACACTTACGTACCCGCTTATATTCCTCAAATCTGTTCCTTCCGCCTCCCTTGACGGCACCCTGTCGCCACCTAACAGCTTTGGCGACCAGCGTCACACGTCCCTGTCTTGGCCGCCCCCCGAAAAAGAACATCGAAGAAGAAATAAACAAAACAAAATGAATGAATAAAGATGCCACAAAACAACTATAACGGCCACATCCATCTACCTCTCCCGCTCGCGTATGGCTACCCACTACACTCGCATACAATATAACTAACAAACAATACTCTCCCAACTATGTGCCTCCACCTTCTCAATGGCCCGGTCAGCTGGCGTACGTCTCCCCAAAATCCCATACCCACACGGCTGAAGGGAGCTAGTCTCCAAAACAGCCCGAGTCCGACCATCGGTCGGCCAAAAAAAAAGTGTACCATACAAACTAACTTATATGGCTGATACAGATGACTACTAGCAATTGATCTAATTGCCAGGACAAAACGAGATCTCATTAGTGCCTTTAGAGCATTAGAGGAAGCCTCAAGTAAAATTGGACTGCAGATAAACTTGGAGAAAACAATATATACGTATGCTGCCAACAACTACCATTAAACCAAACCCTTCAAAATCTTGAAATAGGCACAAAAAATATAGAGATAGTAAAAGAGTTCATATACCTTTGCTCCCAGATAAACACCACTAACAACACCAACAATGAAATAAAAAGAAGAATATATCTCACAAATAAAACATATTATGGATTTAAAAAGCACCTGGCATCTAGCTTCATCTTAAGAAGGACGAAATGTAAAATTTACAAAACCCTTATCAGGCCAGTGCTGACATATGCTTCAGAAACCTGGACAATGACAAAAAATAGTGCGAGACTTCTAGGTTGCTGTGAAAGATGGATTCTAAGAGCAATATTTAGAGGAGTACATGAAAATGGAATGTGGTTCAGGTGCTATAATTATGAATTATACTATCTTTACAAAGAGCCGGACATTGTCAGGATAATCAAAATATACAAGCTAAAGTGGGTTGGACACATAGAGATAATGGAGGAAGGACAGCCTATGAAACATATTTTCTACCAGAGACGAATGGGTAGTAGAAAAAGGGGAAGACCCCAAAGTAGATTCAAAGACCAGATAGAGGAGGACCTCGGAAAGCTGAATATAAGAAACTGGTAAGCCAGGGCACGCAATAGGGAGGAATGGAATCGACTCTTGGAGCAGGCCAAGACCCACCAAGGGTTGTAGAGCCACGGCTGACGATGATGACAGATGACTACTACTAAGACTTTGCATTCACTTGCAAACGTAATAACACCAGATAAACTAACAACATTTATAACAGATAAGGTAATCAGGCAGACTAATGTGCTCTCTACAACACTACTTAACATAGCAAGTAGTAACTCAGTAACTTGATCAAGTAATAAAATCATGTAACATCAAAGGGATAATAATGAACAAATTAGTTAGGATAATAGTTTATACCAATGGTATAGCAATAATTGCAAACAAAGTACGCACGAACACAGCATTCAATAAAATTGTGCACAAAGCAAAGAAAACAGTGCTCAAAATCGATGAGAAGAAAATGTGTAATCAGGAATAATAAGGGGGGGGGGGAGAGTACGAAAAAAGGAAGCCTGAAGGTGAGGACATTTTTAATAGATACCGGTAGATTTGAAGAAGTGAGCAACTTATAGATATTTAGGTGCCGTATTTAATGAAACAACTGAAAGAATAAGGGAGATTGAGCAATCAATTCTAGCCAGACACAGAGCCTACTTTGAATATAAAGAATGATTAAAATCAGAATTAATCATAGAATGAATATAACAAATTATAGGCATGTGATAACGATTTGGAGGTGAGACAATGTGATTACAGAAATAAGTGAAACTGAAATCGTTTAAAAGAAAGTTGATTAGAAGAAATATGATCTAAATAAAACAGAAGTACACAGAAGTTCAATAAATATAAAGAGCAAAAGAAATAGACCAAATACTAAAGGATGAATTGTGTAGTAAGATATAATAAACAAAACAGGATAAGGTGGTTTAGGGATATGTCTGTGGAATACGGAGAGAGGAGATTTAAAAAATTACACAGCGAAAATCACAGGGAGTGCAGAAGACAGACAGACCAACGCAAAATGGAAGGACAAGGAAGACATAAATATCAGTATGGAGAACCATACATGACTTCCATGTTCTAAGATTTATATTTAAAATCATTTTCAAAATGAAATATTTCTATAGAAACTACTTCTTTCTTCAACCTAAACCACAGTACTGTGGTTACTAACGTATACTACCTCACGTTATCGCACTCGATTTTCACTGATGATGCCAGTCAATGGTACTGCGGAAACGTCTGGTTTTGCAGAAAACATTGGACAACGGCCAAACAGCCCGGGAAGGAATTTTAACAACAAACTACTTCTTTGTTGCCGATCCGTAGTACACATATAAAATATCGGTATGGAGAACCATACATGCCTTCCATGTTCTAAGATTTATATTTAAAATCATTTATGAAATGAAATGTTTCCATAGAAACTACTTCTTTCCACATATTGCTTCAGCCTTAACCACAGTACTGTGGTCACTAACGTATACCACCACACGTTATCGCACTCGATTTTCACTGATGATGCCAGTCGATGGTACTGCCGAAACGTCTGGTTTTGCAGAAAACATTGGACTACGGCCAAACAGCACAGGAAGGAATCTTAACAACAAACTACTACTTTGTTGCCAATAAAGTAGTACACATAAAAATTATCCCCTCCCCCTTCAACTATAATTTTCATTTATAGAAAATTACCCCCACCCCGTTCAACTAGCCTCTTCATTTATAGATATTTCATCTACGTTTCTACAATGGATTATTAAGATCTTCTTATCAGTATACTTTATTTATCAAAATTAAGTACTTTACTTTTTGTTACAACAAAAAATGTTTCAGGTAAACTCCCCTTCCCCTGTAACCGACCTTCACCAAAATCAACAGGCCTTGAGTCTTCTACAACTGAGGCACCTATGTAAAAAATTATTTGATTCTGATTGAAAGTACGGCAGTTATCGTTCGTTGTGAAAAAATTTCTCTTGTTACAACATAAAATGTTGCAGGTAAACTACCCCTTTCCCTTAACTGATCTTCACCAAAATCAATAGATCTTGAGTCCTCTACAATTCAGGAACGTATGCAAAAAATTATTTGATTCTCTTTGAATTTACGGCAGTTATCGTTCGTCATAGAAAAAATTACCCTTGTTAAAACATAAAATGTTGCAGGTAAACTACCCCTTTCCCTTAACCGATCTTCACCAAAAACAATAGGTCTTGAGAACTCTACAATTCAGGTTGTATGCAAAACATTATTTGATTCTGTTTGAATTTGCGGCTGTTATCATTTGCCATAGAAAAAATTCTACACACAGACAGATAGACAGACACACACACACAGACACTTTTCGAAAAATGACTTTCCTTCATGTTTTGAGGGTAGTACAATCAGAATCAGCCGTTATCTCGAACACGATTTTTTTCCCCATCACCATACTTCCATTTCCTTATGGAACATGGAAGTAAAATCGGTATGGAGAACCATACATGACTTCCATGTCCTAAAGTTATATTTAAAATCATTTGGAAGCCTCATTGACAAGAACAAAGTAAATATTTAATTTAAAAATCACTTTGTTATATTCTTTACATTAAGTAGGCCAGGCCTACTTACTAGTGTAGCATTTTTCGGAAGGAAGGGAAACTCTTGCTTAGTGGCAACGCTGTAAGTAAGGGGTGTGAACTTGAGGGTACAACTTCCATGCAGTTAACTAAAGTCTTCTTTTTCTCATTGTTTCTGTTATATTTTCTATACTTTGATATATTTCATCATTAATTCTTAATTTACAACCTTCTGGGTTTTTCGTGGGCCTAATATTTTACTAATAATTCATCTTTCCAATATTTCTAGTTTGTCTAAATTATAATTCAATGCTAGACATTCACTTGCATGTCTGGTCTCACTATTGTATTGTAATGCCTTATTTTCGCATTTTTAGATATGCATTTTTTATTGTAAATATCTTTTTTTAGTTATACCATATGCCCTTTAATTTAATTTAATTTAATTTTAATTTTAATTTCTTAACTTTTTATGCACAATCCCTCTGCTCTGATTTTAAGTCATGTATGTATGCACTTAATTTTTCTAGCGCCTTATCTAAGTTTAAGGCATTTTTGTATGCTCTTGTTCTATTTTTGCTCCTACTAAACATTCCTTGCTCCACTATTTCAACTCTCTCTCTCTCTCTCTCTCTCTATCTCCCACTATTGTGTTGTTTTCCTCAGTTCTTTTCTCCTCACTGTCCTTTCTCATTTAGTGATTGGATTTATAAAATTAGTGGTTCTATTGAATCAGATTTCCATTTCCCACTGTAAGGCTGTTTTTGTTTACGCGTTATTGAATCAGTCGCGTAATTTAATCAATCACTTTCAGAAATCCCTTCGTGATTCTAATAAGCGGCACAAGTGTCATCACTGACAATTTAATTATACAATAGAGAGTTTTGTTTACTGCTGTCAATTGTTACCGCCGTCGTCATTGTAGGGGCGTTGTTTGTTGTTTAGCTTAGCTTGTAACCGAAATGTCTCCGCGCTTTTGCCTCACCTGTGCCTCTAACGCGAGCTCCAGCTACCTACGCTCATCGCGTCGTCAGACCCGCGGCCCCTGCGCCTACGTTCGCACTACCTAAAAAGCACAGCCTTCATAATCAACAACAACAACAACAACAAATACTTAGAGACCTCTAATTAAAAAGAAGAAAAAAAGGAAACAACAAGTTTTTTTCACTGATTCTTGTTTCCATTTTCGGTAAACGTACACAGGTATTTTTCTTTATTATACGGAATCGATCCCAGTGCTATTGACGAAAGCTGTACGAGTCAACAACCTCATAACCATGGTTTTCTGACGAGTCGGGTCATCGTCTTTCATTGATTCATCACGATATACACAAGTCAGTTTGTTGTTTCTTCGTGTTCTTCTTGCTCATGTTCGTTGCTTATCCTGAACACTTTGATTCACTCATAGGCACACAACATTGAATAATAATCATTTCCTGCAAGGATTAAACAAAAAAAAGAAATTGTTTGTTTCGGTCCCAAGCGTTTAGACTAAAGCTGGTCACTACAACGTTTCTTCGGACGCCCCTATTCCCGTTGTTTGCGGATGCGGCAGTTATCCGGCAGTGGCGTGACGTGGGTACATAACAGCTGTTGCCAGTTGACTTAGGTCTGAAACCTAGTGCAATTCGAATGTTTTCTAGTATCAAATATGCCTTTTAGTATTCCATTTAGAGCCAAAATATTAATTAGTACATTCTCTATCTTTAACTGGCAGAAGAAGAGAGTTCCGGTTCAACGGGATCCGACTCCATCGTAGGCCTACTTACACAGAATAAATTAGAATAAAAATATAAAGAAGACCAGAGAAACACTCAACTAAAAGAACGAAATAGAAATTGGTGCGCAGTAACTGGTACACTACAGTTCCGAAAATGAACATGCTGGTAACTGGGTGTTTTGACAGTTTATACAGCGCCCTCACATTGGACGGACGAGTGTCTGCCCTACGCCCTTGTTATTGTAGTAAAGCGTTGTCGATGTCTGGGCAGGCAACACAACATTAGAATGACGGTGCAAGTGCCATCAGTTCGAAAGCAACGCTATGATTATATTCAAGTTTCCCTACTAATATCGTTTATATTTCAAACTATTCAGTAACTAAAGTGTTTACTGTCTGATATCATTAATTTTCTTTAATTTCTTGTACTGTTGCAGCCGGCAACAGCGGTTACATGGACGCCACGCCACTGATTATAAGATGTTCGGTTAGTTGTAACAAACATTTTAGCCGATTTTGAGAGGGATCCTATCTAGTGTATTCATAATATTCAGTTCCTTTTGTATATCAGCATTTCTTTTGCGACTTGGAAAGCTGTACAGTATTTGAACGTTTTTCTCTTCACGCCCACTGGAGATGATGATGAGCCTGTTTGTAGAGTGCGAATATTGTTTCCTTGAGATAAGGACTCAGAGTTGTATGTACCGGAATCGTCAGCATTGTACTGAATGTTTTTTAAAGAGCAATCTCGTGTAAAACATATGTGACATATTTTCACAGTTTTTTTATTTTGTTTTAATTTATCTTCTGCAAGACAAGCGATACATAAACATTTAACTCTCTATATTGTCATTTACTATGGGCTACAGACGTCTGCTACAAAATCTAAAACGATGGCACTTCAGGGCAGGTATCCTTATAAGAACTGAGATAGTCGTGAATAATCAGATTTTGGATCAGGTTAGTCATTTTAATTACCTGGGCTGTAGTATCTCATATGGAACTGATATTGATTGGAATAGTAAGCAAACGAAATTTAGAGGCATCTGTGGAGCGATTCGTAGGTACCTGAAAAATAAAACACGAAAGGATACCGGAATTAAATTTTATAAAACTGTGGCTGTCCCCACATTCCTGTATGTTAGTGAGACATGGACTCTTGGTAAAAGGGACGTGCAGAGGATTCAGGGAGACGAAATGAAATTTCTAAGAGGGACGCAAGATTGTTCTCACTTAGATCGGAGACGGAACGAGGATATTAGACGCGATTTAAACGTTGTATCATTGCACCAGAAGATTGAAGATCACATAAGGAGCTGCTGTAAACACTGGAATCGCATGCCTGATATCCGTCTAACTGTGGCTGCCTTGGGTTATCATCCTACTGGGAAGAGAGATGTCGGTAGGCCGAGGAGGAGATGGGTTCCGGAACAGGTCTAAGGCCTAGTGGTGATTATGGTGACGATTATTATTATTTAACATAGTTGATTTTCAGAAAGTATACAATACTGTATATTGTATCTATCTGAGAAGCTATGATCCAGCAAAATGTTAAGTCATACCTTATAAGAACCATAAAAGAACTATACAGTCGAAAGAGTTGCGGTAAAAGTTACAAATTCTTCGAAAGAATTCGGAGTATATAAGGGTTTTTGATAGGGGTCGTTGGTTAGCATCAACTACCGTATGTTAAATATATATTGACAAGCAGCGTGCGCTTGGAGTATGTAGGAGACAATGTGTGCTGTTATGATGGGAATTCAAACTGTACGCGATCACGTCCAGAGTACAGTTCGTCGCCGCTGCTCTGTGTATCCTGTCCTCCGTCCGCATAGTGATCTGATAAGCTCCTCACAGAGTCCATCGCTGCATCTCTTCCTCAGAGTATTGAGGGTTCGTCTTTTCCACCACGAACGAAATCCAACATCCTCGCCACTTGTGTAAATGCAAAAATCGGTGTAACTCGTGGTTCGTTCGTTCGTATTTTAATACATTTACTTACAGTACAACTAATCTGTAATCTCGTATTATTTGCAGCATCATGTGTCCAGAAAGTTTGTCTCCAGCCTCGACACCATTGTTGTGGACGTTTCTTCTCGTCATTACATTGGGTCGTCGTTATATGTGGTGTGTGTGTGTGCGTGCATGTTCGCCCGTTCGCGTGTACACGCACGTCGCTCCGGTGATGACGTCACTGTCGAACCGCGGCGGTGTTTGTTTACCGCGCGCGCGTTGCTTAGCAACCGACCTGTCTGCTGTCCGTCCGTCAATAGTCATCGCGCGCGCGCGGGCACGCATTTGGTCGGAAATAGAAAAAAGTTATTTTTAATTTACAAGCGCGCGCGAACAAACAGAGTAGTGAAACCGAGTCTATAGATAGAAATGTCCGACTGTCCTGTCCGTAGTTTTGCGTGAATCGTTGAGTACTATTACTTGTTCAATCGACCGATATTCTATTTTAAGTGGGACCATATTGTCTCCCCATGTTGAATTAATCAGCTTTATATAACCTTTAAGAAATGGTCAAAAGGTCAAACCTGATTTTTAGTTTTTGTCGTAAGGTGACACGGTCATTATTATCAAAATGATTAAAAGCCGGCGGCGGGATGTTTTGGGCTGTGGCTGTATTGGGCAGTATGTCAGAGCCATCTTCGTCGCCAACGTTTCGAATCCCACACTCGGGGGAGCTTCTTCTTCAGACTGCAAAAAGCGACAGAGTGTTGTGTGAAACAGTTACGGCGGATCTTGGTCGAACGATATTCGACAGTTTTTTCGGGTAAGAGCAACTTTTGCCCCTGAAGAAGATCCCCGAGAAGGTGGAGGGTGGATAGTCGACATAGTTGTCGACTGTGTCGCTGTTATATAGCAACCGACCGCGGCCTAACATCCCGCCGCTTTTTAATCATTTGATAATATCGACACCTAACCTACGGGCAGTATCTTCGGGCGCACAGGAATTTTTTTTTTTTTTTTTTTTTTTAGCGAACCGAGGTTAAGGCGTTCTGCCTACATTGAAGAATGGACTAGAAAGACAAGAATTATTGATTATTGATGGCAGTGTTCGGGTGGTGGAGGCGTTGGCATTACCCCATAAAGACACGCTGCAGACAAAATCTAACCTGTAACGGTCAGAAAGATAGGCTATCGAATTATAATCTCTGAATGAGCGAAAAGGCGGTCTAGCGAGAAAGAATTTTAACCTCCGAACAGGAGCTCTTCTGTAGGGGTTACCACACCTTAGCCAAGGGACTGACGTTTGCGGCGCCAAAGATGCCTTGTCCTCACATTTCTCCTTCTGAGAAAGTCTCAGGTGGAGACCTTGCATCCATTGTTCTGATGCTGGTCGCTTCTTCTTCTTCTTCTTCTTCTTCTTCTTCTTCTTCTTCTTCTTCTTCTTCTTCTTCTTCTTCTTCTTCTTCTTCTCCTTCTCCTTCTCCTTCTCCTTCTCCTTCTCCTTCTCCTTCTCCTTCTCCTTCTCCTTCTCCTTCTCCTTCTTCTCCTTCTCCTTCTCCTTCTCCTTCTTCTCCTTCTTCTTCTTCTTCTTCTTCTTCTTCTTCTTCTTCTTCTTCTTCTTCTTCTTCAGCACTACAGCCCAACATGAGTTCTGGCTGCCAGTACCAATCTTCTCCAAAGTCTCCTGTCCATTACCATCTCGGTGTAACACCTCAAATTCATTCTGATGTGGAATCGTTAGTCACTCGCGAGATCCGTAGCGATGCGCATCGTGAGATAACGCGGGTTGGGAGTCGCTTAAATAACGGGATGTGTTTGACTTTTATTAATTGACGTACTCCGTGTGAGTGAAAATATTTTATCACCTGATGATGGTACTATAAGTCTCGAAACGCGTTGAGCATAAAATATAAAAAAAAAAGAAGTTACAAGGAAGGGAGCCTGGATACACAAGATAGTTTTAATAATTTAATTGTATATGCAAGTTAGAGACCACAGCTTACCTTATACTTTATACTGTACTTTATCTTAGGTCGGCCCCTCTTTCTGCTTTTATAGATCTGGGCCCGCAGAATTTTCTTTGGCACAGGCTCCATCCGCACAGGCATCATCCATCCGCTCTAGGTAACCTAACCATTGTATTCGTTATGAATCTTACAATATCTCGTCTGTGTCCTCTGGTCGCTTCTTAGTATTCCCAATACTCACCTGTCGGTCTTAACGGGCAGTGTAAAAACAAACTACCCACAGGGTCGGATTAGAAGCGCGCGGTGCCCTATGCTGCCATCAGACTGGTGCTCCCCCCCCCCCCCCCGATTCAAAATTCAACCTTTTATCCATTATTTACACAGATAAATGGCATACACAATTTCGAAAGTTGACAATTATTTTATTAAACTCTCAAATTACAAAAAATATTTAGCTAAATAATGATTACAGTGAGCATAGTACTTAAGCTTAGAAAATACTAATTGATCCATTTTTTCTTCCTTTTGCCTTAACGAAGTTTTGTATATTTTTTTCTAAATCGAGCGGTTCAAGCATCCACAAGCGCTTTCAATATTTAACCTTGCTAACAAAGACAATCTCTCATCTCCTATAGTTGAACTCAACATATCTTTAATACGTTTCAATAAGAAAATGGCCTTTCAGGTTCGCAGTTAGCTATTAGAATCGTCAAAAGTAGACCATTAACAATGTATGTATTCGGAAAGACAACAATAATTTTACAATCAATAATCCAGTTTAATACTTTGAGCGGACAAACTGTAGTATCATGGAATCTGTCGTCTTCATTCGAACGATGTGAAAAAAATCTCTTTCTTGCAATTTTACTCGTGGCACAAAGTGCTTCAATTCTATTAGACGATCGTTATTGAAATCGTCCGAGTAAACTTCTATAAGAGCTTTTGCTTGATTTTCCAACTCAACACTCTCCATGCTAACCAAAACTTCGTAAAATTGCGTAATGTGATCATAAGCTTTGCTTCGCTTAGTCAATTCAGCTGAATGGTGCCCGAGTCTGACAGCTGAGGCCCTGGTGCCCTATGCTGCAGCATACCCTACCGTTATATATAATCCGCCACTGACTACCCCGTTCCATTGAAGGGGTATAGAAACAATACAAAATGACAGCTGAGGATGGGTAAAAACATTGATGTACACCACGAAGGACATTCTGGAACATACTTTGTCTGGCTCCACAGTTGAGGCCCGTCCGTCCGCCACCATGGCACTCAACTTTACACAAATCTGCTCGTTCGCACGGATAATGCGATGACCTGATATAGGCCTACATCTATTATGTACGTATCCAGTGTTTAATAGAAATAAATCAGTGTTGCGGAACACACGTCTTTCCACAGTCAGAAAAATGAGTCATGGAGAAAAACGCTGACCTAATTGTTGTATAAAATTTATTGCCAATTTTTAAGATACATTTTTTGCAGTCTCCAGATCGCTATTATGATTAACTTATAATATATGAAAAATATACTTAAGCCACGAAAACCAATAACTTTGGAGGAATGTTCAGGGGTATATAGAATCCAGTGCAGTGAGTGCGATAAGTTCTATATCGGACAAACGGGGAGGAAATTTATCGAGAGGTTTAAAGAACACCTACCAAAAAAGAAACCCCAAACCACCTCATCAAATTACGCACTCCACCTCATAAACGAAAACCATAATTACACCGGATTCAAAGAGAACATAGAGCCGATACACGTTTGTAATAAAGGTAATTTCCTGAATGCTTTAGAAGAGTTTGAAGTATACAAGGCATCCAAAGTAAATAAAGAGCAGTTACTCAACGATCAGCTATCATTTAAATCCAATAAATTATATGATACCGCGTTGATGATAAGCAATGAAGCACGAATACAGGCTAGTTGACGATCGGAGGTCGACCGGTGCACCGAGTCGCTTTTAACGTGTTCATGTGTTTGTGTTATATGTTAATTTATTCAGTGATTTTTGTGCGTGTGTTTTTATGTATAAACATTTTAATCATTTCGACGACCCCTATGTATTAGGGGAATAATAATTTTTTACTGTACCTGAAGATGGGGATTTAGTCCCCGAAACATGTTGTATGTAAAAAAACTGAAATCGCCTAGCGGATTATACAAGGTAAAAAAAAATTTTAAGTTAATGACAATTTTTAGTTTATGATATGTGTATCGATTTAACAAGGCACCTATGTGGCCACCATCACCTTCTTAACGGTTTTAGATTTTAGCGGCCTGTTTCTATTCCACAGTACACCTTTTCTTAGATCTACCAACTTTTCATCTGCCTCCAGGGTTGAAATGTTTCGGCATCTTCGGTGTTCTACTTTCAACCATTCTATCCACATGTTGAATCCATTTTCTTCCGTATTCTTTAATCCTTTCATTAAATGAAAAAATATCTAAATAACTTCTTATATCCTTAGTTCTTATATGATCTCGTCTATTACACATTTTAACTGATCTCAGAAATTTCATTTCTGCTGTTTGTATCTTCTGTTCATCATTTTTTCTTATGACCCAAGTTTCAGAACCGTACAGTTGTATAGGTATTGCCATTGTTTTATAAAATTTGATCTGGGTTTCTTTTCTACATTTATTTCCCAGCGTTCTCCAGATCGTTCCACACATTCTTGTGAAATTCGTCACTTTATTTTCTACATCTCTATCTTGATCATAAGTGACGTCACGTCCAAGATAGCTGAAATGTCTTACTTGTTCTATGCATGTGTTGTCTAATGCATATTTTGGTCCGAACCGGTTCATCTCCTATAAAGGTCATTACTTTTGTCTTCGATTCAGATATGTTACAGTTATATAATTTTCCTGTTTTACGTAAGATGTATGTTGCTCGCTGGAGATCGTCTTCTGAAGTGGCGAACATAGATTGGTCATCCGCGAAGAGAATGGTTTTCAAGCTTCTATTTCGGTGGATTTTAATACCGTCAGGGGATTGTTGTTTCCATTTTTTTGAGGAGATCATCTAGGTAAAGTTTAAAAAGTAGTGGTGACAGACAACAACCTTGTCTTACGCCTTGGCTAATTGTTGTATAACATTTAGCGTCAATTTTTAGTTTACGGTGTGTATCGATTCAACTAGGTACCTATGTGGTGTAAAGTTAAATAATTTGTTTAGAGGGGTAGGAATAGGCCTATATATGCTATGGGCGGAAAGTGACTTAAGAATATAGGGGTGGTGTTGGGGGGGGGGGGGTTGTTGTATTGCGACAGTGGAGGCGGACGCATATAAACTGTTTTCCTCCTCCCTCAGTTACAATGAATAATAATTACCAAGTGTGTTGTACAGATGGCGCGATTGTCGTCATAACAATTGCCGCTACTATTATTGTATCAAATGGGAAAAGTTTTAACACACGCGCGCACGTATTTGGCAGAAACTGTTTACACAGTCAACCGATAGATGGCGTGTGAGGTGTACTTAACGTATCCCGTATTCGGTTGCCTCCTCATCGGAATTCATTCTTATTCCATTTACCGAGAGTAGAAACCAGATGTAGGCCTATCCGTTGGCATCGTTCCCAGAAGCTTGAGTGGCGGTTGAAACACCCAATTGTTCGGTCTTTGAACAGGACCTTTCAACCGCCCAGGACGGCGATTCCAGGGATTGAAACGTCGAGAGATAAAAAAAATACGATGAAAACAGTCTGAATAGAGAATGGTTTACCCGTAAGAAATCACCTATCGCTTAAAGAATTTCAACATATGTTCTGCCAGCGAAAATATATAAAAGTTGATGCCTGAAGGTAGGTAGGGAAACGCTTGTTCCTCGAGTTATGGCTAGGAAATGGCTAGGATAATATTTTGCCCCTGCACAAAAGAAATTGAAAGAAGAATTCTGTCTGCTAACAGAAGCTATTACGGGCTGAATAAACATTTTAAATCAAGACTATTAACCACAGAAACCAAAGCCGCGCTTTATAAGACGTTGGTAAGGCCTGTATTGACATATGGCTCTGAGTGCTGGGTAGTCAAGAAAATTGATGAACAGAGGCTGGCTGTGTTCGAAAGGAAGACGCTGAGAAGGATTTATGGGCCAATTCAACAGGACGGAGGCTGGAGAAAGAGAAATAATAATGAATTATATGCCAAGTACTATGACAATACAGTAGTCCGGTTTGCCAAAATTAATAGATTAAGATGGGCAGGACGCGTTCAGAGAATGGATGACGAACATACGGCAAAAAGAATTATGAAACACAAGCCAATAGGAAAACGGAAGATTGGAAGACCGAAGAACAGATGGTTCGACCAGGTCGGTAGTGATGCGAAGAAGCTGGGCGCGCAGTTTCTATAGTTTTTTTTTTTTTTAAATAATAAACTCTGAGCAACGCTTTCGCTTAGTTATTAAACTATTTACATTGAAACAACAAATCTAAACCTAGAATTGCATAAAAACATAGCAAAATTCAATTGAAAATTATCGTATGTACTTGAAGAAAGAT
The DNA here is from genome assembly GCA_034769895.1 of Magicicada septendecula. Lineage (NCBI taxonomy): Eukaryota > Metazoa > Arthropoda > Insecta > Hemiptera > Cicadidae > Magicicada > Magicicada septendecula. The sequence continues at coordinate 4,270,806 of CM068367.1, forward strand.
TAGGAAATTTACGAGTAATCAAGCCAGATAAAACTTTAATACAAATTAAAAAAAAAAAATTAATGTTTTAATGTCTCACTCACCTTTCTGTTCTGTCTATCGGGCGCTCTCTCCCTCTCTCCCTCCCTCCCCCCTTTGCGCCATACACAAATAAGCGCAAGGTGTTTCAATATGAAACTGTAATAATTTCAGTATATCCTCTAATCGGACACTGTTTGCATCGTAATATTTTTTGTCGTTTGACGATTCGATCCCTGGACCGTCTCCAGAAGCTATGAGTGGGGGTTAAAAGACCCTGTTCAAATACCTTATAACCTATGTCTTCCAACCGCGCCACTCACAGATCCCAGATTCCAGCGATTGAAACGTCGAGCGATAAAAAAAATACGATGGAAGCAGTCTGAATAGGGAATGATTTACCCGTAAGAAATCACCCATCGCTTAGAGGCTTTAAAGTCAAGACTGGTGCTAAGTTGTTGGTATCTTGTTACGCGTTACTGCTCTTCACTGTCGGTAAATAGGGGTGCGATAAGCAGAGATAATGGCAGTGAGGGGTACTAGTTGTGCCTCTGCAAAAACATAGGCTACATAATCATTCACTTTCTAGATACTGACAAATCCACACTCATAACTATATTTCCGGGCAGTACGCAAACACACTTGTGGTACGACTTGTGACAAGCCGTATAAATAAACCGAAAGAAGCATTTGCACAGTTAAGACCAGTTGCACAGTTACGACCAGTTGCACAGTTACGACCAGTTGCACAGTTAAGACCAGTTGCACAGTTACGACCAGTTGCACAGTTACGACCAGTTGCACAGTTAAGACCAGTCGCACAGTTACGACCAGTCGCACAGTTACGACCGGTTGCACAGTTACGACCAGTTGCGCAGTTACGACCATTTGCACAGTTACGACCAGTATGGAGATCACCCCCATATACGCAGGATGACAAAACTCAGAATATTTGACTCAAATGTCAAATCGGTGTTGCTGTACGGATGTGGGACCTGGAAAGTGACAAAGGACACCATCACAAGGTTACAGACTTTTATAAACCGTTAGCCTAGGTAAATAATGAGAATTTGGTGGCCCAAGACCATCTCGAACAGAGAGATCTATGGGAGGCCACAAGTCAGAGTCCCATCCAACTACAGATGAAGAGAAGAAAATGGAGGTGGATCGGTCACACCCTGAGAAGACCACCAGAAAATATCGCTAGACAGGCACTGAATTGGAATACGCAAGGTAGCCGCAGACGTGGAAGGCCGAGGAACACCTGGAAGAGGACTATGGAAAGGCAGCCGGCTGGTCTCAACAAGATATGGAGGGAGGTGAAGGCCTTGCCAATGGACAGATCACGCTGGAGAAATTTCGTCGAGGTCCCATGTTCCACCTAAGAATTTAAGGAGAAGAAGAAGTTGCAAACACATGGCGAAGGACACACAGAACGAGAGAATTTTAGCGTCCTGGCAAGTATACAGAACAAATACTACTACTACTACTACTACTACTACTACTACTACTACTCCACGGCGCTACAGCTCATGAAGAGCCCTGGCCTCCGGAACGACCTGCCTCCACTCCTCTCTATCCTGTGCGACTCTTCGCCACCTTCTGACCCCCAGTCTTCTCAAGTCTTCGTCTACATCGTCCACCCATCTTTTTCTTGGCCTCCCTCTTGCTCTTCTTACTCCTGCTTCTCCAATGAATACTTTTTTCACAGCCCTTACCTTTGTCATTCTTTGTACGTTACCTGCCCACCTGACTCTACCTTGTTTTATTACCGTGACGATGTCCGGTTCCTTGTTTAGTTCGTACAATTCGACACACGCCACGTACACCTCCATATAATATCCTCCTCAGAATCTTTCTTTCCCATCTTGTGAGCATATCTTCTTGGGCTGAAGTCATGTTCCAGGCTTCTGAAGCACACAATACTAATGGCCGCAGTATGGAGGAGTTACTGAGGCGCCGCCCTCCGCGGGGGCAGGAAAACTCTCCGCTGTATTACGTAGCAGTAACAAACACGAGATTATTTTTATGTTTTTACAGTTTAGTATGATAAACTAAAACAACTAGGCAATTAGTAAATGGAGACTTTTGAATTACAATGGATAAAATAATCACACACACACTTTTTACTACCATGTTCCGTAAGGAAATGGAAGTATGGTGATCGCGAAAAAAAAACGTGTTCGAGATAAGGGCTGATTCTGACTGTACTACCCTCAAAGCATGAAGAAAAGTCATTTTCCGAAAAGTATCTGTGTGTAGAATGTTTTCTTTGGCGAACGATAACTGCCGTAAATTCAAACAGGATCAAATACTTTTTTGTATATGTGCCCGAGTTGTAGAGGACTCAAGGCCTATTGATTATGGTGAAAATCGGTTGAGGGGAAGGGGTAGTTTACCTGCAGCGTTTTACGTTTTAACAAGAGTAAAGTACTTAATTTTGATAAAAAAAGGTAGATCATAATAATCCACTGTAGAAAAGTAGATGAAATATCTATAAACGAAAAGGGTAGTTGAAGGGGGAGGGAGTAGTTTTTACTTCCATTTTCCATAAGGAAATGGAAGTATGGTCATGGCGAAAAAAATCATGTTCGAGATAACGGCTGAATCTGATTGTACACCCTCAAAACACGAAGAAAAGTCATTTTTCGAAAAGTGTCTGTGTGCGTGTCTGTCTGTGTGTAGAATTTTTTCAATGGCAAACGATAACAGCCGCAAATTCAAACATAATCAAATAATTTTTTGCAAACTGTCCTGAATTCTAAAGGACTCAAGGCCTATTGTTTTGGTGAAGATCGGTTGAGGTAAAGGGGTAGTTCACCAGCAACGTTTTATGTTTTAACAAGGGTAATTTTTCCTATGACGAACGATAACTGCCGTAAATTCAAACAGAATCAAATAAGTTTTTATATATTTTCCTGAGTTATTAAGAACTCAAGGCCTGTTGATTTTGGTGAAGATCGGTTAAGGGAAAGGGGTAGTTTACCTGCAACATTTTATGTTTTATCAAGAGTAATTTTTTCATGACGAACGATAACTGCCGAAAATTCAAACAGAATCAAATAATTTTTTACATATACGCCTGAGGTGTAGGATACTCAAGGCCTATTGATTTTGGTGAAGATCGGTTAAGGGAAAGGGGTAGTTTACCTACATCGTTTTATGTTTTAACAAGAGTAAAGTACTTAATTTTGATAAATAAAGTATCCTGATAAGAAGATCATAATAATCCACTGTAGAAACGTAGTTGAAATATCTATAAGTGAAGAGGCTAGTTGAACGGGGTGGGGGTAATTTTATACAAATGAAAATTATAGTTGAAGGGGGAGGGGATAATTTTTATATGTGTACTACGTTATCGGCAACAAAGTAGTAGTTTGTTGTTAAAATTCCTTTTTCCGGTCTGTTTGGCCGTAGTCCAATGTTTTCTGCAAAACCAAACGTTTCGGCAGTGCCATCGACTGCCATCATCAGTGAAAATCGAGTGCGATAGCGTGAGGTGGTATACGTTAGTGACCACACTACTGTGGTTAAGGCTGCAGCAGTAAGTAGATAGAAGTAGTTTCTATGGAAATATTTCATTTAGTAAATGATTTTAAATATAAATCTTAGAACATGGAAGTCGTGTGTGGTTCTCCATACCTATATTTTGTATTGATGTTATAAATTTTTTTTTACGAACGAAAACTTGAAAATTTCAATAAAATATTAACATAATATTAACAATTGATATCGTTTCTGCTATGTAACCACCGATACGCAAACACAATAATGTTTCGTTTTTAGAAATTCACAAATAACAAACGTCGGGCGGCATTCGCTTTCCTTAGCGATGTTTAAATAAAAGATAATTTAATTCTTTATTTCTAAAATATTAACAACTGGTATAATTCGTATTTTGATTATCTTTCTCAGCATTTTTACCAAAAGCATGCTGATATATTTGGTTTTGTTCCGAGTGCACATATAATAATTTCATAATTAACTAAAAACCAAAAACCGTTGTCACCTACTCTCACAAATGAAAACAACACGTATTTTTGCTTTGCATTAAGAAATAGGACAATCTACAATTATTAGTACACTTCCTCTTTTCCAGATCGTAATACATCGGAAACAATCGCATATTAAAAACATTGAAAATGTACAGCAGGAACGGATAAAGGTACAGTTCCGATGCCGCTAAATATCGTTTGTTTATTTACTTGTTACTATGGTAATTAATTCTGGTCTCCATGGTGTTTTGACGTCTTTATACGCGTCAGTAAAAGGGCATAATTGAAATGGCCTGAATCGTGCAAACGGAGCAAAATATCAAATTCCAAGTTAGACAGTGTTTTTTGTCTTTTGTCAAAGGTTACATGAGTAAAATTTGGTGGCAATCGCTGTAACGGTGTGGATTTGTATTCAGTACAAAGAAATCATCAGATTTTGAGTTGTGTGTATCATGTGTAGTTCTCCATACCGATATTTTTACGTAGGAGAAATGCATTTAGTCAGGAAGTGTGGGACTGCCATCTCAAGTCTACTATTCGCAAAAACCCCTCCTCCTTCGACGATCGTTTAGCCTGGGATCACACTACTTCAGACTAGGCCACATTTTTATTTACGCCCAACGGTCACACATCTTCATAGATCTACTAGTCAGTCAGTCGGTCTAAGTTGCTTTCTTCACCCGAAGGATTTCCTCTAATTAATTGGCGTAGGGATGTGGCGACCCCATCCCCCAAACTGCAAGCAGCCTGCCGAGTGACTCCCGGGATAAGGATATCCCCTCGACCAAGTGCCAACGGTCTTTTCGGAGGACGGATGAGCGAGTAAAGGTAGGGCACTCTCTTGCCCTTCAGATTGGAAACTGTCCCTAAAGGCGGATGATCCACTTGGTCAACGGCATGAGGATGTGGAAGGCAACGGGATACCACCACATTAAGGAACCATGTTGGATATCCCTAGTAGAGAAAATGGTATGGCCCTCTATGTAAAATGAAAAGGAAGAGACAATGAATGAAATGATAAGAGATTTGAATTTAGTATGCGGGGAATATGGGATGAGGATTAATAAGGAAAAAACTAAGTGATTAGCAGAGGAGGAAAAAGTGCAAACATTAAGATAGGGCAAGACAAAAGACAACAGGTGGAGTAGTCTTGGAAGAGATGTCCAAGTGAAGAGATGTCCTGCACTCGTGAAATTAGTGCAAGAATTGCTATAGCGAAAGAGGCATTTAATGGGAAGAAAAGACTGTTGTGTGGCAAACTTAATAAGAATTTAAGAAAAGGGTTGGCCAAATGTTTGTGTGGAGCGTTGCTTTATGTGGTGCAGAGACATGGACACTGAGGAAAGAGGATGAGAAAAGATTAGAAGCATTCAAGATGTGAATTTGGCGAGCAATGTAAGGTGGGTTGATAAAGCAAGGAATGATGAGGTTTTAAGAAGAATGGGGGAAGAGAAAAGAATTTCTGAAAGTAATAGAAAATAGGAAAAGGAAGTGGTTAGGTCATTGTTTAGGAAGAGACTGCTTGCATACAACTGTCATGGAGGGTGTCATAGAAGGAGAAAAAAGAAGAGGGCGTAGAAGAATGAAGTTAATAGATAGCATTAAAATCAGATGGTGTTACGAAGAAACAAAAAGACTGGCATGCGATAGGACAGCTTGGAGAGCTCTCACCATTTGAACACCTGCCTTAGGGCAGAGCACCAAATAATAATGTGCTACGCAGTTCCACACATCCTCCGCTCTTATCTGGAGAACCTATGAGTCCAATATCCACGACCAGGGTCGCTCTTCTCATGGTTCGCCTGTCACAGTTGAAGGAGGCGTGTGTTCCATGTTGTCTTCTACGCCCGGGCAGTACAAAGCAGAACAAAACAATTTCTTCTTCCTTACAAAATGTTTCAAGTTTTAGAAATTTACAAATTTTTCAATTCTTGGATTTCGTTGTCCATGACGTGTCCGTTACTTAACTAAATATAATTATTTCACTACGACTCGGAACACAAAACGTTTTATGGGTAAAAAAGTAAATGTTTTACCTTATAACCTGAACCGGTTTTCACTTTTAAAAAGCTTCTTCAGAGGCTGCCGCTGGTAGCACTGTCCGATTTGTTGTTGGCGACGGAATCGATTTTCGAAAGATCTATGTTGTGTGTGTGGGGTGTGATATGTTCGAATAATGCGTGTGATTTGAATTGTGTCTGTTCGTTTAGGATGTCGTTTTTATTTGTTTTCGTGTGTTTGTATATTTCCAATTGTTCTAGAGTGTCTAGTTTTCGGCCTTTTGTGTGTACGTGTAGAATGTTCATGTTATTGTCGATGTTTTTATATGTGTGGTTTGCAAAGGTGGATTCTGTAGTGGAGTGGAGTGCCCTTGTGTGTTCAATATATCTCTGTTTGAAGCTACGTCCTGTCTGGCCAATGTAGAATTTGTTGCAATTTGAGCAATTTAGCTTGTAAACACCGGGTAGATCGAATTTGTTTTGTGCTTTGTGTGTTCTGTTTTGTTAGTAGTTTTGTAAGCGATTCTGTATCCTGCTTTTTTGAATTTGTGGGCTATTTTTTCAGTTTGTTTGTTGATGTATGTTAGTGTTATGAATTTGTTGTTTTCTGTCTTTGTCTGTTGTTTGTTTTGTGTTTTGTGTACGAGTATATTGACTATTTTGACTATTGTTCTGTCGTATCTGTTGGATTCTGATAGATATTTTATCGTGTTTAGTTCGTCTTTGTAGTCTTTTTCATCTAGGGGGATGTTGTTAAGTCTATGTATCATGGTTCTGAAGGCAGCTAGTTTGTGTTGTATTGGGTGATTGGAGGAGTTGTGTATTAGTGTGTCAGTTGTAGTTGGTTTTCTGTATATACTGAATTTATGATTGTCTTCAAGTTTTCTGATGGAGAGGTCTAAGAAGTTTATGGTATTGTTGTGTTCGTATTCGGCAGTGAAGGTTATGTTTTTATGTATTTTGTTTATGTGCGTTAGTAACTGTTCACATTGTCTTTTGTTTCCCTTGTATAGTATTAGAATGTCATCAACGTATCTGTGCCGATATAGTATTTTATGTGAGTTTCATTGTTTGTGAGGATTTTTGTTTTTTCTAAGTGTTGGAGGAAGACTTCTGCTAGAATGCTGGATATGGGGGAGCCCATGGGTAGACCATCATTCTGTGTGTAAAATTTATTGTTATATGTAAAGTAGTTTTGTTTTGTGATAATGTTCAGAGTTTCTGTTATTTCGTTGATAAGTTCATCTGGTGTGTTGTTCTGTTTGAGTTTGTTCTGTAGGATGGTGATTGTTTCAGATATGGGGATGTTTGTGTACAGGTTTTTAATTTCAAAGGAGGCTAATGTGGCATTATGGGGGATGTGTATGTCTTTTATTTTTGTTACTAGGTCTGTGTTGTTTTTTACTGCAATTTTGTTGTCTACTTGTGTGTGTTGTCTGATAATTTTGTCTAGATGTTTTGCGAGTTTGTATGCAGGGGCTTTACGGTAATTGATAATGGGACGGATCGGAATTTCTTCTTTATGGATTTTGGGAAGCGCTTGGAGTGTAGGGGCTGATGGTCGGATTTGTGCCATGTAGGGGTTTTGTTTGTGTGTCATTATGTGTTTGGCTTTGTTGATTAGTTATTTTACTGTGTTTTGGTATCTGTCGGTGGGGTCGTGTTTTAGTTCTGTGATGTTCTGTTCCATGAAGTTTTGTACTTTGTTGTGTAGGTCGTCTGTGGAGATGATTACAGTCGTGTTGCCTTTGTCTGCTTTTACAAATGTGATGTTGTGTTTGTGTGCCTTTTCCCTCAGTATGATGGCTGTGTGTATTTCTGAGTTGTGGTTCTGGTTGTCTGGTGTCTTATGTGCTCCTATTGTATTGTTTACGTTATGTCTTAGTATGTCTTGATGTTCTGGTGCTGTGTTTTGTATAGTTGTTTCAGTGTCAACTATGAGTTTTGTTAGTGTTTGGTTGTTTTGTTTGTAATGTAGGTTATGTTTTAGGCCTTTATCAAGGAGTGTTTGTTCGTTTTTAGTGATTGTGACGTTCGTGAGGTTTACTGTACGTGGGTAGAATTTGTGTGAAGGAATTATATTATAACATCTTAACTTGTGTTATAACCTAGGGAACCTGCATTAATTAGAAATGCCAATCATACAGGCTGCCTTTCGTTGTGACGAGCTGAAAATTAATCACAACAAATAAAACAATTCTTATATCAGGATATTGGGAAGGGGAGACTGTTGATTTATGCACTCAGTTTACTCGGTACTCAGATGACATCTCTTTATTACATTATGAGATAAAGTTCTCAACATATATAGTTTACAGTATAATTATATATATATTACTCTTTCATAAGGGCCCTCAAAATATGATGTACATCTATTTAATTTATTCCACGGATCCGGGATTGAATATATATTAAGTTAATAATGGTCACCTTGCCATATACAATATTGAAAATTGAGCCATTTGAAGAATGGACTTTATTAATCTTTCAAAACAAGAAAACTTTTAGTTTAAACATTTACTCCTTTGCTATAACCAGTGTTATTAGATTACAGACTACATGTTACATATAATGTCTGTCTTTTAAAGTCTTAAAAGTGGTGAGTTAAATTGTCTTTTGTGGGTAAATATTTTAGTAACTCATAACCATGGAAGACAAGCCTCCATGTCACCTGGTTTTCAGTATTTGCTGCAGAATTGGTTCTTCGGTCCTTGGTGTGTTTCCTGAAGGTCTGTCGTTGCCTTAGTACCCGGTGACGGTGAAGTTCCTGAAGTCTGTTATATCATTCGGGGTGAAGTACTCTCATCTTAGCCGACTGTAGTAATTCTTGTAGGATACTCTCATCTTAGACGACTGTTGTAATTCTTGTAGTTATAATAAATAAATAGAAAGTTTGTTTCACAGTAATACACTTCACATGATTATAGATTAGTTGAATATCACCTTCATGTTTGTAGTAATGTATGAATTACATAGTTTGTTATTTATTCATTGAGAGAGAGATGTCATCGCCGCACAAATTTAGTTATTTAAATATTCATTGAACCAACCATTCACATAATTATACACGCGTCGCGAAACAACGCTGTACGTAGCTTACGGCGTGAGCGCTCCATTGCAAGTGGTCAAAAATAGTTAGGAGGAGAGTAGTAATCTCGCGACAATTACTAGTCAGCATAAAAGTAGTTCCATGTTTCTAATTTAATTAAAGGACTAAAGTTTGATTAAATAAATAAATAGAGATATTCTTAGTTACAGACGTTATCAAAGTACATTACAGTGGTCTTATTTAATTATTTAAATAATAACAAAATTTACAATTATATTTAGTTTGTTTAGGGGTCAGAAAACAAGTTAATTCTGGTCAGTGCCTGTATATGCAGGATTAATTAACAAGCTTTACCCTTTCTGTACAATTGTATTCCCTTTTATTTTATTATTAGACTTTTTATTAAATATTACTATTATTTAATGATAGCAATAAGATTTAGTTTAAAATGTGAGATTTTATTAAAATTTTAAAATTTCTCAGCTTATACATTAACAATTTAATTAATTAACATATTTTTATTAATGAAATCGTCACATACTCCGCCGCTTAAGACACAGCCTCCGGCTTATTTGTTCAGGAATGTACCGGAAGTATGTTTGGGGATTTCCGTGTGAAATTTCTCTCACCCGTTTTTCTCTGTATGTAATTACGAGTTGCACAAGTCAGTCTCGACTTGCTTATTCTTACTATCTACATATCATACTTTACAGACTAATTCTAATACTACATACAATTCACACATTATAAAACATATTGTAAAAATTCTAAATTTTCTTAACTCTACTACTTATGACTACTACCGGGTTTTTCTTTAGATGCGAGTTATTCTAGTTATAGAATTTCTCATTAAGTAATTGGTTACTTAATTATTCCTCATATTTGATGTCAGCTGACTTCTTACTTTGCTCTACTTTCGATGAATAGGATTCAAGGTTGATCAGGCCTCGTACCTATTTATACGATTAGCTAGCTAAATGTTACTCAAGTACTCTTTTGCATTTGAGTACCAGACATATACCTTTCTTTTTCTTTACATTTATTTAACTTGCACTCTACCATTTCCTTCTTCGTGATAACGTTTTATCTGCGAAATATGTGTCCTTCGTACATATTTTTGAGTAGAGGGTTCGTACAGGGCTACGGTTACTGGAGTTAAATATTTGTGAATTTGATAAGGACCGCACCATCGGTATGATAGCTTGGAAGTGGTCTTATCGATTGCACTACTCGTAGGGTGTGTTTTACACATAACTAAGTCACCAATTTGGTACTTTACTTCATTATTATTATTATTTCGCTCGTGATATTTCCTTGATTTCGCTAAGTTTGTTCGTAAATTAGCGCGCGCTTCATTCCATATTTTCCTAATATTTTTATCCCTAATTTCAAGGGGTAACAATTCATGTATTTTCCACTTAGTGGATAATGGGTGGTTAGGTTTATACTTGAACAATAATTCGAATGGGGTAGACTTATGTCCTTCATGATATGCTGAATTAAAGACGAACTGTATCCAGGATAGGTTCTGGTCCCAAGAAGTATGATCGTTAGCATGGTAGGCTATTAAAGCAGATTTTAGGTTTCGCAAATACCTCTCAGCTATATTACCTTGCGGACGATACTCTGTAGTGGTAATGTGGTCTATTCCTAGTTTGAAACACATGTTCCTGAATTCCTTGGACTTAAACTGTGGTCCGTTATCCGACACTAGATGGACAGGAATACCGAATTCTTTAAATAATCTATGCTGTAAAATACTTACTGTGGTTG